>CM055438.1:5467241-5884933 GCA_029228465.1 Salix viminalis | reverse complement strand
TTTTTTCCTAGCCTATGTTTCAAATTACATCATGTGATAGTTGTCTTGACATTATTAGTAAGTTCAAAGGAGAAAGATAAGAAAAAGCTCATGTGAATCCCGGTTACCCTATCAAACCCGTGATCTAGATTAAAAACTTCACTAGGATTTAGGTTATTTTTACTAGAACTTTATCATATGATGAAAAATATAAAAACATTTTAAACTCAATCAAATATTGAAGGATAAGAATTAGAATTAAAATAATAAAAATATGACATTAAAGGATAAAATTGTAAATATACAAAGAGCTAAGAAAAATGTCTAGTTTGCAGGCACAAGTAGCCCAAGGATGTTGGCCTTTAAAAAAAGCTTGCCTAGATGCGCGGGCTTAAGGCGTGACTACATCATTTGAGTTCTAAGCGAGTGGATGACTTTTTGTTCACCCTTCTTCAAAGAAAAAATATGTAAGCAAGTGATGTGTCACTTGCTTACAACCAACCTGGATTTTAGCCATTATTCTATTTTTCAAGTCATTTTCATCTAAACACACCTCCAAAACATCCAAGTTGTTTATTCCATTCCATTTAAATCAAAATAGCTAGTAAAACTCAAACAATTTTAAAAAATAGAATTACATGAAACAAAATCATCTTGCTTAAAATCTTAAGTCATTCTATTTTATAAATAAAAAGTTATGCCTTTTTATTTTTTGCATAGTAAATAGTACAAAAACTATGTAAGTTACAGAAAACACATGAAAAATATAAATATAAAAGAGCTAGGAGTCAAAGGCATAATAATTCATCTTTTTTAAATGGGTTTAAGAGAATTATTATTGATGATTCATATGGATTATCGTTAGAGCCGGACATTTGAATGACTTGTCGTTTAAAACAACCCAATCTTGAAACAATTATCTAAAGCTAAAAAAAAATTGATCTTCAGATAATATTTATATAAATCCTAAACAACAATAGATTTGTCTAGTTAGATCATTGGGACACTTGAATTTTATTTATTTATTTTTACTTTGTGTTTGTGTTTGAGAAAACCTAACATTGTTAACATAAGATGAAAATAGTCTTATATTTGTGATTTAATACGATTTCTTATAAAGTATCTTAAAAATTCTCCTCTTCCATGAATTATATCTCTAGAATAAAAAAGATAGACTAAGAGAGGGGTTGGTAATAATAGAGAAAATATGAGAGAGATTTCTACCTACAAGGTGAGTATACCATCAAGATATATAATATTAGATTTGATATGGGTTGTGTACTATATATAAAAAACAAAAGAGCAATGTGAATTTTACCATAACATAATATAGAGCTGATAGAGTTTGTAATTCCATCCGGATTAGGAGAGTTTATTATGTATTTTTATCTAATTCAACAACAAAAATTCTATTATATAATACAAAGTCTATTATGCCCTTATTTCCTTTGTTCTCTCAAGTGGTCACGTAAAGGAAAGAAATCACATAAAGGATGGAGTGCACAATTCCCAATAAGAGAGAGAGAGAGAGAGACCATAACTCATTAGCTCTCAAATGGAATTGTGATCGCATTGTACCATTAGATTCAAAATGATAAAACCTTTGAAGAAAGGTCCACAATAGTTATTTTCAGCTAAAAAAAAAGGTTTCACGAACTGATAAAAGTTGTTGGTACTATGATAACGATATATTTTATAATTTCTAATTTGGTCCCTAAAAATATACAATTTCTTCAAATTAGACATCAATCTTTGATTCTATCATATTGATTTGATAAATTTCAATCATATTAATTTTAATCATTAAGTTTAGTCCCTGAATTTTTTTATCTATGTGTGCTTAATTTTCATGTGCTCAAAATTGTGTTTACCGATGTAACTCTATTGTAACTAAGATAAAAACAAGTTTTATATTCACCCTAATGAGAATACTCCTTTTATCTCTTTTTACATGCAATATTTGAAGAGATATTCCAAAGTAACAGGGAAATAGTTAGTTATAACATGTACTACTTGGGTTTATCTTTTAATTATTTTTGGATTTAATGGAAAATTTGTAATATTTAATAATATGACTCATTAATCATGGAATATAATGGCAATTTTGTATATGATTTTAACCTTTTTATTTTCTTTTTTCCCCGCACATTAACGAGAATATTAAGTGATCATGTATATAATTGGATTAGAGATAGACTTATAATTGTATCCGACTCAACTTCTTATATTTTAATAATTGTAAGCCTAACATTAACTAAGCCAGATGTATAGGCTCCTAATGGGCCCTGGCAAACTTTAAAGGTCCACACAACTTGCTAACAAAAGAAAACAACTCCGTCCTATTATTTCTATATATAAGAAAAACAATCCCAATATTTCTCTCATTTTGTTTTTATATATTTACGGGCCTGGGTAATCGAGAGAAAAGAGCGACGATGTCATCGAGCTTGCTAAGAAGCCTTGTAAATAGAAGCAGGAGCAGATCTTCGAATGTCGGTGCTGCTTTGGGCACAAGAAATTATAATTTGGTTAGCAATCAAATCAGTAATCACACTGCCAAATGGATGCAGGTACTTTCTTCCTCATTAATTTGGTATTTTTATTTGGATTACATGTCCAATTCTTCAAATTGATGTTTTTGGAGAAAGGAGATTCGAGATTGAATTTTATAATATAGGTTTTTCATGTCCGATTCTTCAAATTCTTCCCTTTGTTTTTATATATACGAGAATCCAAATTGTTAAGGTTTTTTTAATTATTCGTTTTATTGGACTCACTGATTGCTCTATCTATGGTAAATTTAGGAGTCATTGGATAAGATTGATTCTTTACTTTGGGCAACTTCTTGGTTAAATTCTTCCTTTTGTTTTAATACATATGAGAATCCAAATTGTTGTTTTTTTAATTATTAGTTTTATTAGACTCACTGATTACTCTGTCTATGGTAAATTTAGGAGTCATTGGATAAGATTGATTCTTTAATTTGGGCAACTTCTTGGTTATTGATTTAATGGACTGGAAGAATGGCGGGTTTTAATTTTGAACCATGAGAGAAGTTAAGTTATTCTCGGATGCTAAGATTCATTATGATGGACTAACTATGATGATAATAAGTCAGCTGCAATTTCCATCTCCCTTCGGTTTAAACTAGCAGCTGTTTTGTTTGATTATTTGTGTCTTACAATATATTTGAAGTAATTGCCTAACCTTTTCTTAATATCACATATTTCTGTCGCAAAGCGTACTCTGCTGCAGCAAATGTTTTTTAAAGATAAAACAAAATAAGTCTTTCAGGAAAAAAAATGTTCTTTTCCACAGGCTGCTTATGGCCAAACTGCTTACATATGTTACAATTGTTTGTGCATTTTTTGGCTTCAAATTATTTTTCTAGGCCATGGTAATGACAAATGCATAGTCATGTCTGTGCTGCATATAGGCTTTTGCTTGGGAATTATAGGGATGGGGTGGGTATGTTGTTTTAAGAAACCAGAAAACTGGTTCTATGGGAAACACACAATGACAATTTGGTCCATAACCCATGGCTTCAAGCAATCATAAATGATCGTCTTTTATGGTGATAGACTTAGACACAGGTGTCTTATTCCAAAATTCACACAAGACATTGGTCTTAGCAACTTTGAAAAGTCTAGATAATATAACATGCTACATTTGTTTGTATGCTACATTTTTTTTGTGTTTTGTGAATGAAATATTAACCATGTCTTCAACCTAGAGTGTCTTCTTTACCTTCCTGATTAAAATGTACTACTATTTTATTATGATTTACATGCCTTATATTAAACTTTATGTGCTCTCTTGCATAACTATTTCTATGAGTGCTGGTGTGTAGAGACAAATACTACTGTTTTTGCTAGGACCTTTTTTTTATTCATGCCAAGCTCTTAATACCAAAGGTCCCTTGCAACTTATAGCAACCTTCATCTTGTGGAAGCATTTAAAAACAATGAATGATCTGTTTTCTCTCTCTCTCTCTCTCGTGTCATATATTAGATTGTTGTAGTAACATATGGGATACCCAGGTTCATGCATGCTTTCCTATACATCTTATTTAGTGCATATATCTTATATTCCACTTTGTTATGCTCAATCGGTGGAGGATATGGTTTGTCTTTTCTTTTGTTAAGGATTCTCTATGTAGAACCAAAGAACAAGATGGCAATGAGAAAGCTAATTTAAGATAGAAATCAAGATTCATCAAACAAGAGAAACATACTCGATCTTGAAAATGTAGAGTGACATCCTTGATCTTGACATAAATAAAACAAGAGACTCTCAGCCTTGGGAAGCAATACAAGAGAAAAATACTTAATCCTTTATTTTATTCAACAATTTGAAGATCCAACACATAATGCTAGGTGATAATTTATATGCTTCAAACTAAACAAAATTGGAAAACCCAATATGTTCCAACAAGGAAACTAAAATCCTTATTTAACTAAATAATAAACACTAACATTCATAAATAATAAAATCTAAAATAATCATACAATATTAAAATTCTTAAATAAATAAATAACAATTCTCATTGTTGCCCTTCATCCTCCATCGTTCTATCCTAGTTGAAAAAACAAACTTAACCTTGAGTTTAAGTCAGAAGTAGCAAAAAACTCAGAAATTTGCATAAACTCCATAGTTCAAAGAAAAAATTATGCACAAGATACTTTTTATTCTTCTTCAAAGATGAATATGATAGGCTTCTCATCTACAAGATTGAATTCAGAAGGTTACAAAATTAATATAGCCTCACCTTTAAATTCTTCAATTTGTGAAATCTTATTGTACAAAATTCTTTACTTTAATTTCATCCTCAAATTCATTCTCATCTTGTGCTTGCATGATCGCCATATTGCTAACAACTTTCTTCAATGTCATTCATATTCAATGCACTCATCATCTTGTTATACATTGGTTGCTTGCTTTATGGCATTCAACTTCTATTTTGAATTGAACCAATGTAGCATTGAATGGGCCTATTTCCTCAAGTTTAGCTTGTAGAGTTTGGGTTTTTGAAAGATGTAAGGGCTTGGTAATTCAAAAAACCTTAGATGGAGTTTGATTAATAGCTTGTTACAATGGTTGGACCGTTTGTTTTGGAGGTTAGATAGTATCAATAAGGCTCACAGATAAATAGTATCAATAAGGCTCACATTATCATAGTCATTCATAACTTACCCACATACAAATATTCATCTTACCACAATTTTCATAAACACAAGTGTCATTTAGTCCAAAACAAAAGGTTGAAATAACATACTTCATATTGAAATTGAATGAAAGCTAGCTCCTAAAATATATTCTTCAAATAACCATAGTGATAAATATTTTATGCATTACATCCATGTCAATAGGATAAAGAATATGTGATATTGTAACTAACAAGACTTGGCATTTCTCAGTTCTTGAAGAACTATACCTCTCCAATTATAAATATATTTTGTGATTCTTATAAGATTGACCATGAGCAAGAATTGCATAGATCCTTTTTTTTTCTACCTTTAACCAAACAAGTAACAAACACACAAGACAAGTTTTGTAATTACCCTAAAAATGATACAATACAAATGGAGTCGTGATCTAGAATAAATGATGGCAACAAGAAATCTCTGCTCCATACATGATATCCACAACCCTTGCAAAAATCTGCCATAAACAATCTTGAAGGTGGGAGAATCATGGATGGTGTAACCTGGCAGTAATGTTCTTCCTCACTTCCTTTTCTTTTTGTTTTATTTAAAATATGGTACCACATGTTATTACAATATTGTATCGTGAAACTCTAAAATTGTTACCTTTTTCTAAAAGTTCGTACCTCTTCCCTTTTCTTTCCTTTCTTTTCTTTTTGGATCCAATAGATGGTACTCTCTTTTTCTTCTTTTTTTTATGAAGAACAAAAAAACTAGATGGATTTTACGTTTAAATCACAAAATCCGAGGAGCAGAATTGAGGATAAACATGAAAATTTTGTTATGGGAACCAAATTGATGAAGAACCAAAGAACTAATTTCAAAGATATCCTGAAATTCAAAAACTAGAGAGATTTGTGTTTATTCAAAACTAAACAATAAAATGTTGTTTGATCAAAAGCAATAGTTTCACTTTGTCTTTTTATCAACTTTTAAACAATGGGATGAGGATTCAAGTTATTAATGAGTGATAAAGTCTTATTCAAAGCATGAGTCTTTAGCAGTTTACGTTGTGAATGTTGTCGTATAATTAGAGTTCTAACACTTACAATTGTCAAGAGGAAGTGGAGGAAGTGGGAGGGAAGTAGAAAGGACAAATTATACATGGATTTGGGTTGTAAAATCCTTATATAGGACTAGGATTTATAGTTTATGTGAATCTCGATCTATAAAAACAATGGCCAACCTCATATATATACAATTTATTAATAAGTTTTTGCAATATATCACTTTCTTTTAATTATAACAATTTACAACTTTTATAGTTATTGCTTTACTTTATTTTTATTTAGTTTGTGATTCCTTGACATTGCACACCTTCATTTCTTAAGCTGCTAAACCAAGTTAAAAATACCACTCTTCATTGGATTTGTTAGGTTGTTACCTGCCTCCTTTAAGGATTAAGTTCCTAAGTTCTTATGTGTAGTTTCTAAGAAATGAATAACATGGAAAAAATACATTGATTGATCAACTACTCAATCTTGACATGAACAAATCAAAAGAGACACTCAATTTTGAGTAAAGCAATACAAGAGACACACTCCATCTTGACAAAAGCACAAGTTATTTTATTCAACAATCCAATGCCTAATGTCTAGGTGGTAATTAATATACATCAATTCAAACGAAACATGAAAATATAAAAGTCCTGATTGAATAAGGAGACTAGAATCCTAATCTAACTACTAAATAATTACTAATATTTCTAAATAACAAAATCTAGAAGAATTAAGTGAATATGATTCCCATTGTTTCCTTTTATCCTCCACGAATTCCCTTGAGTGTATTGTGTATTATATGTCATAAAAGTAGACAATGATAGCAAAGAAAAAGGGCCTTTATTTATATGAACAAAAGGCTTTTGTTGATTTGGTTTTGTAACTGTGAAGTTGCTCACCTTTAAGACTCGAGTATTTTCACATTCAATTTGTTCTCTACCCTAGTGAAAGCTGCATAAAGCCTGTGGTGCTTTCGACTAGGAGAATGAACACTTTTCAAATTTTAGATTGTAGTTTGAGCGCAACTGTATTAATGACTATGAACCTATTGCTTTCTGAGCCTCTTTGGATGATGATAACTTTAGATTTAGAGAATACTCCTAATTTATTCTTTGTTACCAGTAGGTGAATTGAGAGGTTTGTTTGTGTTTTGTGATTCGTGCCTATTGTCCCTTTTTGCTTTGGCAGTTATCATTTAATTACTTAACCAGCTATTCATGGTTTTATTATAGTTACTCTTCTGGTTGCTTTGAATCTGCAAATCAATTATGAGACCTAAAGCATAATTTTAAGTCCAATTTGAAATCTCTTTAAGAGTTGACAGCAAAAATAAGCAAGATTGTTCCTTTATTTGTAGGATACTAGCAAGAAATCTCCAATGGAGTTGATCAATGAAATTCCTCCAATCAAGGTTGAAGGCAGGATTGTCGCCTGTGAAGGAGGTTAGTTTGTGCTCATTTCTTGTCTGTACATTTCGTGATCGAGGTAGATTTTTAAAAGTTCAATCTGTAAAAACAGAAAGAAAGATTACAAACGCTTCCTCGCTGCACTTCAAACTCTGAAATCAGTAAATAACCAAAACCAATTGATGCTAAATTGATGATTTGCTACTTCTTGCTGTAGACACTGACCCTGCACTTGGGCATCCAATTGAGTTCATATGCCTTGACTTGAAGGAGCCAGCTGTCTGCAAGTATTGTGGTTTACGATATGTGCAAGCTCATCATCATTAGAAGTTAAAGTTTGTCTTTTTTCTGCATTGTTAATCATTTTCAACCATATCACATGGGCAATGACTGTGTTTGGGTAATCCATGCAACTCTTTATCGTCTTGTTTAAAGCCTATTGTGCTGCAGGTGACAAAGCCGAGTGCTAATAACATTATGTTTCTGTGTACTTTTTCATGGTTTTCCGCAATTTGGAAAAACATTCCAATAATTTCTGGATCTCTGATTGTTGTTTGGGTTATCAGGGTGATGGTACCTTAGTAAGCAATGTGTAACTACATTCGCAAGAAATCTGTTAACTAAATAACTTAGCAGCATTTTTTGAAAGAAGAAATGGTGATTTTATGTGGAAGGTGAAGAAGTAAGTTTAGGGTTGTGGTTCTAGATTTCTTTGTTTCGAGAAATCTCTAATAGTGTTTAATCACGAGTCATTTATGATCGATTTGTTTTCAGCATTTAAAAAACAAAGGTGAATTCAATTGTTCTAAAAATAAAGGACATTGTTAGATTGACCAAGACATCTACAACTCATGATCAATCAGGAGAGCTAGAAGGTATTAGAGAGATTTGACATGATTGATCAGAAGTTCACTGATTACACTAGCAAGTATCATATATAGTTCAGTTAGGGTTTATATGATTATCAAAAAGGTGTATGGATAAAAGGTCAAAGTTTGAGTACTCATCTTGTAAACTTATTATTATTTGTTGTAAATAGATTGTGCAGGAATGGAAATTACAATTACAGTTCATGTAGAATTTAATCTCTGTAGCAATATAAAATGGTTATCCAATTACTACAGATGATGATGATCATACTTTTGCTTACAAATTTTACTATAGATGCATTATCACTTTCTCACACACACACACACACACACACACACACACACACCCTAAATTTGAATTCTTTTCTCTAGTCTAGTGAATCCAAGTAGGAACCTACATTTCATTTGATTTACAAGGCTATAAACTACATCTTCTTGGGATTCGGTTTTTGATTTTAGTATCTCCTCGTTGAAATGAAAAATCAAAGAACATGTAGCCTATTTGCCTGAATTATACATTAGGTCAACAACATGGTTATCTTGTTCTCGTTCGATGTCTAAAGAGAAGAGAAGATAAGGTCCTGGATGACATTCCCAATCATACCCTTTGGGGAATTGCTTATAATTAACTAATTAATATTGGGGACGCAGTCAGTCAGGTTCTAGACACGAGCAGGGAGGGTTTATCTTGAGAAAAGCCGCTATAAGATGTCACTTTGAAGAAAACTTCGGTTTCTAGTAGTCGGTTTTTGGATTAGGGATTTTTTGTTTTTAAAAAAGATGAGTATGATGGATAGAGACTTGGCATGACAGTTCTTATAGCCCTAAATATTGTATCAAAGCCAATCAACACTTGGTTTTGAAATTGTTTAGCTAGCTAACATGTTTCAAAGTGAAACATGGTTGATATTTTAAAGGAATAGTTGATATTCTTTCTTTTATTCTAAATAAAGAAATATAAGGGCATTGTTTATACTAAAACTAAAAATAAATAACCATGTGTGATTTGATCAAGAACAATAGCTGTTTACTTGGTTTTTCTTAACAAACCAATGAAGATAATTGACACACCAACCAAGTTCTATTCAATCTTTAGCATTCATGTTTCTTAATGTTATAGTACATCACTATATTTAGAATTCTACCATATACAATTACCATAAGAAGGTATGCGAATAGGAAGTAGAAGTTGTTTTAGAATTCAAGTTGTAATTAAAATCTTTATTTCTCATTCACACTCTTTATATGACTAGTATTTATAGTCATCTATCATCTAGAAACAAACACTAGCTCTATATTTCAATTTCTTTCTAAAATCTATCATTTTTTTACTAATTGCAATTTACAACTTTTGTTATCCCTATCCTTATTGCTTTACTTTTTTTCCTAACTTTTAACGAGGAAAAATATGTTTTTTGTTATGTTTTGAGTTGTTTTTGTGAGTTTTCTGGTTATGATTTGGAGATGAAGGTTAACAAATGGAAATAAACTCTGGAATTTCAAGGATCCAGTGACCTCCTTTTGCACATGACAATATTTAGGATTACTTCCAAAATGATCATTTCATTCAACTAGATGATAAATTAAATACACATTTAGAAAGTAATTGCTCTCTAGGTCATGGCCATAATCCCCCTCTTAACTACCCATTACTAGTATTGATTCAAATAAAACGAACATAAATAACATATTGAAATACATAATTGAATACTAAATTAAAATACGCAAACTATGGTTGATTAATAAGTAACTATGGTTGATAATAAAGTAACTATGGTTGCCACATGTCAACCATCAAGCTGCTGACCTGTTTCCCAGTGGCCGCCACGCGTTTGTCATCCCGCGTTGTCCCATTTCCCAGTGCATTGCCACGCGTCTATCATCTCGCGTCATCTATATTCCACGCGTCCACCATCAGGCTCGTAACAACTGCCTCTCTCTTCAAAAGAACTCGCCCATGAGTTCTAGACATTGTTTATGAAGCTTGTCCACATCTACCCAATTGCATCTTCTTCGTTCGTCCCCTCCCACTAAACTAAAAGCTCAGTTCCTGCGTGGTTGCCTTTCTTCTTCATTCTTCTGCTAGCACCTTTTGTAGCTTGGGAGCTATGGTTCCATCTACCATTATAGAGGGTAAGCTAGGGTTTGGAAGAAATCAAGCTCTGATCTTCTTTTTGAGGCATGAAATGTGGAAGATCGGGTAGATCTTCGAGTTTTCAGGTAAATCAAGTTTGTAAGCCACCGTTCCCACCCTCTGAGTTATCTGAAAAGGACCAAAATATTTGGCCGAGAGCTTCAAATTCCTTCGCATTGCTATTGACATTTGATGATAGGGGTTCAATCTCAGGTAAACCCAATCTCCGACCATGTATTCTCTGTCTATTATGTTCTTATCAGCAAAATGCTTCATACGAATTTGGGTTTCTTACAGGTTTTCTCGGACTAATTTGAGGATGAAATCTCGGCTCCTCATCTCATCTTCCACTGCTTGGATAACAGTTGACCCTAGCTCAAATGGTTGAAGGCGTGGTGGAGCTTTACCATACACCGCCTCAAAAGGGCTAAAACCTATGGATGAACGAACAAAGGTGTTATATGTCCATTCAGCTAGGGCCAACCATCTGACCCAGTCCTTAGGTCAATCCCCCGTGAAGCATCTCAGGCACCTTTCTAACTATTTGTTCATGACTTCGATCTGACCGTTTGTTTATGGGTGATAGGATGAGCTCATCAGTAGTCGTGTGTCACTCAATCAGAAAATTTCTTTCCATAATGAACTGGTAAACACTGCGTCGCTATCATTTACAATGCTTTGTGGAATGCCATGCAATTTAAATATATTTTCCATAAATTGTTGTGTTATGTTTACTGCTGTGTATGGGTGTGAAAGAGGAATGAATGGCTATACCTGTTGAACCTGTCAATAATCACCATTATAACATTGTATCCCCTTGATGTAGGTAAACCGTCTTTAAAATCATTGTTGATGTCGACCCATGCTTCCTTGGGTATTGATAAATATTGCAGTAACCCTTCAGGTATTGATAAGGGCTGTAGTAACACATGATATACATCACATTCCTTTATGCATGTCCTGAAATCCTTGTGCATCCCATTCTAGAAAAATTCCCGTTTAATTCTGGCATGTCTTTTGATTACCTGCGTGTCCTCCAATGGGACTCTCATGGTAGTGTTGTAATACCAAATCTTGACAGTATTTTAGAGTCCTCAAATACAACCTTCCTTTGTAAAATAGTAAATTACCCTGAATTCTATATTTATGGGGATCAAGATCCCCCTACTGGCTGCGACTGATGAGTTGTTGTAATCCTGTGTGTATGCTTTTAGGAGCCTTTCCCACCAATTAGATTGGACCATACTAAGTGCTTGTAATTCCCCTTCTGCTGGTGTTGATTCTTGAAATCTATACTGGACTCCTTAGTAAGTCGCTGTGACAAAGCATCAACAACTCTGATTTCCTTCCCACATCTGTATTCTATAGTAAAATCAAACCCTACCAGTTTAGCAACTCATTTTTGTTGAAAGGGTGTGCCCACTCTTTGTTCTAGTAGGTATTTCAATGTTTGCTGGTCTGTTCGCACTTTAAATTGGTGTCCCAATAAATAGTGCCTCCATTTTTTAATAGCTAGGACTAGTGCCAGGAATTCCTTTTCATAACTTGATAAGAGCAAATTCTTCCCCTTTAAAGCCTGACTTAAATAAGCCAAGGGTCTCCCTTCCTGCATTAAAACAACATCAATCCCTCCCCTCGAAGCATCACATTCAACTATAAAAAGCTTATTAAAAGTTGGCAACCCTAGAATAGGAGGAGTTACAATTACTGCCTTAAGAGCTTCAAAAGCCCGGGTAGTTTACCTCCAAGAAAAATAATTCTTCTTTAATAATATCGTTAAAGGAGTTGCAATGCCCCCATATCCCTTCACAAATTTCTTGTAGTATCCTAAAGGCTGAGAAATCCCCTCAAGGCATTATGATTGGTAGGTAATAGGTATAGGCAGTGAACCATTGCTGAAATTTCCTTGGGATTAGCCTTGACACCGTCCCTAGAAATCACATAACCTAAGTATTCCTTGACCAGCTTCTTAATCTCCTCCTTTTGATAATAGGAGTATCTATAAGGTATGACATAACTGGGTGTGGCTGCATTATGTAATTTGATGATCATGTCCCCCGGTGGGCGGCAAACCCTCAAACTCATCAAATACCTTTTGGAAATGACCCAAAACCTGTTGTATAACCACGTCTTGAACTTTTGGAATTTTTGTCTCCTCTGCCTCCATGAACTGTAGCCAAACCTCTCTGCCCTCTACTAGTGTAGATTTTCTTAGCTTTGGCTCTTCTTCTAAGGACTTAATAGGAGGCCTTAAGCCTTGCAATACTAAGGGTTTCCCTCTGATTAAAAATTTCATGCTTAATTCCACAAAATTCCACTGAATTGTCCCTAAACTCCTCAACCAATCAACCCCCAAGACCACGTCACATCCTCTCAAGGTCAATAGGTATAAATTAGCTAACACGCCACATCCCTACATCTGAAGTAACACTGCCTTACAACAACCTTGGCAACGAAAAGTTGTGCCATTAGCAACCTGCACTGCCAAAATGGCTATCTTCCACTGGTAGTTTCATTTTCCTTGCTATATTCTCATCCAAAAAACTATGCATGCTGCCAGTATCAATAAGGATGATAACTGAATGCCTCTCAATTGTCCACTCCAACCTCATGCTCTTAGGAGACGGTACTCCTACTAGTGCATGTAAGGAAATGACCAACAACTTTGTAGTTGATATTTGCTGGTCTAATTCCTCAATTTCTTCCTCGGTCTCATCTTGTGCTCCTCCTATTTCCACTCTCTCTAATAGATACAATTTAGGTTGATTGCACTTGTGACCTATGTGGTATTTTTCATCACAATTGTAACACAACCCTTTATCCCTCCTTTCTTGCATTTTGCTGGCATTACGCCTTTTAATGGGTAGGGGATATGTTTTTTGGAAAGTTTGGTTATACTAGGGTAAATTTGGTGGGGCTGGAAATTTGGGAAATGGGTATGGTGCAGGTAATCTAAGTGAGGCTTGTATGGGGTAAGCTGGAAGATAGTTGTTGTTTTTGTTGTTGTAGTTTGTGTTTAGATTTCGAACACGATGATGTCTCCTGCCGACTTCTTCCTCCTGCAATCTGGCTAAGCCAAAGGCAGCAGGGAGTGTGTTTGGTCTAATAATGGTAACAATTATTTTTAACTCATCTCTTAATCAACTAAGAAAAGTACTAATACAAAATTCTTCACTTAAACCTGTAATTTTGTTTGATAGGACTTCGAAGGTTTTTGGTAATCCTACACTCCTAGTCTGTCCCAATTTAGTGAACGCTCCTCCAGGATCTTCATATGCTGAGGGTCCAAACCTGGTTCAAAGGGCCACCAGGAACTCCTCCCAGTTGGTGCTGGACTTGAGTCCATTAACCAGTTATACCATGATAGTGCCTTTCCCTCCATGTGAAAAGAGGCAATCTAGAGCTTATGATCTTCCAGTGTTTGACAATATGCAAAAAACTATTGTGCTTTCAGGATCCAATCATGGGGATCACCTCCATCAAAATGAGGGAAATCCAATCGAAGAGTCCTCCCCTGAATTCTAGGAGATCCTTCCAGTAAGGGATTAGTTTTTCCACTTATGTTATTTGAAGTTCCTTCACCTGCATTTTGCCTGGCTGTTAATTGTAATAGGTTGTCATAGTTTCATGCCAAGTGATGTAGTTGTTGTAGCACTTGCTCTATAAGAGCTCCTTGTCTGCCTTGTTCTTCCCTCAAGGAGTTTCTCCTACCTCATATAGAGGTGATAGCTTCAGCCATTTAAGCTGAACGAGTCCCCTCGACCATGCCAGGAACGCCTGCTCTGATACCACTTATGTTTTGAGTTGCTTTGTGTTATTTTGTGAGTTTTCTGGTTATGATTTGGGAATGAAGGTTAACAAATGGAAATAAACTATGGAATTTCAAGGATCCAGTGACCTCCTTTTGCACACGGCAATATTTAGGATACTTCCAAGATGATCCTTTCATTCAACCAGATGATAATTTAAATACACATTTAGAAAGTAATTGCTCCTTAGGTCATTAACCCCCCTCTTAACTACCCATTATAGGTACTGATTCTAATAAAACAGACATAAATAATGTAATGAAATACATAACTGAATACTGAATGAAAATACATAAACTATGGTTGATAATAAAGTAACTATGGTTGCCACACGTCAACCATCAAACTGCTAACCCGTTTCCCAGTGGCCACCACGCGTCTGTCATCCCACATTGTCCCGTTTCCCAATGCATTGCCACGCGTCTATCATCCCGCGTCATCTATCTTTCACGCGTCCACCATCAGGCCCGTAACATTTTTTTCATTTTAATTACATTATAAAACAACTAAAATACCATTGCAAGCAAGAAAAATTAAAACGTTAGGTAAGTTGAGGGGTAGTTTGATATTTGATGACATATGTATATAAAAAACTAAAAGCGAAAGAACCAAAATGCTCTTAAAAAAATAAAAAGTAAATAAAACTAGTGTCAAATAGATTTTCCATCTTTTCACAATGAATTTTTCATTGTTATCACATAAGCTTAAGAAAAAATTGATATTTAATGAAATATAGAATAAATAAGAAACAAAAGATATAAACACTCTGCACATCAAAGTTGGTATATAAGTATTGTTTTTGCTTCTTTTCTCTCTCCTAAGAAAATATAAATTGATCATTTTTGTTGTTGATATTTTTATTTAATTTCTGTTCTTGGACCCTTTGTATAAGTTCTATTTGTTTTCAATTTCATTCTTCAATCACAATTTGCCATATATTATCTTTTCCAATTTGTTCCTCACATTTGTAAGTGTAATATCACTCATAAGAATCAAATGACTTTAATGAATATTCTTGTAAGTGAAAGTTTGATATTTGAGGTATTGATTTTATGGGTCAATTTTCTTTTTTCTGTAATATTTATATCCTTCTTGTTGTTGACTATATGTCCAAATGGAATGAGGCGAAAGTGACATGAACTAAGTGTGATAAGGTTGTTTTAGATTTTTTCATGGAGGCTCTCATCTGCCTCATACAAATGACCACGATAGAGAACTACAAGAGCTAGTTTGAGGCTCTTTCAATTCACCTCAGGGGCCTAGTTGAATCTTACAAACTCAGCTGCTTTTTGAGTGGGTTACGGGAAGACATCCGATTTATGGTTCGAATTCTTAACCCCCCAAATTTGTACATGGCCTTCGGGTTGGCAAAAATACAAAAGGAGAATGTGGCTGCTCTTATGAGGTCAACTAGATTAGGGCCCATGCCCACTCAAAATGTTAATGGGCCCCTGAATCAATAAGAAAGAAGAGCAACGGTCCCTATACAAAGGCTAAATCCGGGTCAGATGAAGGAAAAGCGAGATAAGGGACTTTGCTACAATTCTGACGAGAAATGGGGTCCCGATCAAAAATACAAAACAACTCGTTTATTTATTATGGAGGGTGAAGATTCAGATTGCGAGGAGATGCTCAAGGCAGATGTTACCGATGGTAGAGATGGAAGTTCCATTGAGGAGGTATTAGCAGAAGGGGTAGAACCCGAAATATCCATTCATGCACTATGTGGTTAGCCCAACCCAAAAACCATGAGGTTTATGGGGCGCATCGGAAAGAGGGCAGTTGTGATATTGGTTGATACAAGAAGTATACACAATTTCACAGACCTCTCTGTAATTCAGGGAGCTTAGTTATCCTATAATGACTAGGAACTACTTCAGGTTAAGGTGGTGAATGGTCAAACAGTCTGTTGTGAGGGTAGTACTGAGGTAGTACCCATAATTATGCAGGGTAGCTTTTATTCCATAGATTTCTATATTTTAACGCTAGGAGGGTGTGATGTTGTTTTAGGGGTACACTGGCTGAGAACTTTAGGGGCAATTCTATGGGACTTCGCCAAACTAAAAATGGAGTTTTCAATTTTGGGCACGCAACGGAAATTTCAAGCCTCTGGTATGGGCGTGGGAGTGGTGCAAATACAACAGGGCAGACCCTTAGCTTACATGAGTCAGGCCATACAAGGGAAAACCTTACAGCTGTCTACTTATGAGAAGAAACTTATGGCTCTAGTCCTAGCGGTTAAGAAATAGAGGCCCTATCTCTTAGGTCACTTCTTCAAAATAGTAACAGACTATCAGAGCCTTAAGTACCTGCTAGAGTAAAAGATTAGAACTATGCTTCAACAGAAATGGATCTCCAAACTTTGGGATATAAGTTCATAGTGGAGTATAGACTGGGGAAATAAAATAAGGTAGCGGATGCTTTATCCAGGAATATAGAGATCCAAAGTAAGGGAGAACTATCAGCGCTTACAACACCAGCAACCAATTGGCTGGAGCAACTTAAGGCTGGATATGAGACAAACTGTCACCTATAGAAAACTCTAAAAAAAAAAATTAAAAAAAATTAAGGAGCTAAGGGAAGGCATATTGACTTCCCAACATTATGAAGAGGGGAATAGGTTCTTGTTCTACAAAGGCAAACTGACCATACCTGCAGTTGAAAGGGCTGAGGGAACAAATGTTGCAATTACTGCATAGTAGCCCATAAGGGGGCCATTTTGGGTCCCACAAAACCCTACACAAGGCTAAATCTGAGTTCTATTGGGCTGGTATGCGGGAGGATATCAGGAGATTCATCAGAGAATGTGACAATTGCCAACAAAACAAGTCTGAAAATATTTTTCATATGGGTTTGCCACAACCCTTGCCCATACCTACCTAGGTGTGGACTGATATTTCTCTTGATTTCATGGAGGGCTTACCAAGGTCAGAAGGGTATTCTATGATACTAGTAGTGGTTGATAGATTATCTAAATACACTCTTTTGTGCTTATTTCACATCCATATACAGCTGCAAAGATTGCACAAGTCTTCCTACATAACATTTTTAAGTTGCATGGGTTGCCTAAGTCCATTGTTACAGACAGAGACCCAACATTTACAGGTTCATTTTGGAAGGAGTTCTTCAAGCTGCATGGTACTACATTAAAATTTTCATCAGCTTACCATTCGCAAACAGATGGCCAGACAGAAATCATAAACAAATTGGTGGAGAAATATCTAAGATGTTTTTTCTAGGGATAGGCTGAAAGGGTGGTCTAGGTTCTTCCCATTGGTCGAGTGGTGTTATAACACCTCGGCACACTGATCTACCAAGTTATCACATTACAAATTCGTGTATGACTACCCTCCCCCTAAACTACTACCATTCACACAAAGTACTACAAGGATTAAGAATTAGAAAATACCTTAAAAAGCTTAGATGAGATCCTTGCTCTACTCAGGTCTAATTTGCAACTGACACAAGACAAAATGAAGAAATTTGCAAATACGAGGTGTATAAACCGAAATTTTGAAAAAGGGCAGTGGGTTTACCTTCGCCTCCAGCCATATAAGCAGTAACCAGTGATGCAGAGACAAAATATGAAGTTGTCACCTTGTTTCTATGGTCCTTTCCTAATATTGGAGAAGATTAGGAATGTTTCTTACAGACTTGATCTACCAACCGATTCAAAGATTCACCCCGTTTTTCATGTCTCCTGCTTAAAGGAGAAACTTGGCCATCGTCATATGCAAGTGGTGATGTTACCTCCCACTGATAATGAAGGTATTGTGAGGCCAAAACCAAAGAAAATCTTAAGAAGGAGAATGAAGAAGAAGAGGAATAGGGCAGTGTCTGAAGTCTTGGTAAAGTGGAAGGGATTAAATGCTGAAGAGGCGTCTTCGGTTGATTATTCGACACTTGTCTGTGAGTTCCTTGACCTTGTGGACAAGGTCATTTAAAAGGGGGGGCAATGTCACGTGCTTCAGCCCACTCACTGTCAAGTCCAGCAGCCGTTCTGTCAAGTCTGTCAAGTCAAGTAGTAATGCAGGTCTGAAATCCTGTTAGGCTAGTCAAGTTGATTTAGTCCAATTCCATTCAGTTCAGTTTGTCCAATGGGGTTAGTCCAGTTCAATTTAGTTTAGTTGGGTTTATTTAAAGTTTAGTCAGTCGGGTTATTTCCTATTTTATTATGTTAATTAATTAAGAGTAGAGTCCAATAAATAAGCCTTATAAATAGGTCAAATAAGTTGAAGTAGTGGGAATAAGCTTATTTTGGGGAACATGTAATTTGGGAAGTTGTTGAATTTCAGTGTATTTAATCTATGAAAATAAGGAGAAATGTACTGAACAGTTATTTGAAATTAAGTTTGGAGGTTGTGGATTCCTCGAACAATCCAATTCTCTTATTTTTCTTGTGTGATCGTAACAATTTTCTTTCATTTCTTTTTTATTTTGTGTTAAATAATAAAATGAATGGAAAAAATAAAATAATAATAATAACAAAATGTTTTAATCACAAACGGTTAAATTCTAAAAATTCATACATATTTCCCAAAAATATGCATTTAAAAATATAAAATGAATATCATTTACCAGCTTATGATCATATATTAAAACCTAACCAAAATTTCAAAAATCCCACAACAATTAATATGTTTAATTAATATTGAAAGTTAGTCGTTGACTGATATTTGATGGTATAAAATTAAATAGTAAAATATATTTTCAAGTATTAAAGATATAAAAAATAAAAAAATAAATATGATGCTAAAATTTGAGCCTTAGAATGGCTAGGATTTAGCCTAGTAAGGTAAAGTCTTCTTCACGAAAAGAGATCTAATTAGAACCTTAGATAAGATTAACAAATAGAAACATGTTTTAGATTAACAATCAATTCATTATGCAACTTATCATGGATAAGATGCACTAGGGATGATGTATTTTTTTCTTGCATAACTAATTCCTTTACCTAGATTTTTGCAGATCATTAGGTTTTATAGTTACCATAATACTAGGTAATGACTTTTAGATCTTAATCATAACTTTATAATTAAGCCTCAAACCTTTTTAATTCCAGGAGATAAATCTATCATTCAACACCATGTACATTATCATGACAATATTGATGAGGCGTCATTTATTAACAAAAATCCAAAGAAGCTTAGTTATTAATTGTAGACCAAGACACAAAACATTATGGATTAGAAATATGTAATAACTATTTTTTAAAGAAAAACATTATATTATCTATTGAGGGCAATATGATTTTTTTTTTCAGGATCCACTAGTTATTAGTAGATTGATCAATGATCAATTAGATTATCTTTAAAAACAAAAATCGTTTAACTAAGGTGTAGGTTATTTTTATTACTTCTTTTTTAATAAAAGTAAAATGACTAAATTATCTTTAAAATCAACAAAAACAAACCGTACTAAGGAGCTTTTTTTGTATTTTTTTTCTATCCTGGTTTATTTTTATAATCAAGTTGATTGAGAAGAAATGTAGTAATTTAATAATAACAGAATATTATTTGATTACATTGTACCTGTCAACTCGTGGGTTGTTTTTGTGCTATTCAGACAACACAACTCCTCCATCCTAGACAGCTCATGTGGTAAATAAACTTTAAGTCTTGTATCAACAAACCTTTTTTAATTTTCCTTTCTTTCTTCGCTCTCCTTCCTTGATTTCTATATCAGATTTTAAAAATAAACTTATTGAATATGCTTGCTACACCTCAATGACAGCTCAAGAAGTTTCCATTCGAGACAACCTTAGACACGACCTCAGTTGTAGGCCAGGAAGTTTCCATTCGAGACAACTTCAGACAGGACGAGGATTAATTATTGTCATGTCCAAAGTATATAACTACTTCGGACCCTTGCCATGAAGCAAAGGGAATCAATCAGCTAATGAAGAAGCATTGAATAAAAACACGGAAATTTCCATCGAAAAATTGACTCTCGCATTTTCTAAATTACAAGAGAACGCAATTGTAGTTATCTACCAAAAAATGGATCGCTGATTTTAGTATTTCATGTAATGCATTGTCAAACAACAAAGCCAAGAAAACTGGTCACCCATCTTCTAGGTCCTGATCTCCATCTTCAGTAGAGCTGTTCTGAAAGTTGCCACTCAACAAAATGGGTGCAAGGAACATAACTAGTCTGTTCTCCAGCAGAATTGATGTTTTGAACTAAGAATTTAGTAGTCGAATGTCTTTGTATAAATTAAACTTGAAAGAGACAAAAAACCTATCAAGGAAACTGGAAGGAGCCACCGATTTGGTTGGTGCCAGACGGGGGATTGATTGCCACCCAAAGGAGAGAGATGGTGATTGCAATAAGACCTGACCACACAAAAACAATGGTCGGTGTCCTTCCTCTTCTTCCCATCAACCCTTTAGCAAAGGGGTAGAGATGAGCCAAGACCCAGAAACTGAAGAAAACCCCGCCCAGTAATCGACTCCACTGTGGTATTACACTGTAAATTGTTCGGCTAAATCCAACTGCTATTGCAATTAAGTTGACCATCATGATGGTGATAGGAGGTATCATCAGCGATGTCCATTTGACAACGTAGAGATCAGCAAACTCATCATCGACATCATCACCAGCTGATTTTGAAGTTAAGGTGAAAGAAATTTCAATCCCTGCAATGACTTTCAGCAACCCCTGAATCACAGCAGCAAGATGGGCACTAGTTCCTCCAATCAACCAAAACTGCTCATTCCTCCACCACTCCTCTAGCTCAATTCCAGACCACTTGATTTCCAGCACCGCAAGTAAACACAGAGTCAGTGTGATGATTAGGAGATATGCTAGGAAAGTGACATTAAGGGTCTGAACAATGAACTGGCCAGAGAAGAGGGAAAGTGCCGGGAGGAAGCAGTACACAATCAGGAAGATTGAAGTGAAGGGATAGATGCCAACATTCAGATATGCTATCCTCTGAAGAAATTTCATTCTAGGGCTAGCTAGGAGGGCATTGTTGCGGGAAAAGAAAATCTCAACAGAACCAGTAGCCCACCTGAGAACTTGATGGAGCCTATCTGTGAGATTAATTGGAGCAGTGCCACGGAAGGCATCACGCTTGGTCACACAATAAACTGATTTCCATCCCCTGTTGTGCATCCTATACCCAGTGACAACATCTTCAGTAACAGAACCATAAATCCAACCAACACGATTTCCCCACTCAGTCTTGTCCTCATACCAGCAAGATATGACACTTATTGCCTCTGCAACAGTTGATGCATCAAGAAGCTCACGGGGAATAGTGAGAGCACCAGGTGGGCGTCCATTCTTAACAGCTGGGTGATCTGCAAGAGGACGACCTTGAAACTCTGCCACTGGGATTGAGTCAATGAGAAATGTTGAGTTACCAAACTTTTTAGGGAGCAAGGAGAGGTTCATCTCTTCATCATCAGAATCACCCATTCTTAGAGCCCTGTTCTCTTCTGAGGTGTTTGCAATCGAGGAATGCTTCTTGCGGCGGGTAAAGCAGCAGCTGCTGCAACCTGGGTGGTTTTCTTTCGCTCGTGGGGGGTCAAAGCCATAAAGGGCAATCCTTCTAAAGAGGCAGCCAGTTCCAACATAGACTGGACCCATAAGACCATCAAGGGCACGCATGTTCACATCAAAGAAAACAGTGTTGTGATTAGCATATCGATCAGAAGGGTCAATGCCCTCAAACCTCTGGGGAAACTGAATATAACATAGGCGGTCACCTCCTCTATCCATCATGAAACACATGCCTTCCCTCATTGCCTGGGAGTTGTAAATATAGTGATCACAGTCAAGGTTAAGAATGAAAGGGCCATTAGACATAATAGCTGAGGCTCGAACAAGTGCGTTCATGGCCCCTGCCTTCTTGTTGTGATCATAGCCTGGACGCTTCTCACGAGAAACATAGACAAGCAATGGGAGACGAATATCAACATCAGTGAAGTCTATTATCTTAGTATCATCAGCAGTTCCAAGTAGCGGCTCATCACTGGGAGGTTTCAGCATCACCTGCATCAAGTAAAAATAATCCTCTTTTGGAACGTTGAATGACACAACAGCTTTTTAAACTATAGTACATATCAAAAGAGATGAAGAAAGTGAATTCATGTGGCTAATCCCAACTAGTTTATGCTAGGTTGAATTGAATTGTTCAGTCAGCAATAACAATAAGAAAATCTAACACAATTTCCAGATCCGCCAACACATGGTTTAAAAATTAGTGTAATCATTCACATGGCTTGAACAATAATATTAACAGTTTGTAGCCAAACTAATACCTGTATGATACCAGCATGGTCACCCCTAGAGTGCTCAGGTGCAGAATTCAGCCAAGTCCCTGGCCAATGGGTACCATCTGCCATCCATGTAGCTTTTGGAATCTTTACACTCTCCACAGGATCATCGTCCTTATGCTGTTTCTGAAGCTTCATGGCCTTGATTTCCTCCCGAGCATGATAGGCATCAGATCGGCGGCGAATAGAATCAGGCAAGCTATTTATTCGGACCTTGAACTCATCATACTCACGCTTTACTCTTCTGCGATCCTTGACAAAATCTGGCTTCACTTTGTTCTTGTAAGGATCCCTCTTCAAATTGAAGTATGATTCTGGATTCCTAGGTTCAATAACATGTTTACGGCAAAAAGGAACCCATGAATTAGCAAAACTTGCTGCTTCAGCCATGGCCTCAAATGTTAGAAGTGCACCTCCATCATCAGAAACATAACATGAAAGCTTTTCAACTGGATAATCAGCTGCTAGAATCGATAAGATGGTGTTTGCAGTGACAAGAGGCGGTTCTTTCTCTGGATCTGCAGTGGAGACGAAAACATCTATGCCTGGAAGATCAGATTTACCAGTGGGGTTGCTAGGGCTGGGTGCTTCAAATTTATCTTTCAAGACATTAAGATCTGTAGCACGATTGATTGGGCATAACTTTGGAAGTTGGTCAAGAAGCCAAGAAAAAGCAAACCAGATCTCGCAAACCACTGACATCCCCCAAAGCCAAATTGCATCGTTGTTTTTGTGTCTGACCCTCCATTCCAAAAACAATGCTAGTATCACAATCCGAATTAAAATGAGAAGCCTATAAGAAGAGATGCAGCACATTAGTCAACATAAATTTCAATGAGTAGAATTAAAAAACACATATCCATACACCATATGTATAAATATTGGTGAATGACAAGGAAATGCCAATAGAAGAAAACAGGCAGGCAAAGTTAAAATGCCTGCTCAAAACTTCTTCAGAGAGTTAACAAAAGTGCCAGGGTCTATCCCATCTCCAAATAGAGGCTCTTCGGAAGTGAAAAATAAAAGGTTTAGATAGAATTGGATGGATCTCTCATGGAACTGAAATGTACACATTTCAAATGAGCACATCAAAATCCAAGGTAACAAGTTTGTGTGATTTCATGTAAAAATTACATTTAGGATTGCAGTTTTAACATATTGACAATTTTCATGTGAGCACAATAATCATTAATGAAACAACAAAAATAATGGAGATGATTTCAGAATTAATTATCCAATACAAGGTAACAAAGGCAACCAGTTTAGAATTGTTTTGTGACCCTGGAAAATTCACTAGATACATATAGCTAATTTTCTTCTTTAAGATCTTTGGAATAAGGGCTACAGCTCAAATTCAATGCTTTATATTTACATTGACAGTTGTGAGCTACTAGCATGGCAGCCATAAATATCAGATTAGAAGATTCAAGAAACACTAAGGCAGGTCCACTAAAGGTGTATAAAAAGTACATATATAAATTGTTTGATTTTATTATTCTCTAGCAACAATTCTTTTACCCCCTATCATGGAAAGGTATTGATGTAGCCTAGGATTTTATTCAACCATCACTGAATGGATTTTATCCATCGTTATACTATCAATAGCAAGAGAGGAGAGCCATGATGGACAAGGAGAATGTACCGATATGGACTGATAATAGCAGCTGGTATCTTTAGTTTTCGAGTAAGTGGCCTCCATGGCTTGTTCATCAATTCTTTGGGCTCACCACCTTCTTCATCATTCCCATTGCCGAAACCCCCATCATTTGGCCAGATAGCATTCCCATATCCATAAGTTCCCCTTGTTTCAAAGAGCCACCTATTGTGATCAAAGTCACCAGTCTGGCTCCTCATCAGCACTGATTTGGTTGACTTCATCAACGACAACCTCCTCTCCATTTTGGACATTGTACCTGGTGGAGGAAGTGGAAGAGGCCTTCCACTGTCCACAGCCACTTCATCTAATTCGGTGTTCTTATAAGGCTCCTTACAACCAGGGCAAATTCCACCCCCACTTTTCACTGCATCAATATAGCAATCCCGGCATATTTTGAAATCACATTCGCAAGGGAGAATATCAACACCTCGCTCGTCACTCATCACCTTTGCATCACACCCTGGAATTGCACAAGAGGATCCCTTAGCACCAGCCATTTGGGGATGGCTGGCTTCAGATTCAATCACCTTGTCCATGAGATGAGCACGAGTCACACTATTAAAACCACCTGTAAAGAGCGAATTTGACACATACTGCTCTTCAACCTTTTGTGAGATTGATGGATCCATGGGTTGGTTGTCAGGGGTCGGCGGTATGTGCACTGTGTAGTTCATGAAATCATTACTCCCAAGTTCACTATCTAGATCATCCCTTGAATAGCTGATATAGCGACCAGAAGAAGTCCTACGGCCGAATGTCACTGTCGGAGGAAAGGGTGGTTTGTGAGATTCCGCAGCATCTGAGCTAATTGATAGGTTTGATCGAGAGCCCTTGAATGATTTTGAGGCCATATTTTAACACTATAAGAGACTTCTCTTCAGATCCTGCAATTACATTATTGCACGGAAATTTCCCATCAGTATATTTTTCATAATTCCAACTAGATCCTAACATATCACAATCCAAACCAAAATTTCAATATATAATTCAGATCCTCTGCTTAGGGGGCAAGAAACTATACATGGAACAACAGATCATGAAAATCTAGCTCTCGTAATTTTCAAGTTATTTTACTCTCTACTTTTGATCAACAGACAGAAAAAATAAGGTTTGCTATGCCGAAAAAAGAAAACAAAAACAATTTCAAAAGGATTCAAATTAAGTCAAAAGTTCTTCACGTAAAATGACAAAGTGCTCGGATCATTACAGAAAATCCACAAATCTAACTAAATCCGGTTTGATTACCAAGAAAGTGAAGCATAAAGAAGAGAGAATTAACAGTACAGCAGCATCAAGGCTTAAGGAACAAAAACCCTTTTGACTTCTAGTTTACTTATTTAATACAAAAGGCAAAACACCAAAGATAAATTTAAAAACTCATATTTCCACAAACATGATCACAATTTACACACTTTAAAATGAACCCAAAAGCCTAGTAGCAGAAACAGCCCAAGATCCAAAATGCCATCTGCTTTAAGCGACGAAAAAGAAAACCCAGAAACCCTTTTTCACCGTAAAACATTTTACCTTTCGAGCAATGAATAATCACGCCATACATCAGTCTTAAAACCAAGCACAACACTGCAGATCATGTAGCAGTTAGAACGAACTAGTGGTCGTCATAACTAAAAAAGGGCTTACCTTGTGTTTGTGCGTGTCTGTGTGTATATATAATAGATGAACAGATCCCTTCGTTGAAAGCTTTGGAAATGCTAAACGGCTGGGGGGAAAGGAGGACAAGAAACTTGAACAAATCTTTAAAACCAAAAAAAGGAATGCGTCAAAGAAAGCCACCAGCTTTAACCGTCAGCTCTCCGCGTATTTTTCACAGAGAGAAAGCAAGAGAGATAAAGAAACTCATAGAGAGAGGGGTGATGGGTGTGTTGAAAGAAAGAGAGAAGGACCGAGTTGTGAAGAACGGACAGGGCATGACTGAGACAAAGTATGTCTTTTTTTTCTTCCTTTCTTTTATGACAGCTGTGCCAGTGTGATGTTAGCGGGTGATAGGGTTTTTCTATTATTATTTGATGTAGAAAAAGAAAGGAAGAAGGTTCTTGGCAACCCAAGCAGCTTGCAAAGAGAAGAGGAGAGTTTGTGATGTGGATCGCCGGCCGATGTTAGGTGAGTCCTGACCGGCTCTATATCTTCTTGATACTCGGGGGAAGAGAGGAAAACGGATGGGGACACAAAATGAAGGGTTTTTTTTTATTATTATTATTTTAAAGACAAAAGGGAGAGAAAAGGGGGTGGATAAAACAAATGAGAGAATACTGTTGGCTTTTGGAAAAAACGAGGGAGAAGGTGGTCTAAGAAAAATTGCAAAAACATTCAGGGTACCATGGTTAGATTAGAATTATTATTTTTTAATGCCGTGACGGTGTCTTGGAATATGATGCAGGTCTCGATTATTATTATATTTTATATTATATTCTATTATTATATACTATAAGAAATCAAGATTCCATTACTATAGCTTGTGAGACAAATCACTATGGATTAAAATAGTGCTGTTCAGTTTTTATTTTTATTTTTATTTTTTGTTTGCTCTTTTATTAAAGTTATTGGCCTTTTTTTCTTTAATTGAATTTTTCCCCATTATTAATGCAATAATAATAATAATAATTTTAGTTTTTTTCTTGTTTTCTTTTTTGTTAATGTTTTCTATTTTTTTCTCGGGATAATTTAATTTTTTTATTGTTTTAGCAGTAATAGTAATAATATTTTTAGATGTTAAGGCTTCAATGTTCCTGTTGTTATAATAGGATGTGTTGATGTGTTTTATTATATCATATCTTGCATGTATAGATGTTATATTTTATTTTTGAACTGAATCTATTAATTGTTTCAATCCCAACAGTTATAAAAAATATTTGTTCAATCTGCAACGTAGTACCGGCAATTAACTAGTTATTAACTAAAATATAATCGGCATGCCTATTTCACTGTTTCAATTTTTATTATTCACCTAGACATGGTTCATTGTCGATTGCTATAGTGAAATTACCATTTTGCCCCCGAGACTGAGGGTATTTTCAACTTTTCCATGAGACATGGATGGTATTTCCGGATTTGTTGCACAATAAAACGACGCAAATAGCCCCTGAAAATGACAAAAATAAACACCTGGAACGAGGGGTATTGAAGTATTTCACCCCCGGTTTTTTTCATAGATATCGATGTGTACAAGGATATATGGGTAATTGACTATTTTTTTAATACTACTTTTCCCGGAACACTCCAGGCGCGTCGTACGAACGCGTCTGCCGTGTTCCACCTGCACGTGTCCTTCTGGAGGAGCGTGCAGCATCTTCCTGTCATGGAAATTGGTCGCCCGCCGTGTCATCGGGTTCGACGTCATGTCACATGTCTCCCAAAGAGGCGCGTGGTCTTTTAATTGGGTTGACGAATCGCCGGTGGACGGTTTTCTTCCCACCCGCTTGTTTCTCTCTCCTTATGTCGAAAGTACAAGGAAGTCCTTGACATTTGTATAAGTTTCATTTCAGTCTCTTATCTTTTGATTTCATTTTGCTTATTGATTTTTCAATGGAAATTTCAATTATTTTCAATTATGCTCTTCAATTGAAATTGATTATATATGAGATGTTTCATTTCAATCCTTACTCTTTTGATTTTTTGTTTGTTTTTGGTTCCGTTATTAATTGTGGTATGAAGGTTTAATCTGCTCTAATTAGGTACTCCAATTGAAATTGGTCATATATGCTACTTTTCATTTCGGTCCGTATTCTTTTAATTGTTTCAACAATTATTTTTTTAAATCCCTTTATTATTTTCGGTCCCAAAGTTTTGATTTGTTTAATTTTTGTCCTTCAAATGGAATTAATTTTATATTTTTTTTATTTTGGCACTTATTCTTGTAATTTTTTATTTGATATTAATTCCTTTGGTTTTTTTCTCATTCTTGGACAGGTTTATCTTTCATCCATATTTATGTATTTATGTTTTTAGTTTTTGTTTTTAACTTTTGTCATTTTATTTTTTGTTAGAGTTTTATTTTTATTCGGTTCCGTTATGAAATTATAATTTATGTTGGTCACACTGCATTTTATTTTTAAAAATCTATTTATAGTTTTTCGGTCTTAGGGTTTTGATTTGATGCATTTTGTCATTCAATTGGAATTAATTATATATTGTTTTTTCATTTTGGCGATTATTCTTTTAATTTTTTATTTAGTATTGATTCCTTTTGTTTTTTCGGTCCTTCTTAACAATGTTTATTTTTTATTTGTATTTATTCATTGATACTTTTTAGTTTTTATTTTTAATTTTTATCATTTTTTTTTATTGGGGTTTTATTTTTATTCAGTTCAGTTCTAAAATTTTAATTTATGTTGGTGATCATTTTAAAATTAATATTGCTCATTTTTTTCCTTTGTTCTTTTTTTGTGTTTTCTGTTATTTTTAACTATTTTTCAGATGAGATGATTTTATTGTTTGTGCAATGATAATGATAATTTTAGTGATTATTGTTTTAATATTTTTTTGTAAAAATATTTTGCTTTTTTTTATTCTTCAGGCCAATTTAATGATTTTATCTATTTGGGCATTAATATTGATAAATGTTTTAATTATTATAGTAGTAATAGTAATAAGGATAGCGTTGAGATGGATTTTTAATTTATGTTTTCTTCTTTTTGGAGAATAAAATTAACTTTTTATTTTTGTTATTTGATTATTGCAGGTGTTTTCATAATTTATATTTTGTTTATTGTGTTTAATTTAAAATTAATTATAAAATGAAATAATTTTAATACAATAAATTCAATAATTCAGATATCCAAATCTTCTTACTTTTTTAATGATAATAATAATTTCATACTGGTTATTTCCTTCAAACCTACTAAGCAGATAAATCTATATCCATTTAAAATTCAAATATTTTAATAGAAAACTTGCATTTTACAGGATTTCTGCATAATTTTTTTTTTGTCAAATTTATATTATAATAAAAAAAAATGTCACACAATTAATTTTTTTGCATTGAAAAAAATATGGTGTCACCCGCAACGAGGCGTGGGGGCATAGGCTATATATATATATATATATATATATATATATATATATATATATATATATATATATTGGCTATCTAACCACGTTTCACCGCGGTAGAAATTATTTTTTCTCAACAAAAAAATATTATAGATTTGGAAAAATTAATAAATTTATCTAGAATTCTTATGAAGCCCAAGCTTCTAATAAAATATATGAATTTTAGATCGATATAAATTTATTTATTTAACAAGTTTCAATAAAATCACCAGTATAAAATTATCATCGTCATTAAGAAAACAAAACATTTGGATACCTGAATTATCGAATTCAATGTGTTAGGATTAGTTCATTTTATAATCTAATTTAAATTAAACAGAATAATAAAATATAAATTGTTGAAATACCTACAATAACTAAACAACAAAACTAAGTTGATGATTTTCTACCTGTACAAATAAGAAAATGTCATTGAAAATCCATTGCTACGTTACCATCATTATCATGACTATAACAAATAAAACTATAATCATCATTATTGTCCATACAATGAAAATCATTAAATTACCCTGAAGAATAAAAAAAGTAAAACACTGTACAAAAAAGCAAGCAAAAAAAAACCACAATCACTAAAATTATCATTATTATTGCATAAATAATGAAAATCATAAAATTATCTTGAATAATAAAAAAAAAACTTTAACAAAAGAGCAAACAAAAAAATCATTTGATCTGAAGAAGAAATAAAAATAACAAAAAACACTAAAAAAACAAAGGAAAAAGGAAGAAATATCAATTTTAATATCAACACCAACATAAATTAAAATTTCAGGATTAGACCAAATAAAAATAAAACCCAAAAAAAAGAAGAAAAAATCTAAAAACCAAAACTAAAAGCATATATATATATATATAGACACACACACACACACATGGATACGGATAAAAAATAAGCATTATTCGAGAAGGATCGAAAAAACCAAAGGAATTCATACCAAATAAAAAAATTAAATAAATAAGGGTCAAAATAAAAAATAAAACATATAATGAATTCCAATCGAGGGACACAGTTGCAACAAATCAAAACCTTGAAACTAAAAAATTAAAGGGATTTAATTTTATTTTAAAAGAATAAGGACTGAAATGACAAGTATCATATTTATGATCAATTTTAATTGGAGGACCAAAAAAAATAAATGAACCAAAAATCAAAAGAATAGGGGCTGAAATGAAAAATAACATATATAATCAATTTCAATTAAAGGGTACAATTTAAAAAATCAAAACTTATATTGAAGAAATCAGGAAGATCAAAACTAGGGACTGAAATGAAACACCCATAAACATAGAGAACCTGCATGCATTTTGTCGTTGTAGGAGAGAGAAAAGGAAGGGAAGAAAACCGACCATCGACGATACTTCGCCCGCTAAATACGACATGTGCACCACCATGAGAAAGAGGACATGGTGGCATACATGGAGACACGATGGCCAAATATTTTCCACCGTCGCTCGACACTGCATGCACCGCCTGAAAAGGCATATTAGACAAAAAACTGGCAACGTTTCTAGAAGACGTGCTTGTAGTAAACTTGAGAAAAAATATTTAAAAATGCGGAATTAACTAAACACCCTTGTACCTAGCAATAATCATGAAAAAACAGGGATGAAAATACCATCATGCCCCAGCATCAAGCCTTCGTTTTTGTAATTTCTAAGGGTATTTAAGTAATTTCACTATGCATAAAAAATGAAAAACCTAAACTATCCTCGCCTCTAATGCCCTTTTTGTGTCCCACTTGAGGGCAAAGTCAATATTTCATTATTCAACCCAACCAATCCTTGTCTTCTTGCTAGCATCCAGGGGTAAATATATAGTTTCATTGTGCAAATAAAAACGTAAAAGACCAGAACACCCCCCCCCACACACACACATGCAAATGCCACATAGGTTCCTGGAAATGTCCAAAATACCACAGTGATCGATTGAGGGTTAAATTTTGCGGCCCGAGAGGTAAAAAAGTAATTTCATTATTGAAATCCACAATAATTTGTGTCTAGGGACACAATAAACCATCAACGCCTTTTATTTTTGGTTAAATTTGAAATTAAAAAAATATATTTTTAAATTGTTTTGATGTAATCATATTAAAAATAACTTTTAAAAAATCAAAAAAAAATTATTTTAATAATTTTGAAGTTAAAAATATTTTAAAAAATAATTTATATCATATTCTCAAACATGTTTTTAATAAAAATGATTGCATTCAATAGTTTGGTTATTTTTTTCACTTTACAACAAGTTTTCAAATATCATTTTGCAACTTGAAATTTTGAAGTTGTAACACTTTACATCTTTAGAAATTAGTGCTAGAAAAAAATTCAAAATATGATACAAATTATATTTGGAATGATAACTATTATATTAGAAATGATAACAAAAGGTCGTTTCTTTTCATCCTCTTTATTTTCAATACACCCCCCGCCACAACTATTAGTACTGTGGCATAAGTCTCCTCACAATGGCAACCTTTTCTAATAACATCGACATCCATACCTTTTATTTTATAACTAAAATAACTAAAAAGTCATTTTAGCCGAATCTTTAAAATATGATAATATACATGCTCTCTAAAATAAAGAAGCATATATATTTTTATTATTATTCAAATTAATTTTGAGAGGAATAATCAAATGATTAATCAACTACATGTTGTTTATTACTTTAAATTATGTTAACAAATCTTCTAATTATTTATTGACACTTTTGAAAATTAATTCTTCTGATTATATTAGAAATTAAAAATAACAAAAAATATATGCATACACCTAAAGAAATGATGAGAAATAAATCAATGGGTATCAATCCAAACCACTATTATATTATTTAGCTATTATCTTCATTTGATACATCTCATAGTATTAGTATTCATGACACATTCAACAATCTTTCCATAATTGTTTTATTATTTTTATGCTTTTTTTTCATTTAAAATCAGCAATGCAACATTTATAGTATAATAATTTATAGTATTACAGAAACTCCCTTTATATATATCTAAAATCTTTTATTTGACTTCACCAATAAATAAATAAACCATTCAACATTGTCATAAAAGAAATAATATTTAGCATGTGAAATAAATAGACAACACCTATATTGTTTACATCAATTATTAGTTAAGAAAACTCTAGAGATTGGACTTTCCCTTCTAAATCAAACACAAGGAAAAAAAGGTCAAAATCTTAATGTTTTTTAATCCAAAATAAATAACACTCACTTGAAAATCCTTAGATGTATTAAACCTCTCTTCATAAACAAGGTTATCATATGAATATAAGCCAACAAAATTCCATTACTAATCACTATTTAAAAATACAAACCTTTCACAAATTCAATTAAAATAACATTAGAAACCAATCAAAGTTAAATTCATCTTATATAGATTTTTTTATGATATGAGGGATGTTCTAATTGAAGTTTTGTTGTGCCGTTAGGTCTCATTCTTTTTCTTTTTCATTTTCCCCCTATCTTTATTGGAATGCATGCCAATTTGTTCTAACCATTTTATTTTTCAAATGTGTGCTTTCTAATTATAACTTTTTAAAAAGTCACAATTCACATTTACTCTTTTATAAAACTCTATTAATTTTAAGATATATTTTTTATTGTACATTTTTTCCTTGAAATTCGCTATTTTTTTTAGAAAAATACATTTAAGGATGTATATTCATATGAACCTAATACAATTAGGACATAAACACTAACTATAAAATGAATAAACATCTTTAACTACAAGTCTAATTATTTGCGATTAACATAAATAAAGTGAATGTATCGTAACAAAAAGGCTAAAATGAAAGAAAGATTCATTGTGCCCATAAACACATATCAATATCCACCACAAAATTAATGGCCCTGTTTTCATAGGTAATTCAATCTTTTTGTAAGACTCATGGGTCAATATCATATTGATATGGGGTATATGAATCTTTTTCATTTTTTAAGTATAATGAAATTACTAAAATATTTTTTAAAGCAAAAACAATTAAAATTGACATCAAAATCTTTTTCATATTTTTCATCTTTTTTACTTTTAAAGAACAATAAAATAACTAAATTATTTTTATAAAAAAACAATAGTTCTTTTCATTTCTTTTTTTTATTATCAAGTTAAATAACAACAATTGATTTTTTTAATAAATCTGGAAGAATATTCAAAAAATATAGTGCTTGATGTGTGCAACACGCGTGCTAACTTATGGGAAGTGCCCATCTCCCCATGGTAAAAAAATCCCTTTTACGATGATGTTAGAATTGTCCTCGCATCTTTTTGTCTTGTGGGGCGATGGCGATGAGAAGGTTTGTCGATTATGATGTTTCTTTTCCCCACTTTTATCTCTCATTCTCTCAAAATTTGCATTAACCATTCTAAAATTCCAGGTTGTTATTTTATTTGTTGAGATTTAAACTTTGATTTATAATATTTATTCTCTTTTATGAAAAAATGATATGTTTTCAATTTTGTCATTCAATACCATTTTGTGATGTGTTTTTTTCCTCCAAATTAGTCCTCATTCTTTTTATTATTTTTTGTTATTTTGTTAAATTAATTTTTCTTTTTTATCCACTCTTCAATAAAAGATGTGTAGTTGTCCTCTAATTTATTATTTATTTCAATCCTAATGCTCATTCTTTTGAATTTCTACTTGTTGTTTTGGATCCTTTTCTATAAATTTTGTTTTCTAATTTTATATTTCAATATTTAATTGGTAGAGAATTGAGCTTCATGATTTTTCTAGATAGATGCTTATAATCTAACGATTTCATTCATGAATTTTTAAAAAGTTAATGTACGTTGTCATTATTTTTATTTTTATTTATTTTATTGTTTGATATCATCATTTTATTTTTTTTTTAATTAGTTTTGTGGTTTTCTTGGTTTTTTTTTCCCTATCAAGCGATCCCAATCTAAAATTAAAATTGCAATTTTGATGAGTTAAAGATCAACTCAATCCTATTACTAGGGTTACAAATGTGTCAATCTAACTAGAATTGACTTGGATTTTTGTATATAATTTCATATTTTCTTATTTAATTAACTAAGAATTGAGCTACATTGTTTTTTTTTTTTTTAATTTTCTCATGTTATCATTATTATTTGTTTATTTAATGAATTTATTGTTATTAGTTATTTTTTATCATCTAATTAAAATTCAATAAGAAGGCGGAAGATGAGAGCATAGAAACAACGGTTAGGATTTTAATAGTAAAAACTACAATGTTATATTTAGAGATTGAAAAAATCGAATATGATGCATAGTTATTTCATTTTATTTATTTTTAAACATGAATTTAGATAAAGATAATTGAGAGAAGAAAATTAAGAAGTTTGTTTTCTATATATCTTTTTTCATAGGAATAACATTATTAAATCCTTATCATCTTTGACTCTGTTTGACAATGCGTTTCAAAAGTATTTTGAAAAAAATATATTTTACTTTAAATTAAATTATTTTGGTATTTTTAGATCATTTTCATGTGTAGATATTAAAAATAATTTTTAAAGAATAAAAAAACATTATTTTGATATATTTCTAAAAAAAAACATTTCCAAAAACATCATCAACCAATCATATGTAAATGACTTTAATAGGATGTTAATGACTTTAAAAATAATGATTTATTATTATTATTATTGAAAGTCATAGAAGAATTAAACGGTGCAAATCTCTCATCTCACGTGAAAAATCTAGATAATTACAAGTCACGAATATTAGCATTCCAAAGTCATTCCGTTTCTTTGGGTTCAACTCCAATCCATCGGCTGCCAATGTTTACCTCGTCTCTCTTTTGATTTATAAGCAAAACATCATATTATATTTATTGAAATCATCCTTGTGCGTTTAGCAACGTAATGTATTTTTTGATTGTTTGTAAAAATACGTTTAAATTATTTTAATATTAATATATGAAAAACATTTTAAAAAAGAAAATGATACTATATACTAAAAGAGGTCATGGTTCGGTTACTGTAGCATATGAGATAAATCATTGTGAATTATAATAGTGTTGCTCAGTTTTCGGTTCGGGTCGTTCGGTTCACCTGTTTTCTGTTATTTAGTTACTTTTGCGGAATAAAAAAAGATGAAGCACTAGTAGCTCAGTGGAAAAGAGTATATTTTGTAAACAGAAGGGCAGGGGTCGACCCCCTGCCACCGCGCCTTTTATGCATTATTTGTTTTTGCTTATAATTTTTTTTCATTTTTTTTTTGCTTTTTGATTTTTTTTTACTTATACATTTTTTTTTCATTTTTCTATCTTTTGATTATTTTTATTTACTTATTTTGAAGAGAAAATTTTCACTTTTGCTTATAATTTTTTTTTTCATTTTTTTTTGTGAAAGTTATTGACTTTTTTTTTCTTTGATTGAATTTTTTCCCCATTATTAACGCAATAAGAATAATATTTTTTTTTCTTGCTTCCTCTTTTTTTAATGTTTTCAATTTTTTTCCACTGAGTAACTTAATAATTTTTATTGTTTTAGCAGTAATAGTAATGATATTTTTAGATGTTAAGACTTCGATGTTCCTGTTGTTATAATACGGTGTATTAATGTGTTTCATTATATCAAACTTTGCATGTTTAGATGTTATACTTTATTTGATTTTTTCAATTTTTCAATTTTTCATTTGATTGAAATTGATAATATATTTGGTTTTGTTTTCGGCCCTTATACTTTTGATTTTTAATTTTAATCCCTTTAATTTTTTATAGTTCTTAAATAGTTTTTATTTTTGTCTATGTTTATATATATGTACCTTTAGTTTTGGTTTTTAATTTTTATTATTTTCTCATTTGTTGAGATAACATTTTTTTCAAAAAATTTTGTTCTTAAATTTTAGTTTGTGTTTATGATCATTTGAAAATTGATATTTCTTATTTGCTTTCCTATGTTTTTTTTTTTGTTTTTTTATTAGTTTTTTTTATATATTTTCATATCAAATGTTTTTTAGCTAATAATTTTTATTTTATTTTGTTTGCTCTTTTCTTAAAGTTTTTGGATTTTTTTATTTTTTTATTGAATTTATTTTCCCATTATTCACGCAATAGTAATAATAATTATAATAATAATATTTTTAGTTTTTTTCTTCTTCCTCTTTTATTAATGTTTTTGATATTTTTTTCCTCAGAATAATTTAATATTGTTTATTTTTTTAGCAATAATAGTAATTATATTTTTAGATGTTAAGCTTTCGATGCTATTGTTGTTGTTATTATAATAGAATGTGTTGATGTGTTTCATTATATCAAACCTTGCATGTATAGATGTAATATTTTATTTTTGAACTATCAAAATCTATTAATTATTCTATTCTCAATAATTATAAAAAATATTTGCTCTGCCGGCAAAGTAGTGCGGGCAATTAACTATCAAACAAAATATGATTAAGAAAACAACTTTTTTTTTCCTTACAAAGAAAACCAATGGTCAGAAGTCAAAAGTTATAGGAGGTTAGATTAGACAACTATGCTGATGTTTGATAATAATGAATCGAAGCAACTACTACATGAAATTCAGAACCCGAGCTATTCAACTTTGTTTCGCCGTAACTATAATTTTTTTCTGTCTCATTTTAATAAATGTTATTTTATTTTATATTCCGGTTCTTTTTTTTTTGTTTTGTTTTAGTTTCTATCCTTTTATTTTTTATTTTTATTTATGTATATATACTCTTAGTTTTGATTTTTAATTTTTATTGTTATTTATCTTTGTATTAAATACAATTTGCGTTAAAAAAAAGAGTAAGTTTAGCTTTGGTGGTGACAAATGATAGTGAAACTTACTCTTATGCATGTATAGTGAATTTTTTATTGTTAGTGATTTGTTATATTTGTGTTTTTTTCCATATATTCTGTCTATGTGTGGCTTGATATATTTTTAGTTTAAAATAATTTTTATTTTTAAAAAATAAATTATTTTTTATTTTTTAAAATTTATTCTTCATATTATTATATTACAAGTATTTCAGAACACTAAGATTAAATTAATTGAAGATTTTTTAAAAAAACTTAGTTCATTTTTATATATATTTTAAGGTGTTAATATTAAAAAAAATAAAAATATATAATTATCCTTACATATTTTTAAGCAAAAAAAACCTTGTAAATAATAATTATCATTATTTTAAATTTCTTATCTATAATAAAATAAATATATAAAAAATAATCAAAAATTATGTAGGTTGATATTTTGCTCAAATGTATAACATCATAAAACAAAATCTTGGACCATTAATATTTTTTTTACACGTGAAAAAAATTATTTTTGGATATGGTGAAGCACAAGGCAATTGTATTAATATTTTTTCTTTGTAGATAATTTGGACTAATTTTTTCACTTGTTTTATCTACGTGTAGCTTCATATATTTTTTGTTTAAGTTATATTATATTTGAAATATCATACATACAAAGCCACAAAAGTCCATTTTTAACAAAAATGACATCGACTAATGAATTATTTTGATTATTATTCTCATTCTCTTTATTATGATTGTTAAATTGTCATAATTATTATAGCTTTCATTATAACCATTATTATAAATAATTAATATTCTAATTATTATTGGCAATACTGTCACCGCCATCATCATTATTATTATAGAAAAATTATTTTTTTTCTATTTTTTAAGATTCATTCTTTATATTAATATATTAAAAGTATTTCACAACACTTAAATTAAATTAATTTGTGGTTTTTTAAGTTTTTATATTTTTTCAATGTAGAAAATTATTATGCAATATTAATAAAAGCTATTATGCAAAATATATAGCATCATAAAAAAAATCTAGGACTATTAACATTTTTTCTACATGTTAAAAAAATTGGTTTTTGTTGCGTTGAAGCGTATGGCAAGTAGCTTTTATATTTTTTCAATGTAGAAAATTATAATAAGTTTTACTATGCAAAATTATCAGGAAAAGATGAAATAATATCCATAAATTTTCAGGTAATGCCAACCGATTCCATAAAAAAGTAAAAATACCTTTGAATTCAAAGCTTAAATATAAGCATACTAGAGATAAAATAGTAATTATATTATTAAACGATTGTAATCTATGTTTACTGCTACAGTGAAAAATGGACACGTTGCATAGTTTTCTTTAATATATCCACAAATTAAACAAATAAAAAAAATGGTGGAACCCATTCAATATTTTCAAACATATTTATAGAAAAAAACAATCATTATTTATGTGATGCTCATGCTTTGCAAAAATACCATCAATTTCATTCTCGTGTGGGGGAGAATAATATTATAATAATATGTCTCACTTGTCTTCTTTATTATCTATACAGCTAAATCCGCTCGCGGTTTAACTGTTCATTTGTGAACTGTTCATCTAGACTCATAAGCACTGTGGACTTGAAAAGTGAAATTACTTAATAACAGCATAACGAAGTTGTTTGGCTGAGTGGTTTAGACATGCATCTAATGTTCCCCGCAGTAAGAGTTCGAATCGCTCAGTCTACAAAATGATTTTTGATTTTGCTTTTAAAAACCCTAATAATATAAGTATTATTTCTATACTATAACAACACATTGAAGTGGTTTGGCCAAGTGGTTAAGGTGTGCGCCGTTTCCCCGCAGTCAGAGTTCGAATCTCTCAAGCCACAAAATATTTTGGAACAGTGATGAACATTGTTGTTCACTGTTCATTACTGTTCAAAAAAGTGTTTTTTTACTAGAATTTTTTTATAACCTAGGTGTCCGAGTAAGCCTACGCGCACCATGATTAATCTCTAGAACCATTTTTTTAAAAACATTTTTTTCCATTTATACATTTTTTTGTTTTTTTATAACCGGAGTGTCCATATTAGCTTATGCACACCATGATTTTTTTTTTCCAATGTATATATTTTGTTTATCTCCAGACCCATTTTTTTTCCTGTTTTTTTCCCATATATATATATATATATATATATATATATATATATATATATATATATATATATATATATATTATAATCGGGGTGTCCGGGTCAGTTTATGCGCTCCACGATTTTTTTCTCACTTATATTTTTTTGTTTTTGATAACAAGGGTGTCCGGGGCAACTTACGTGTACAAAAAATAATCCCTGGACCCACTTTTTTTTAACATTTTTTTTTCTGTTTTTTCGCCCTTATAATATTTTTTATAACCAGGTTGTTCGGGCTAGCTTACGCATCACACGACTATTATTTTATAGAATAGCTAAAGGAGATCGCAATTTCAAATAGTATTGAACAATGATTTCAACCGCGGTTTTCGCTGTTCATTACTATTTAAAAAGGTGAATTGAACTGTGGTTTTGGTGGGAGATGGCATAGGTGTTTAGGAATGCGTTTGAAAATCGCTTTTGAAAAAAAATAATTTTTTTTTATTTTTTATTTTAAATTAAAATAATTTGGTGTTTCTAGATAATTTTGATATGTTGATGTAAGAAATGATTTAAAAAAAGTTAAAAAATATATCATTTTGATGCATTTCTAAACAAAAAGCACTTTCAAAAACAACATCAGCCACACTCCCAAATAGGCACAACATGTCTTGGATTTTATTTTAATTTCTTTATTTTTTTTATATATATTTCTTAAATGCTTCCTATTTTTGTCTATGTTTATATGTACTTGCTCTTAGTTTTTATTTCTTATTTTTATTATTTCCACTATTATTAAGGATTTTTTATTTAATGTTTAAATTTTAATTTCTATTGGTGATCATTTGAAAAAATGATATTTGTTATTTTTTCTCTTTGTTTTTTTGTTTTTTATTTTTTTTATTCTTCAACTCAAATAATTTTTATAAATCTAATAATATTTATTTATTTTTGTCATTTATTTTGTTTTTTAATTGCTTTTTGTTAATATTATTAGGTGTTGAAATTTCTAATTATTATAGATAAGACATTCAAAAAAATGATTATTTGTAAGGTTTTTTACATATAAATATGTTAGACTAATTATATATTCTCATATTTATTTCATATTAGTTCCTTAATATATATATATATATATATATATATATATATATATTGACCGAAGTTTGTTTTTTAAAATAAAATTAATATCAGTATTCTGAAGTATTTTTAATATAATAATATGAGGAGTAAATCTTATAAAATAAAAAATAATTTAATTTCTTTTTATAAAAATAATAATGGTGTCATCGATAGTATGAACAATAATAATTAGAATATGAATTATTATTAATAATATTTATAATGATAGCTACAATAATTGTGGTAATTTAACAATCATGATAATAACAATGACAATAATAATCGAAATAACTCATCAGTTGATATTGTTTTTTATTAGAGATTGACTTTAGCGGCTTTTATATGTATGATATTTCATATCTAATATCATATAAACAAAAAATATATGAAGTGACACGTAGATAAAACAGGTTAAAAAATTGGAGCAATTTATCTACAATGAAAAAATATAAGAGCTACTTGCCCTCCACTTCGGCGTAGCCATAAACAATTTTTTTAATATGTAAAAAAATATTAATGGTCTTAGATTTTTTTTATAATGGTATATATCTGTACAAAATAATTAGCCTACAAAAAATTTTGGTTCTTATTATAACAAAATTATTTACAATAATAATAATATAATAATTAACACCTTAAAATATATATAAAAAAAATTGAAGTAGGATTTTTTTTAAAATTCTCAAAGTAATTTAATCTTAGTATTCTGGAATATTTCAAATATAATAATATGAAGAATAAATCTATTAAAATAAGACAAACAATTTCTTTTTATAACGATAATGATAGTGACAACGATAATATTGTCATTAATGATTAAAATATTAATTATTTATAATAATTGTTACAATAACAACAATAATTGTGACAATTTAACAATTATGATAATAACAATAAGAATAATAATCAAGATAATGCATTAATCGATGTTATTTTTGTGAAAACTTTACTTCTGTAACTTTTTTATGTATGATATTTCAGATCTAATATTACATGAATAAAAAATATACGAAGTTGCACATAGAAAAAACTGGTGAATTGTTTCTGTCAAATTATTTACAGATACAAAATATACGAGTCACTTGCTTACGCTTCACCGTGGACAAAACCAAATTTTATAATATGTAAAAAAACGTTAATGGTTATTGTATTTTTTTAATAATGTTATACATTAGAGCAAAGCAATTAATCTACAAGACTGTCATTTATTTATTTTTTGCTTTTACATCAAACGACAACTTGAAATATGAGTAGAAAAAAACACTTTTAGTTTGTGACTTGTTAAGTAACCGAGTGCATTCATGACAAATGTTTGTATTCACGTTAAAAGACAAGCGACAACTTGAAGAAAACTTGAAAGTAAAAAAATGAAAAAAAGAAGATGAATTTATCACTTTAGTTTGCCACCTTGTTGTAGTAGTAAGGAGTAATTGCAGGACAAATATTGCATGATTCAATTATGTTGGTTACATGAAATATATGACTGAGTTTGGAGGTATGTATAGAGATTTGAACAATAGGAAATAGGTATAGTTAATTTTCCTTTATTTGATATTGCATATAAAAGTTAAGGTGTTAATGTTTGTATAATGGACTCTTTGGGTGTTGAAAGTTGAACCTAAATAATCTTTACTCTATGTTTTAATGTTTTCTTTTTCTTTTTCTTAAGGCCAAGCAAACATACAAGTTTGGGGGTATTTGATAAGGGAATACATTGCATACATATATATATATATATATATATATATATATATATATTTGAGTCATTCCTACTCTATTTTAGAGATTTTTGTTGGATTTTTAGCAAGTTGTCTAGGGTTTTAGATATCTTTGATTATTATTCACTCCTTGAAAATTCAATATATTTTCAGGTATTTAACTACTGAAATATGCTGAATTTGAGATAACATGAAGAAGTAAATAATGAGATGATCTTAGAATTCAAACACTAGTTGACCTGCCCAAACAAACTTGAGCTTTGATTGATTTTTGAGGTATAAGGGCATCTCCAGCAGCAGAGGCATCCGGGAAGCCAAAGCCAAAAATTCAAATATTTGGCTTTTTTGGGTTAAATTTTGTCTCCAGCAGAGGAGCCAAGTGAAGAGCCAAAATGGCTTTTTCATTTTCTGGAGCCATTCCCACATATATTGATCCAGGAGGCAAAAAATTAAACTAGCCGTTGGAATGACCTGTCTTCTTCTTCTTCAAACAAACAAGCACACAACAAACAAACAAGCACAAAAATTAAACTTATTCTCTTCAGATCTCAGAACTGCTGTCGGTGTCTTCTTCTTCTTCAAGGGGCGGCTGGACTGTTAGGTGCGCTGCCGAGGAGAAGAGATGGAGGCTGTGGTCGTGGGGGCTGCAGCCGAGGGAGATGGGGGGGAGTGAGCAGAGAGTGATGGAGGCAAGATCGCCATGGGAGAGGGACGGAGGCGAGAGGTAGCCGAGAGGGAGGGGGGCTGGAGGTGGCAGAGGGAGGGAGGGTGGCTGGAGGCTGAGAGGGACGGGAGCTCGACGGAGAGAGGGACGGGGGTGGACGCAGAGAGAGGGGAAAAATAGGGTTTGGGTGTGGGGAAGGGAACGGGTGAGGGTTTATATAGGGGGGGTTTATATATTATTATTATTATTATTATTAATTATAATAATTATAATAGTTAGCATAAAATAATAATTAGCACAAAAAAATAAATATGCGAAATTTGTTAATTAAGATTTTTTTTTATCGGTTAAAATAGTTAGCACAGAAAAATAATTATGCAAAATTCATTAATTAGGATTTTTTTATTTTAAATATAATAAAAAAAATAATTATATTGTTGGAAGGTTTTTTAAAAATAATTATTTAATTATATAACTTACTCCTATTAATTGTATAATTAATTGCATAATTAAATTATATACAAAATAATTGCATTACATTAAAATAATAATATAAAAAAAATGGCTCTCCAAAATGCCTCTGCTGCTGGAGTGCACACCAAAGCCAAAGCCATTTTTACACTATTCAAACATCCATATTAAAGATTTGGCTCTCCAATATGCCTCTGCTGCTGGAGATGCTCTAATGGGAGTTATACAACTCCATTTCATGTGTTCCTTACCTTTAAGAAAAAAGGAGGCCTACAACTCTTATGTAATGAGAAGAACCTAGTTTTGCTATTTTGAAGCCCAAAAATCGAGTAGAAATACAGAGTCCAAATTAGACCAGGAATTCATGCGACCCAGACACTGTCTCAGAATTTAGACCATATCTAGAGTTCCAAATGCCAAAAAATTGCACGATAAAGTCCATTAGAAAGATCATTGTATTTTCTATAGCTTTCCCAAAAATAGAGAAATCTTAATTCAAACATTTACTGCCTTGAATTGACTCATAATATCATAAAGGAGTAAAATCCGTGTTTTCTTTTAGAGGAAAAAGTCAACATATATATACCTCGTAAGACAACAACTTAAGGGAGTCTTATTAAGAGGAAAAAACCCTAAGCACATTACAAAAGAGAGGAGGCAACATCTAAACGAGAAGACAATAAAATCATAAAGAAAGAAGTCAAGAACAACCCCTTCAAAATGTCTGACACTCTAATTTTCCAATACTCTTGAGTAATGTTCATCGTATCAAGTTTATTTCTTTTTAATTTTGCTATGGAGTAACTTTTTTATTCTGGGATTTTTGATGTAGCCTAGCTATGAATATGTAAACAATTTCTTTGATTGAATTAAATTAATACTTGTTAAGTGTTTCATTCTATGCTTGTGTACACTTGATCACTATTTGCATAATTTGGGAAACAATTTGAGACTCAGAAGTGATAATTATTTCAGCTATTGTTTAAAACACCATAAAAAATCTATAGGATAGAGATATCTATGGAACTTGTGTAATCGTATAAAGTTTTATCATTTCTAATGTATTTTGATGAGTTTAGAATTTTTACCAAGAGATAGAAAGTTAGCTTATTAAAATAATTCATTGATGCTTCAAGGAGATTAGTGATTAAATTAATAAAACTTGATTATCAATAATAAGAGAAATTTTTTGAAAAGATTAATTTAATTGAGAAAATTCACATAAGATTAGTTATGGTAAATTAAAAAATCCTAGGATCTAATAAATTTGATTTCAACACCATTTAATTTTTTGCTTGTTTAATTTAATTATTTTTTATTTTCATAAGCCTTTATAATTGAATCATCAAATAGATAGAGATTTTATAATTTTGATACTTATTGATATTTTTTGCAAATCCTATGGAACAATACTCCATTCATCACTTTATTACTAGTTATGAATTATGCACTTGCAATTTTGACCAACAATATACTTTACAATGTAATTTAAAAGGAGGCAGAAAGGTGGGGGCACGTCGGTTCGAGCACGCCGTCATGGGTAGTGCATGGTTCCACGCACTGTCCCTGGTTGCAACGATGCAAGGGGTATGGATCTGCCCCTTTCCTTTCTTTTCCTGCCAATGGTGGCCTTCAACGGAGACCTGCAAAACACAAACACAACAACAAACAACAACACAAAAATCAATCGGTTCCTTCCTTCTATAGATCTTTTTTTTTAATTTTTCATACTCCCTTCTTCTTTGTTTCACGTGGCCACCGCTCGGTGGTCTTGGATTTGGTGGAAAGGTTGTGCTGCTGGGTGGGTCTGTTGTGGGGAAGTGAAGGGAAGGCTGACAAGCAAGGGAAAGTTGTTGACACTGCCAAGAGGAGTGGCTGTTGCAGCTTATCTGTTGGGGGTTCGGTGAATAGGGCTGGCTATCAGCAATAGGGAGACTAGCTGGAGCAGGAGAAGGGAGGGTTGGTGTTGGAGATGGCTGTTGATAGGAAAGGGTTACCGACGGGAGGAAAGGCTAGAACATGAATGGGTTTCAGGTAAAAGGGGGTTGAGGATGAAAGTTTTGTGGAGGAGGGGCAGCCGTGGGTGGTGAGAGTGAAGGTGTGGGAGGGGCTGATGGGTTGGGATGACAGCGATGGTAAGGGAGAAGGGAGCTAGTGGCGAGAGAGGGAGAGAAGGGGAAGGAGAAGGGACAACTAAAGGGCGTGTTTGGTATTGCGGTTACTATTGTGATTGAGGTTAAAAAAATAGTTTCACGAAAACTACTTTTAGCTATAGTTCATAACTGAAATTGAAGTTTTGGTTAAAACTGTGGTTAAGTTTGAAGTTTAACGAAAAACAGTTTCGTGTGTGTTGGTTATCATGCTTTTTATATTGCTGTCAACTTGTGAAATTACTTTAAAGTACACACATACACACATATATATTGTTTTTTTAAATATTGTAGATTCAACAATCATAATATTAAAATATAGTTCAAGTAAATTAGACATTTGTTTTTATTCTCCCATCAAATTACTTGCTATTACATCACGAACTAAATTCATCCGTGAAGACCTCTACGATCTCTTGCTATTTATCGAGGAGCAACATCTGTGATCCATACCAAGTTTCAGGATCTCTACTATTACATGTTGTAGATATATAATTCTAAGGCTAAATCCGGTTGCAAGTTTTTGATCCATAATCAATGGAAATGCAACATGGTTGTGGAGTGAAATAAAATCACATGTTTTTCCCTTTCATCAAGATTGTTCTCTATTTACAATTTTTTAAAAATATGATTTTATATTTTTTTTTAAATCAGATTAGGCCTGACCCAACTAAATGGGTCGACCCAACTTCCTGGACTTGGGCTGGGCTGAGAACAGGTTCAGCCCAAGAGGTTAAACACAATGAAATGGTGTGTTGCATTGTTCATGTCTTGCGTTAACAGTGTAGAGTGAATTAATTCACTCATGTAAGGTGGTCGCGCGGTGACGAGAGGCTCACCTGTCAATGCTGACGGGTAGAGGAGGCCAAGGTGGTTCTTCCTGTGGTGGTGACATCCGAAATAATGGTCTATGTTGGCCGAGAGGAGCGTCAGAAGCTTGCCTCTCTGTCTCTGCTATGCTGCTGCCACCGCTGCTTTTATGTTGGGGTTTCCTGCTGCTGTTGGAGATCACAACGAAGCTTCTGGCGGGGATGAGAAACTACCGGTGCTGAGGGGGAGCATGGTGGTGCTCTCCGGGAGCTCTTGCTGACCGTGGAGAGAGAGAGAAACTGATAAACATTTTCAGGAATACCACAATGATGAAGGAGCTATCTAGCAACAATATTTTCACAAAGTCCTTTGTAGTATTTTTTCAAAATTATATGCATAACAATTATGCACAATCTTGTCCCCCTCTCTCCACTAGCTGCAATACACTTCTCAATACTAACCTTACCCAGTTTAAGAAATTCCTGCAGGTATATTTTTTTATGCACTTCCATTTCTTTCAATGTCAAGCGAAACATGATCATTCTTTTGGTGTATCTGTGTTCGGTGTGTTGTGGTTGAGGCTAAAAACATCTAAACGATGCTTTTCATAAACTGTGGTTCATCCCCAGTATTAGGTGGGACCCACAATTGTAAAACTGTGGCTCCTTCATTTACCAAATAGTTTATCTCAGCGGTGAGCCTCAACCGCAAAGCCAATCACCCATTGAGTGTAAGAGAAGTTGAAATTGTGGGGGTGACGATGCAGAGGAGAGAAAATGGAAGGGAAAGAAGAAGAAAAAGTTTAGGTTTAGTTTTATGGGGGAGGTGTGCAATTTTTCTTCACCCATCTATTGTCTATTTGATCACAATTCTATATAAAATTAGACTTTACCGTTAAAATTTCAATAACAGTATTACATTTACACGCATTGTTTACTTTGGTTCTTGATCTCAGAATTATACAATTTGACCCTCAATTGTTCCTTAAACTTTTAATTGTCCTTGATTTTGCCCCTGATTTCATCTAATCGACCTGGTAAAAATTGAATTTGGTCTCCAAAATTTCAATCCTCTCTATTAAACACGAATTAAGCTCCTGAACTTGATTTTTCAACAATTAAGCCCTTAATAAAATTAATTTAACCAATTTAAAGTATAATTAAATTATTGAACTTAATAAAATCCTTCAATTGAACCATAAATTAATTTCTAAACATAATTATACTTTAAATTGACCCACGATTAAATCAAATTGGTCTAAAACAAATATAATTATGCCTTTTGATTTAATTTTTACGCAAATTTATCCAATAATAAATTATTTTAGCCTTGAATATGCATTTTCCTTCATCTTTGGACAAAGTAGAGGCACGATTGGCTCTCGAATCCGCTCAAAATTTTCAACTTGTTTTTTCTACCAACGTTAGCCATTTTTTATTTTATTTTTGTTATTTTTATTTTTTTGGAGTAAATTTAGGGGAATAACCTAGAAATGGGTTATGACAGGTTCGATCCCTTATTTGTTTTATACTATCTTGTGTGTTTAAGTTAGGATAATTAATTTGTGCGACCACGACATCGCAATATAGGCTTAAATACTTAGAGATTTAAGTCTAATTATAAATGGGCTATATACAAGCTAATATCTTTGGGTGTTGTATGGTTTAACCTAGGATAAAAACACTTATATAACCTAAGTTTTAGATTATATTTTTGTTTGTTTTTTATGACCTAAATATTTTTTTTCTCACATTCAAGATTGCTTCACTATTCATATTCATATAAACAGTAAAATAGCTCGACTCCCTCCTTTCTTTGACTCTCCCCATCTCTTCTTCTTCCTTTCATTTTTTTTTCTAGTTTCATCATTTAACATTGAGTTTGTATTGAGTCTTTTTAGTGATTTTTTTCTCCAACTCCATGCTTCAATATTTGATTGATTTTGAATTAGTCTCTATAGTTAATTTTGATTTGCTTTTCATGAGGTTATTATAGTTGCAAACAAACATCCTAATAATTAGCTCATGCTTAATTTAGCAAGTGTTTATTAACTTGAATCGATTGAATATGTAAATAGTTTTAATTTAGGGTGCTGATTTTTCTTTTTTTTAAAATCTAAACTGGAATGAGGCAATGAGCACGCTCGCTTTGCAATTAGCAATTAGCAATTAGCAATTAGCAAATATCTGGAATTAGCAATTAGCAATTTGCAAATATCTGGAGCTAGAGAAAAACACGGAAGGGATAAAATCATAGTAAAACACAAACACAGGACAGGAGGTCGGAGCCAGTCTCAGTCGCTCTCTCTAATTCTTGTATACAAATTAAATTTTGTAACTAATGGCTGCGCTTCTTCTTGAACTTCCTCCTCCTCCATTCTTTAACTGTAACCACCACCGATTTCTCTCCTCTTCCAAGACAACACTTCATTATTTCCCTTCCAAAATACCACCGCCACTGACATTCACTCCCACTACCACCTATTGCTTTCTTCCAACTGTTACTTCTTCATCAATCCCAGAAGAAGAAGATAAAGAAGAACCCCACTCCATTGCTGTAGCAAGTACCAATGCTCCTGATGAGAGGCCCCAGCAGGATCGCCGCAAAGTAGTTCAAATTGCCTGGGAGAAACTCGTCCGGTGGTCTCGCTCCTGGCGCTCCAAGAACAACAAGACTGACCATCTTGAACGCACTAATAAGGTTCTCTCCTTCTTTCTGTTGTGCTGTTAGTTCTGTTTCTAATTCATAGAGGATGTTCATTTAAAATTTATCAACATTCCCTGAAAAATGACTTAGAGTGGTACTCCTATGTCATTGCGTGTTTGCTTTGCTTCACATTGTAGCAAAGTTTGTACTCCTACTAGCAAGCTTCAAGAATCAAGATTACTTGGGTAATTGCCCCATTTCAGATTTTTTTTGGCTCTATGCTAATGTTGATCGTGTTTTTATAGGTGGTAGTGCTTGGTGGAGGATCTTTTGGAACAGCAATGGCTGCCCATGTTGCTTACAGAAAGTCTAATTTGGAAGTTCAAATTCTTCTGCGTGACCCTTTACTCTGTCAGTCTATAAATGAAAATCACTGTAATTGGTAGGGCTACGTCCTGTACTCTTCCATTTTTACATTCATTTCTAGAATGTAATGTGCTTTTTAAATTTTTTATTGAAATGTATTTTTTTCGCCTCTTCCTGCTCCTAGCAAGTACTTCCCGGAACATAAACTGCCCGATAATGTAATTGCTACCACCAATGCAAAAGCTGCTTTGCTTGGTGCAGACTATTGCTTTCATGCTGTGCCTGTGCAGGTTCTTTGATTGCACCGCTCTGTGTTTTCTTGATGCTTTGATATTAGACTTAAAATTGCATTTTATTCTTCATAACTTTTTGCTCTCTTAATGCAGTTTAGTTCATCATTTCTTGAGGGCATTGCAGAATATGTTGATCCTGGCTTGCCTTTCATATCCCTCAGTAAAGGCTTAGAGCTCAATACATTGAGGATGATGTCTCAAATAATTCCCCAAGCATTGGGGAATCCTTACCAACCTTTTGTTTCGTTATCCGGGCCCTCTTTTGCTCTGGAATTGATGAACAAGTTACCCACAGGTGACTTGAGTGTTTTAAATGATACCTTTGCAGATACCATGTGCTCTACTTTTAATCATGTTTAGAGGGTATTTATTTTTAATATTTTGGTCTTTTATTTCCTTTTGGATTTGCAGCAATGGTGGTGGCATCAAAGGACAAGAAATTGGCACATGCTACTCAGCAGCTATTAGCTTCATCTCTCTTGAGAATCAGCACTTCAAGGTATACTAATTTTATTATATTAAAGGGAATCAAATTTTATATGCTTAAACTTATATATATGCTTCTCTTTCTCCTGAATCCCACTTCAATTGAGCATTTAACTACTCAATAGCATCTGGCCCATGGAAAGACTTGATTGAATAAACTGCAGGATGAGACAAGGCATGGAATAGAACTTGGATAAATATCATAGATTGGTTAATAATGTTAATTTCTCATTTTCCCCATTATTGTTTTAGTTGACTCCATCCATAAAATTGGTCTATTTCTAGCAATGATATGCATAATATTTTTATGTGATTCCTACCATCATATTAGCTGTTCATTGTCGAAACAAAGCCTCGCATCTATTTGTGGTGAAAGTTTTACTGGTTTATATTTCTGAAATTTGAGAGAATGTATGTACTCAGGAGCTCGTGTTCCGTTTGTAATCTCTGATGAATCCAGGGATGTTACAGGGGTAGAGATTGCAGGGGCACTAAAAAATGTACTTGCCATAGCCGCTGGAATTGTTGAAGGAATGAATCTTGGCAATAACTCTATGGCAGCTCTTGTTGCACAAGGTTGTACAGAGATCCGATGGCTTGCTACAAAGGTGTTTCACTTATTCTATGACCTCTGAAGAGCCTTTTCTTGCTCAGATTCTAATATAGTCTGTTTCTTGCTCCTTTTTTTTCTGGGTAGAATAGTAAGTTGTTTTCTTTTTATCCTATATCTTGTTTTCAAGATTTCTTGGGAAATTTGACATCTCCAATAACTTTTATGTTTTTTGTATAATGCTTTCATGGAGCAATAAAAAGTTTGCTGATTTTATCATTATCTGTTATTGGTAAGGTGTTATGGCAATAAATAGGCAACATAGGCTTCTACACGCAAAAAAACACAGAGAGAAAGGAAAGGAAAAGAATGGTTGCTTAGGAAGACATTTTGTAAAGTCACAGGTTATATCTGAAATCTTAGATATCACTTGAAGTTAATGTGCACAAACTATTATTGTCATGTTTGCTCACTCTTTAGCTCTGTATTCTGGACAACAATCTATCCTGGAAAAGTTATGTTTACCTTGACGATCCCGAAACAGATTTTGCAGTAATAAATTAGATAATAACATTTCTTAAACATTCTGGATTCCTGCTTAGCCTACAGTGTTAATGTACATTCTGGATTCTTGCCTTTTCCTTGCTTAAGAAACTAATTTCTTTTAAATGTTATTACTTTCATACCATTCAAAATTTTATGCATATTATTTTAGATCTATTATATGTTGGTGCAGATATGGGTTGTATCCCCTGTTCTCTATCTCACAATTTCCTCTCCACTTTTAATCTTGAAGATGGGTGCCAAACCTGCTACAATTACTGGTCTGTCAGGAACTGGAGACATTATGCTTACATGCTTTGTCAATCTCTCAAGAAACAGAACAGTTGGAGTACGGCTTGGATCTGGGGAGAAGCTTGATGATATACTGAGTTCTATGAATCAGGTGCTTGTAAATACTTTCATTTACTTATTATCTGTTGATAATTGAAGTTTTACTAATAGATGACCATGTTGTACAGGTGGCAGAAGGTGTGTCAACAGCTGGAGCAGTGATTGCATTGGCCCAGAAATATAATGTTAAGATGCCAGTATTAACAGCAGTGGCTCGGATCATAGATAATGAATTGACTCCAAAAAAAGCTGTTCTTGAGTTGATGAGTCTCCCTCAGGTCATTCAAAATCTCTATTCAGTTCAATGAAGTTTCTTATGGCTCATCCAAGTTGCTTTCTCTTGTCTATTTTGGCTCTCAGTTTTAGTAATTAAATAATGACCTTGAATTGTTATTTGTTAAAGCTAATATTTTGGTTGCAGGTTGAGGAAGTATGAGATGACACACTTTGTCCTGATGAATGATGATCATGCAATATAATTTCATTACAAGAACAATTTTATGCGGAAGTTAGCTTAGTCAAATTCTTTTTCCCCCATAGCACTTTCTGAAACTTGGGGATCATTGATACCACAGCTAAATTCTTCTTCATTGCTGGTTTCCACGTGCCACAAAGACATGGTTTGTGACTTCAGAAGGCAGATCATTCATCATATCATATTCGTGATCTATGAAATAGAGGAGTATGTATGCTTAGTGCTTGTTACAGTTACTTGTAAGTCAAAATACGTTACAAGAGGCTGTTTTTTCTAGTTTGTCATGCAACATCCATTCTGTAAGTCTACCTTATACTTGTTCTGTAACATCCACTTAAAATTCATTCTTTTTTTTTTGTCTCTGTAATTTTTACATACAGTTTGAAATGAAATAAAAAGAAAAAGACCGTACTTTTATCATTTGACTGAACAGATCAGTTGCACAATTCATTCCCTCACTTCATCACATTATGGAACAACAATATTCCAGTTTTCATTTTTAGTTTTCTATGTTGATCCTTGGTACTATGGCTCCACAATGTGCTGGTCAGTTTGATAGCCAAAGATTGGTGTCCATTTTGTGGTTATATCCTTTATAACTCCTGAAATTAGGGAATCCACAATTGATACAACTAAATAGAATTTGTTGAGGAACTATGCCATGTCAATTAGTTGCGTGTGCTGATGTTGCAGGTGATGTCAAGGAAGTTGCAAGCTTTGGCAGGTGATATGTTAGTGCTTTCAATGATCAGCTGTCAAGAATTAGCAAAGCTTCTCTCTCGTTGCTGAACTGTTGAGAACATTTCTCTACAAAATATTTTGACAAGAAAACTAGATTTTCTCATGTAATCACTAGGAGCATTTCATGTAATCATCTGTTTACCATGTATGAAGTTTAAGGAACAGAAGACCGTTCCGGCAGGCCTGGAGAAATTCTTTCAGTTTTATCCACTCAATTTCTTCAGATAGCTTCCAAAAACCCTGCAGTAACCAACCTCCATCCCTTACTTTTCCGTTCAATTTTTTCAGATATTACTATTTGCTAGAACCCTTTGAATACCTCCTGCTACAAGTCATGTCAGATAAGATAGGGATGTTAATAGTATAATACATGTTAATTTTGCTACTTCACTAATATTTTTAACCTTCAATCTTTCAGCTAGTGAGAGTAAATGCTTGCTTACATGGTATCGGAAGCTGTAATTTAAATTCAATCAAGAAATGTAAAATAAGAATGTTAATAGTATAATACATGGTAAGTCTTGCTAACTTACTAGAATATTTTTAACTCTAAACCTTTCAGCCAGTGAAAATAAGCACAAACACTTGTCGGAAGCTGAAATTTAAAACCAGTCTAGTTTATAAGCTAAGGAAGCTTATTTGGAAAGAAAGGATTCTTATTCTGATTTTTTCATGATTGATCTGCTGTTACCTTTATTGAACATTTTCAATTTATGCATCACATAGTGGGATTGCTTTTATTTGAGTGTCAGAATCACATTTATAGAGCGCACTCTACCAAACCATTATTACCACAGATGCTAAACCATTTGAGGGCGGGGCAAGGCACACCAAGTTTTGGATCCCAACAGTATAACAGTTCCATTCGAGTTCCAGGGCTTCTTGGACTCAAAAGCTGGCAACCTGATCAATGGCTGCAATTTCTTTTCACTTTCTTGAGAATCTTCTTTCTTCCTTGGTCATATTTTCTGTCCTTTCTACTACTAAGTCTTTTTGTTACTAGCTTACAAATCGTCAATACATCCAGAATAGAAAAAAATAATCATTTCAAAGTTGTACTTTCAATAAAGACTTAGTATGTAAGAGCCCATTATTGTTTTATTCCCTTTCATGGCAGTATCTATATGTACCTTTTCTCTTGTCAGCATCAGTCTCTAGTTTGTCACTAATTTACCTTTCGTTCTCCTTTTGTTTTCAGGGGTGAGAGACAATCCCCTATTTTTATTATCATTAACCCTTTACGCTCTTGGGTTTTGACAAAAAGAAATGAAGGTACCTCCAATAATCATGATAAAAAAATCTCTTTGAAATTTTTAATTTCTGATTTCTGTATCTGTATATAACTTCTCTTTTGAGCTCCATTTTGTCTGATGCCATATTTTCCAGTTCATAGTAACAGTGATTCGGTAGGTAAGATTAGTTCTAAATGTTTGTTTGATTTTAGCATTTCAGTTTATTATTTTGACTTGTATAGATGCTGGGTTCTTCTTTGATGTTCTGATTTTATATGAACAACTGATCAAATGCTTAAAGCTAAGGCTAATTTATAAATATGTGGTTTTAAAATTTGATCTCATGCATGGTAGGGGTATTATCTAAATTGATGATTTCCTCTACTTTCTTTACAATAGTCATGTAGGAGTGGTTTGTATAGTCATTTGATATCTATAAGCCATCAAACACCACTTTTAATGTTTTAATGAAATCACGTTTGCTGTTCATAATAATCATCACTGCTTATCTGCTTAAACATTCTAACCCCACACACACACCAAAAAAAAAGTGATTTATTTATTTATTTATTTTGTATTGGATGGTGTCTAAACATGCCTGCTTTTGAATGTGTCGTTCATTATTGTTGCACCTTCTCCTGGGCCTCAGGCTATATAGAAGAAGCAGTTGATTAGAAGGCATCTGCTTGGACCTCAAATTTTAGATGATTATCATTAATGGTTGGATTACACCATAAGGATAATTTTCTCCCACATTTAATCATTTCCATTTGAGGTTTGAATAAGATTTTGTTCTTACATCTATGTCTCACAAGAACCATAAGTAAACCTTTTCAACTTATTTAGCTGGAACCTAAATTTTAAACTTTGATTCATTATTATTACAAAATGTATTGAAGAGAACTTATTTGAAAGAAAGATATGTCATAAAGTAGGCCAGACAGCTATCAAAATTGACAATATATATCCCATTTCTATGCCCACAGCAACATCATTGTGTAAGTATAGGAGTCGTTGTCATGTTTGTATAATTGCTTTCATGTCGGTCTGATTTTTTTTTTCATGGTTTGGAACAAGAAAATGGAAGGATCATCTCATAAAAAACACAGCCGTGTGGAGATGCTTTCACCAAATTATAAGCTTGGTAACTCTCGGATATGGCTTCTTTGGTGAGGTGAAGCTTGCTGAGCATAAATTGACAGGTCTTCATGTTGCCATCAAAATACTTAATCGCCATGAGATGAAAAAAAAGGGGATGGAAGAAAAACGTATAGACCATGAACAGCCTTTTACTATCAAAAGGAATCAATGTTATTGGATAATTCTATGTGAATGAAAGTCATCCATTACTTGAAATATGAAAGTTTTATACCAAGACGTTAGAGATTTAAGTTTCGGGTTTTATTATATTCCTATGGGAGGACTCAAGGAAGATTTTGTTCTAGACTTTTTTTTCAGTTCAGAGTTTATTCGGATTTACCTCAGTTGTCTTATGTTTTTTCTTCTTCTTTTGCAGCGAGAAAATCTTGAAAATTCTAATGCATCCTTATATTATATGACTTTATGAGTTTATTGAAACATCTTCTGATATATTTGTTGTAATGGAGTATGCCAAGTGTGGGGAACTCTTTGAATATATTTTGGAGAAGGGTAGGTTACAAGAAGATGAGGCGCACAGGTTTTTCCAGCAGGCAGGATTGACTGATAATATGCATTAGATTTCTTCCACATCGTCTCTTCATTTTCCCAATTCAATTCAGTGAGCCAAACCTCTCTCTGCATGCAGACAATTTCTGGTCTGGAATATTGCCACTGGAATTATAGTTGTCCATAGAGACCTTAAGCCTGAGAATTTGCTGTTGGATTCCAAACACAATGTGAAGATTGCTGATTTTGGTTTGAGCAATATAATGCAAGATGGTCATTTTTCTAAAGACAAATTGTGGAAGTTACAACTATGCTGCCCCAGAGGTACTGATCAGGTGGAGGCTTCCCTGACTCGTTTGGTCTAAGCTACATTTGGCTCATGTAGTGGTTTTTATTCTTGGCAATGTTATCTGTTCTTTTAAAAGGTCCTAGCTAGGAAATTGCATGCTGGGCCTGAAGTAGATATATGGAGCTGTGGTGTTATATTATATGTTCTTGTTTGCAGTTCACTACCATTTGATGATGAAAGCATTCCCAATCTCCTCAGAAAAATAAAGGTACTTAACAGTTTCTTTTTTATCTGTGGATTGTGTAATCAGCTTGAAGTCTTCAGTAAATAGTTCAACTCAGTAATATAACTCTTGGGCTGACCATTTTATTTTCTAGTCTAGCTTCAAGAATCAGTTATGTATGCTTCATTAGAAACTTTGCTTTCTGCTGACTGCATCGGGTCTGCTCTTTTATTCTGTTGTCGAAAACCTTTTGTGGTGTTTGTAGACTATGTTTAACTTCCCTTCACATCTTTGCTAGACTTGAGTCATTTTGGGGTTCTCTGTTTTTTTTTTGCCTTGAAACAACCATCTGTGTTTTACTACCAATTCCTGTCTCATTTGATTGTTATAGTCGATTCTTCTGTATTCTGCTATTCCATTTTCCACTGCATTCACGATATATAACATTACCTCTTTATTTCCCAACAATCTTCTGTACTACAAAACTTGTCTTGGAAGCTTTAAAACCAATGGGATATGATAGTTTCTTCAGGCTATTGTTGTTTTTATCCTTAAATTTGTTATTTCCTTCAATTTTATACTTGCTTCACGATTAAGGAGAAACTTGCAGACCATGAATTTAATGATCAGTCTATTATCTATGCTGATAAATCAAAGAGAAATTATTCTGTATTCTGCTCTGCTTTTACTGTTTTACAGAGTAGTTTTTTATATATACAAGAAACCCTTCCTAAGATAACTATGATAGGTAAGTAGATCTAGTCCCATAACCCTCGGGATGTATACAATCACGGGATACAGAAATTAATTCTTAATATCTGAATCTACAGCTCATGCAATCATTAATTCCTAATCTATACAGCTCGCTCACACTAACATATGCTTGCTGAGTAACTGTCCATTTATTTTCTTTGTTAATAAGCATGTAGTTACTGATATTCTACCTTCAACTATTGTATGTGATAGTTAGATGATGATTAATTCTATAGCATCCTCAGCACACATTGTGTTCTCTTCAACTATTCCCCGATATTTGTCACTTGGTGCAACAGATATGATCTCAAAGATGTTTGTGGTTGATCCAATGAGAAGAATGACCATGCCTGAGATTCATCAGCACCCTTGGTTTCATGCTCACCTTCCACGTTATTTGGATGTTCCCCTCCCAGATACCATGCAACATGCTAAAAAGGTTTTCCTACCTAAGATTTGAGTTATGAATTAATAGTGATTGATGGATTTGTTTCTTCTAAATGGGTACGTGGCTTTTATTTAGCATCAAATGGTGGATTCAATAATGGTGGGGAAGAATGGTCAAGTCTAATGTATTGAGTAAGACCTGAAATGTCTTGGATTAAGTAATGAAGAATGATCTAGCTACGAGATGTGTGTCATTAAAATGAGATTTTAGTATGCCTAATACCCTACTCAATGTTCGGAGAAAAAGGTTTTGAAGAAAAGGGAGAGAAATGAGCCCGTATAAGCTTGTTTAATAGTCTTTCCTTCAAGCAGGGGCAATTCAATCCCCTCCCTTCCAAATCATTTATCCAAATTTATTTAACTACTAAACTGTCATTCCTGCAGATTGATGAAGAGATTTTTCAGGAAGTGATCAAGCTGGGATTTGATGGTAAACAACTAACCGAATCCATTCAATGCAGAATGCAAAATGAGGTTTGGACAATTTTAAACTTTTAATTGAGTGTTTTAAGAAAAACTTTGCTTACAGTAATCCAAGTTTGCGTATTAGTATTACCTTACAATGTTTTTCAGGCAAACGTTGCCTACCATTTGTTTTCCCATGGCTGTCTTTCACTGTTTTAGCAAGCTAATGCTGCAATCACGCATTCCAACTTGTTGCTGTCTTGGACAATAAAAACATTTTTGTGTTTTGCAATCATGCATTTCAAGCTCTTGTTTCACTCATGCAATTCAGTTTGCTATTCGACCCGTGCGGGTCAAGTATTTTTTTTTAATATGTTTTCTTACTAAAAAAATCCTAGTCTGGAACACTTGTGTGCATTTAATCAAATACATTGTAACTTTTGTGTTAATAAATGCAAAAAACAAGAAATAAAAAGCTTTTATTATTGCAAAAATAATTATCTTGTATAATATTGTCATAGTAATATTTGAAAAAAGCTTGCAAATTTCCTACCGTTACTTGCATACTTTCTACTGTAAGAAACAGAATTCAATGTTTTCATTGCTATAAGCACTAGAAAGTTTTAAAAATTGCTATTTTTACAATTTTATTTGTATAATTATTGCAATTGCACATAATTGCTTAGATGGTCCAACCAAAGCTTTTTTAAAATTTTAAATAAATATTTCTAACAGGTTTTTCGTGGCAACTAAGATTTTATTGATTAATTTAAAATCTAGTTTTGTTGGTCAATCGTGAAATCATTGTCTACCTTTTAAATTAAATCATATTTGAGTTGATCTAATGTGACGCTATCAATTTAGCAAGTTTAAAAGCAATTTAGATAATCTAGATAATCGGTAAGAATATAATTTGATTTATAAAAAATTATGATAATATTAATTTAAATAATAAGATGGTGATATACTGGATAATTTTAGGCAAACCCATCATATTTGTCACCTAAGTCATAGAGGTAGAGTGCATTAATAAACCTAGTTTTTAAAATAATTTTTTTTTGTTAAAGTACTTAACAATAAAAATAGACGATTGCATTAAAGAAATGGAATAATTATATAAAAAATAATATATATATATATATAATATTTTAAATTGATTATTTTTTAATATTTTTTTTTTTTCAAAAAACAAAGTTGGGTGCCCTAGCATGCTTGGACCATATAATAAAAGACCATGCATGAGGTCTGCTAGTCTAAGCTTATGCACGAGGACTTCCCTTTTTTATTTATTATTAAATGGGTTTAAGACACATCATCTACTAGTTGAAATTGAGCAATCTTAGGTGGCTTGAAAGTAAGAACGTCAACTTATAAGTCACATTAATCAAGAATATTTTGATTTAGATATTACAATATGAAATGCGTTTGTTTTTTCAAATCATGTTTTTTCTCAATATTTTAGTCATTGATATTTTAAAAAACTTGAAACTTTCTAAATTTCATTTCACCTTATGCACAAGTTTCACAATCAATACTATTTAAGAACATATAAAATATTTTTTCTAATGCATGTAGGGTTTTGAATCCCTTCTTAATCACTAAAATACTTTTATATAGTTCATATTATATTCAAAATCTACTTGTTTGTTACCTTTAATTACAACATCGTGATATAGACCAACCTACCAACAAAAACGATTTACTTGATATGTCAGTTGAGCCAATTAAATGGTCAAGGGCTAAAAAGTTTAAAGTAACACTAAATGAGTTTTTTTAGCATATTTTTTCCAAAGGCTAGATTCAAGGAGTCTATAATACATATGGGTCAACCCATAATCAACCTAATTCAAGTGTAAAAAGAGTATGATTCTTCCACAACAACATGGGCTTTGGGTTGGGCAACATGATGACAACCTTGTTTTAGCAATTAATCCTAACGTTACAATGATATTTTGATAGAATATTTTAGGAGTTTTCATTTTTTAAAAGGAAGCTAAAGGGATTGAGATATTACAAAGATTTCATGCTTAAAGTTGGTTTGGGATGATTTTTTTTCCAAGATTATTGAGGAATTTTCCTTACCTATTATAAATAGATTTATTTAGCTTGTATTTAGTTTTTCTCAAACTTTTATTTTAGAATAATATTGCTTGTTTGGGTAAGAATACTCTCCTTTATCACTTCTCTAAAGAAATTATTTGAGTTATTGAAGAACATCTACTTCATGGAGTCTTCCATATATTTTTCATTTGCAAATTGATATTGTTTGAGTGGGGGTTCATTTCAATTGTATTGATGCATTGATTTAGATAATCTCTATGTTATAATCATATAAAAAACGATTCTTTGATTTTTTAGGATTTATCTTTCTAGCTTGTGGGTTACATGACCACATAACCTTTAGATTCATATAAATTGCCGTTAAATCCTGGCTTATATAGTTTTTAATTTTTTGTTTCTTATGTTGAAACTTATTATTTTCAATCTTTATCTATACCTCTTGAATTGCAACAACCACTCATAAAAAAGAAAGTATTATTTTGTTTTATTACTATGACTACATAAAAGGTTAAAAAAATAAATAGAAGAAATTTGTTCAAATAAAGACGTTAATAGATTCTATCTTTGAAACTAAAACAAGGTGAAATTAAATCAAACCACATAACAATTACTTGGAAATCGATGTTTTGATTTTTTTTATTCTAATTGCACTATATATCCAATTTGAGGTAATTTGGACATTGATTGGTTTAGGTTCCATATTTAGGTTTTGTTTGCATAAAACATGTTTAATTTTGCATAAACTATTGAAACTTGTTATGCTGCTACTGAAATTGATTTGGGTAGTATAATAAAGTTTTGTTTAGGGTATTTGTGTGTCAATAAGTCATTTTTATAACATTCTCTTCTCATTTTTTTTGTGTCTTTAAGATACCATATGAATTTGCATGCTACTCGTAAAAATGTAGCTTTAGTTTTTTTTTTTACTTTGCTTGTTTACATATATTTCTTGCTTCTTGAGTAAATTAGACTTATTTAAACTATACTACTAAATTGTTCTATTTGGTTGTGTTGCTTTTAGTTTTGTAAAATCTAAAAAAGAAGGTGATAGAAGAGGAAAAAGGCATAATGTGCATATTATAGTGAAAACCCTATTATTTATGTGAAACAAGAGAGGTTGGTAATGCGTTGTATAGGGTAGATAGAAAAGATAACAATAATGATAGACAAAGGACTACAACTAATCAGAGGGGTAACCATGATATAAGATTCGAATGATATGTAAACCATAAATTGGATGATTTTGAGGATAAGGATGACATTGTAGGAGTTGATGATTTTGAGCACAAAACCATAGGTCATAGGGATGGTTTTTTGTTTTGATGAGAAATTGACTTGTTCTTATTCATTATTATAATAATCTTTATTAGAAGCTATAGGGTTTGAGTTAGAATTCTAACTCTATGAAGGATAACTATAAAAAGATAGAGATAATAATGATTCAAGCTACTATAGTGAAAGATAGTGAGGTCACCATAGACTATGTGGAAAAATTAATGATATGACTGGTTTTTTTATGCGAGAGTGAGTGAATAAAATATGTTTTATGGTAATAAGCCAATGATTATATTTATGTGTGAAGAGACTTATTTTAATGTTAAGTATCTTGATTCAATTTTTCCTAGTATATATTTTTTCATTGCATGAATTTGATGATGTGTTTCTCGAAAATATTCCTAGCAGATTACCACCATTAAGGATAATAAAATATCAAATAGATATTATACCTAGAGTTGAAATTCCCAAAAAACCATCCTACTAAAGTAATCTAGAGCAGACAAAGGTCTTTAAAGGCAAATGGAAGAGTTGATGACCAAGAGACATGCAATAACATAAATCCATGTGTTTAACTAGTTTTTTAACTGTACCTAAGAAGAATGAAACTTAAAGGATGTGTGTTGACTATCATGTCATCAATAATATAATAGTAATCATGTTATATGAGTTGCATGGATATTGTATTTTCTCTAAATAAATTTGAAAAACGATATCATCATATTAGGATGAAAGAAAATAATTGGAAAACTATATTAAAAACCAAGTATTATTTGTATGAATGCTTACTCATGCCTTTTGGACTTACAAATGCACGTAATAATTTATACGACTGATGAATAATGTGTTTTGTGTGTTCATAGGTAAATTCATAGTTATGTGTTTTGATGATATCCTGATTTATATCAACTCCAATTAGTATATTGATAATTTGTGTAATGTACTTGCTATGTTGTGTAAAGAACAATTATATGTTAATCTTTAGAAGTGTATCTTTTATTTGGAGACAATCATGTTTCTTAGATATGTTGTGACTGTATAGGATTGAGATGAATAAAAAGAAGGCCAAGGCATCTCAAATTGGCCAACACTTAAATTTATAATTGAGGTATAAAGCTTTCATAACTTGGGTAGCTTTTATAGATGTTTTCTTAAGGACTTTAACATGATAGTCACACCACTAACTAAAATAGTAAAGTCTTTTGATTTTAAATGGGATAACGAACAAGAAAATGTTTTTAAATTGTTAAAAGAAAAATTATGTTTTGCACTTATTTTAGTTTTACTTGACTTTATTAATATTAATTGTGATGCAATAGGTACAAGTATCAACACCATTTTAATATAATATGAAAGGCTCATTGCTTATCTTGATGGAATGCTCAATAGGAAAACCTTCAAGTAACTCAATATGAAAGAGCTTTATATAGTGGTGAGGACGTTGGAGACATGAAAATATTACCTTTGGCTTAAGAAATTCATTGTTCATTTTGATTATGAATCCTTGAAACACTTACAAGGACAAGGTAAGTTGAATTGGTGTCATTTCATATGAGTGAAGTTCATTGAAACCTTCTCATAAGTGATCAAATACAAGCAAAGTAAGAAAAATATTAAGGTTGACATGTTATCATGAATGTTTGTTCTTTTATATACTTTAAATGTTAGGATTCTAGGATTTGAATATGTTAAGGAATTCTATATGAATGATGATAATTTTGCCAATGTTTTAATGCATGTGAGAATTCAAATTGTGACAATCTTTATAGACTTGATGGATATTTGTTCAAAAACAATCATTTGTGCATGCATTAATTTCTATACATAAGTTGTTTGTCCATAAAGCATATAAAGTTGGTTTAATAATGCATTTTGGTGTTGCTAAGACTTTAAATATATTACATAAATATTTTTATTGATCTAAAATGAAAAACAAATATGAAACATAAATGTGATAAATGCATTAGATATTGGAAAACAAAGCCTAATGTCCAACCACATGGTTTGTATACTCTTTTGCTTGTACCTGAGGAACCTCAGGTAGATATTTCTATGGAATTTGTATTAGTGTTGCCTATGTCAAAAGGTGGCAGAGATTCTATATCTTTAGTTATTGATAGGTTTTCAAAGATACATTTCATAGCAAATCATAAAACTGATGATGCAATTAATATAACAAACTTGTTTTTAAAGAGATAGTACAACTTTGTAGGATTATTAGGAGCATAGTTTTAAACCATGACATGAAGTTTTTTTGAACTATTTATGCAAGGCTTTATGGTGACAATCAAGAACTAAGCTTATGTTTTCAACTACATGTCATCCACAAACAAATTATCAAATATTAGTAAATAGAACTTTAACTACACTTTTACATTTTATCTTTAAAAAACCCTTAAAAGTTGAGAACATTACTTGTCAATTTATTAAGTTTGCTTAAATCATAATATGCATTTTACTATTGATTCTTTACCATTTCAAATGTTATCACTTTAATCCTTTAACTCTCATACATTTGATTCATTTGCTTATTATGAAACGATTAGTTTCAATGACAATCATAAAGCACAAGTTGTGAAAAACATTTAATGCGAGTGTATGCCAACAGATAAATAAGAGAAATCATGTTTATACATGTAAGGAAAATAAATGATGTCTATGCATCCTTCTTGTGATTGAGTTTGAGTGCATATATGCAAAGAGGGGTTTTTGGTTCATCAAAAATAAAAATTGAATGAACAAAGTCAAATCCTTTTAAAAAGAGTAGGGATGATACAAATCAACCAACTAATACAAAGCATCCACTAAAGGTACCAATTAGGAATACTATTTAATGCAATAAGAATCTCATGATTATTATCATAACCTAATTTTGAACTTTTTTTTAATATTTCCCAAAAATAGAAAAAATAATTTTTGTAAAAATATGTTTTCGATGTATTTACACCTATTTTATAATTCTCAATGTCTTTTTCAAAAAATCAAAATTAAAATAATATATTTTTGATGTATTCAAGTCATTAATGCTTAATTTTCTAATTCATGATTATATTTTTTATCAAATTTATATTGATGTTGCTTTTTTGAAAGCATCAAAATGCAAAAAAAAAAAAAAGGATATTTAAAAGAAAAAGAAAAATGTATAAAGGGCTAGAGTGCAAAACAAGAAGAATGAAGGACCAAAAACAAATACAATAGGGATATTTGTAGGATATACTTATGATAATGGATAAAAATTAAGAATACTTCTATGTAGGGGGTTATAAATAAAAGTGAATAGTGAAGACAAAGAAGGGAGCTACAAAACAGAAAAACCTTAACCTAACCTCATCGTTTTCATAAAAAAAAAAAAACCCTACCCATCCTAGGAAAAGAAAAATAGAGGAAATAGGTGGAAATTGAGATCTGAAACCTTAACTCCTCCCCCAACAAAACCCAAAACAAAACCAAAAATCATAACAATAATACTAACAATAATTCTAGCCCCATTTAAACCTACCACATTAGATTTTGACAAATCCCCACCATGCCATCCACCATACAATAATATTAACCTCTCACTCATGCCAACTTTCATAACTTTGTTTTACTAAAAAAAGTTCTGATAAAAATCAAGATAATTGTTAGAGAAATAAACAACAACCAACCAAAACTTTATGGTGTTGAATCTCCCTCACAAGCCAAGGATGACCAACACATTCACCACTAGGAGAAAGAAAAGGAAATGGTGTAGCGTGTTAACATATCCACACCTTTTCATCTCCCCTCCAATAAGCTCACCAACGCATCATAACCTAAAAAGGCCAAACTTTTTCATCCACTAATCTTTTTTTTTAACATAGCCACTCGTCCCTCCTAAGGTTGATCAAAATAACATCATGTAATCCAAAAGCCTCTACCAATATTTCCAACACTGCTTTGATATTTGCAATGACATTTAAGTCTCTTCTTGTCCACCTCATCCATTCTAGAGGATTCATTTTAAACCCTAAATATTTATAAAAGTTTTTTTTTTTTTTTTGATTTATGGTTGATTTGGATATGTGTTTGTGAGGATTTTGTTGGGTTTGAACAAACTTATAATTGATTTCATTTATAAGTGGACACTTGAATTTTTTTATATTTTTTTTTCTAATATGGTGAATTTTATGGATGAATATGCATTGTGAATGTATTCAACATGTTTCCAAGTCTTTTTTTTTTGTTTATGCAAATCTAGACTGAATATTTTAGAGTTTTCATCTTGCTCATGGTTGATGTTTTTGATTATTTCTTTGCTTTATTTATGAATGAATTTGTTTTTATATAAAAGGATAATATTCACACTATTACATACATTTATATTTGGTTTTCTAAAATCCAACAAGGGTTCAACCCGCATTAAAAATACCTTTATAGGCTGACATCCCAAAATCTTTTTTTTTGAAAAAACAATTAAAAAAACACTTATTTTTTTTATTCACTCAAAATGTTTGTGATAAATAGACTTCTAAAAAGCTATTATCTTAAATATTAATAAAGAGAACGACCTCGACTCTCTTGTTTTCAAAATATATCTTCCTATAAAATTTCAAGTATTTAAGTTTAATATCCATTGATGACATCTTCTAAGTGTCAATCGAGGGTATTAATTTCCTTTAGTAAATCTAAAGCATTCTTGTCACCTCCAAGTAGATCAACTTATAGTGGTTACTTCTTGGATATTTGAGACTAGAACACAAAAACCTTATCAAGAAAAAATTATATATGAATCTTGTTACCATAGGATAAGTGAATCTAAACAAGTAATTGTGTATATAATAATTGTTATAAACATAAAAAACATAAAAGAAATTCAAAATACTAACATAAAAACAAAAATCTCAACAAACGAAGTGAATGCAACATCATTTGTTAAACATTCAAGTCTTTTTATATGCTTATAAACATAAATATAAACAAAGGCCTAACTCTACTAGGCTTGCGCTGGACCCGACCTAGGCATAAAGGCTAGGTCGAGAACAGCCTGGCCCAAGACACAATCAAAAAAGAAAAAAACTAAACTACTACATTGTTCACGTATTACGTAAACAATAATAGATGATCGACCGGGTGTGATGAGAGGCTCACCTGCCACTGCTACCAGGTCGAGGTCATTCTTCTTATGGTGGCGGCGTTAGAAATGGTAGCCTGTGATGGCCAGGAGGAGCGCCATAAGCTTGCTAGTTTGTGTTGCAACAAGTTATCGCTGCGTCGGTTGGAGCTAGGGAAGAAGAGTTGGGCCTGCCGATGGAGTTGCTGGCATGGAGGAGAAGCTTCCGGTGCTGAGGGGGATGATGGTGGCACTCACCAGGACTGCTACTGCTGGATGAGAGAAGGAGTTGTCACTGACTGTAGAGAGAGAGACCATTACCGGTTGAGATAGAGAAAGAGAGAGATGTTGTTGCGTGTCATTTTGAAGCCGAGGGACATGGAAAGGTGGCAGTCGTTGATTGTTTAAGTGCTTTTTTTACATAGTCCTTCCTTGTCTCTGTGTTGTATTCTATAAATTTGCTCCCCTCGAAACTGTAGAAATTTCTCCCCTCTTTGTTTTGTAAACTTTACCTTCCCCTCGTGTTGTTCTTTTGAGCATGCTATTGACAGGTGAAGGAGGCAACCCTTTGGCTTCCATTGCGTGCAGCAATGGGTTGCCTCTTAGTCACCTACAACAGTGTGCTTGCACTGTTTAGGTAATTGAACAATGTAGTTACGTCTGCAGGATTTGGAGGATTTGGGAGAAGGTGCAAATACACTTTGGTCCCTCAATTGGTAATTGTTCTAATTTCACCCCTAATTGGCTTTAAAATTTTATTTTTGTGCAATTGTATCCCTGTCAGAATTTCAACAACAACCATAGCTTTGCGCGACTTTTTTATTTTGGTACTTGGTTTCAGATTTCTATGATTTGACCCTCAATTAACCTTTAAACTCTCAATTGTCTTCAATTTGACCCTTGACTTCGCACAATTGGCTTGAAAAATTCAATCCAGTCTCTGAAAATTCCAATTTTCTTAATTAAACCTCATTTAACCTCAAAAACTTGATTTTTCATTAATTAAGACCTTAATAAAATTAATTTGACCAATTTAAAGTATAATTAAGTCATTGCACTTACTTAAATCCTTGACTCAGACCCTAAATTAATTTTAAAACATAATGATACTCTAAATTGGCCCATAATTAAATCAAATTGGCTTATAAAAAATATAATTATGCTTTTCGGCTTAATGTTTATGCATATTTATCCAATAATAAATTATTTTAACCTTGAATCTATATTTTCTCTTTTTTTGGCACAAAAGAGGTACGATTGGTTACTCAAAAACTTTTATATTTTCCACCTTGTTTTTCTATTGACGCTTTCCTCTTTTATTTTATTTTTGTTATTTTTGGTAAATTTGGGGGAACAACCCAAAAATGGGTTATGAAAATGGTTTTTTTTGTTATTTTTGGTAAATTTGGGGGAACAACCCAAAAATGGTTATGAAAATGGTTTTGGGTAAAATTTTAAGGGAGTTTTAGGATCATTTAAGTTAGCAACATATTTAAACTTTGAATAAATTTAGAATTAGTGTAAACCTAAGTGTAATCTTTGCGCAAAAAAATAGGTGAATGATATATGAATTTTGATAAATGAGACATATATATATATATATATATATATATATATATATATATATATATATATATATATATATATATATATAAACCAATGCTTATAAATGTTTGGTTAAGAGTTCATAAAATTGGTACAACTCGTAAGTGTCATAAAATTCTAAAGAAGTTATATAAACATATTTAGGTAAATAAATACAAAAAATTAGGATTTGATACTTATAACAAGGGAAGGGATATAGATTTTCAAAATTCAATAAAATAAATAAATAAGAAAAGAAGCAGAAGTGCTGAAAATGCCCAAAAAGTAAAAAAGGTTCAAAATATGAACTAAATCTTGATGGAGGTGAATTATGAGGAAATAAATGTATTGGAGTATAAATTATTAAGATTTAATATTGCTTGCTGAAAATCAGTATGGAAAATACACTCAAATAGAGAAAATAATATCCAATAAAAAAATAATAATTATGGAATGGACATAATGGGAATTTGACAAATTGTTGACTATATAAAATGCTTGTTGTGGCCAACAATGGGTAAGAGAGGAAGAGCAAAGGGAAAAGTCTATTTTTACTAAAGGATTAGACAACAACATCCCTTAGATTTAAGGTGTTCATGAGATACACTTTGGGAATTAAGTGATGGTGGAGGTGACAACAACAAGCAAGGAAAAAGAAGAGCGATTTCTTGATTTGTTAGTACTTTAACATTATCTTTCTCTTAGGTAAGGTATCATAACATGCATTTAGCAAGTTCTTACAATAATTGTTAAGTTTAAATTATTTTCATCAAATTAGGGATTGGAGATCATGATGAATTATGGAGAAAATCAAAGATTGAATTAAATTGGTGTTTGTGACATAAAATAGAGTGAAAATAACAAGTAATTTTGCAAGAAAAATGGTGACTCTTTGTTAAGCAAATGAAGTAATATGAAAGTACAATGGTGATATTAAAAAGCAAATGAAATTGGATGAACTAATTTTAGAAGGTTTTTTTTTACCAACAATACAGTGTATTGCCATGATATACACTATATTGTTAATGAAATTATCGACGAGACTGGACAATTTGCCTCTTTGTATTTTTTGCTACCCAATTTTGACCCTTTTAATCAAGGTATTTTCGAACAAAATGTTAGTTTGATGTGGGCCAGCCTAGAAACACCAACAAGGACTCATTACATGTTTCAAATGGTACAATGACTCGGTCTAAGACAAAGACATTGAAAGAGGCATTAAATGCATTGATTTTGAAGGTTTCAACCAAGTCAGAATTGCAAGGTCCATTGGAGTATCAATAGGATACCCTAGTACATCTTATCCATGTAGATGGCTCCAATACAACCTTATTTGGGCCATGAAGTGAGAACAATAAAAGAAATAAGAGAATCCTACTACAACTTGGAAATAACATTGGTGACTACCTTTTCCTTTCATTGTGTCACACTCCTATCAGACTATTTTGGCTTTCCGAGATTAGATCTCATTTTTGGTTATGGGTTGCGTGACTACGTGATCACGAGGTTTACATCAAATGTAATCCCACTATTAACCATTAAAAATAATATAAGAATATAAATAAGTCAAGTAAATTCATAAGACAACTATAACAAGAACATAATATTTAAATCAGGGTTGTCAATACCGTTTCGTTCCGGCCGGAACGGCGGGAACGTTCCGTGCCATTAAAAAACCCGAGACAAAACAACGTCGTTTTCATCTCAGTTTTAATTCCGACCTATTCCAAAAATACCGGCCAAATTCCCGCTAAAAAGTCTCGGTACTATTCCGGCCTTAAAATCCTCCTTATTTTAATTAACTTGTGATTGTGTTTCTAATTTTGAGATTATATTTGTTTGATTTTGTGTTTATATTGTATAATTTAAAGTTAATTTATCTTGAATTTTAATTATGCTTGTTAAATTAATATTTTAACTTTTTTCATATATATATATATATATATATAATTAATTATATATGAACATTACAACCCCGAAACGGCACGCCGAAATGCTCCGAAACCGAAACGTTTTGTACCAATAGAAAAACCTTAACAACAACTAGAACGGTATTAACAACCTTGATTTATATTACAAAAATACAAAGCATTAATAATAACCATTCTTAACAGGAACACCATTTTAAAATGATAGAAATATGAATTTCAATCATTATCCCATCATGTAGAAAGGTATTTTTCACATCAAGCTGCCACATCATCCAACCAAAATTAGCAGCAAGAGCTAAGACAATCCTCACATTAGTAGGTTTCATTATAGGACTAAAAGTTTTGCCAAAGTCTTGGCCTTGTTCTTGACTGAACCCATGAGTAACTAATCTGGCCTTATGTTGAGCAATAGTGCCATCAACATTTTGAATATCCATTTACATCCTACCAAGTTCTTATGAGAAGGTAGAGGGACCAAACTCCATGTATTCTATGAATGTTGGGTAGCCAGTTCCTCTTGCATAGCCAATAACCAAACTGGCTCTTTCAATGCACTTTTTAAGAAGCAAGCTTTACCACAAATAGGTCAACAAAAGGAGTAACTTTGATAGATGTAAGACAAAACTTCTTTTTTACAATACCATTCTTGCGATGAGTTTGCATAGGATGTAAATTCATAGGAGGAATGTTAAGAACCATTGAGATAGCCTCAGGTTGAAAGGACTCAACTGATGTCACAGAATCAGAGGACATACCTTGAGAAATGGACTTAGGTGCCACAGGGATGGAGGAAAATAGTGGAGAGGTAGAAGCAATGGACAATGATGAGGGTGTAGACAAAGGAACTTGGGAAGAACTTAGGGACACATGAGATACAACTGTATTATTGGTGCTGACAATATGCAAAGAAGACCCAGAAGTAATAAAAGAATAAGACAGGGGTATAAAAGTGTGTGAGACTAGTTCCTTGTATGGAAAAAGAAATTCATTGAAGATTACATGTCTGGAAATATATATTCTTTTCTAAGAGACATGATAACCTTTAAATTGAGTAGCATACCCAAGAAACACACATTGTAGTTTTGGATTGAAGTTTGTTGGCTAAATAAGGACGTAACAAGGGAAAACATGCACATCCAAACACACGTAAGTGGGAAAGGGGTGGAATATCTTCAAACAGAGTTTCAAAAGGAGATTTGTTATTTAAGACTTCTGAAGGTATTCTATTAATCAAATAGAAGGCAATATGGACAACACATGTCCAAAAAGAGGAAGGTATGTGAGCATGTTGCAATAACATGATAGTAGTTTCAATAAGATGTTTATATTTACGTTCAGCAAGCCCATTTTGTTCAGGGGTGTATGGAAAGGATTTGTGATGCAAAAGAAAGGGTTGAAATTGTTTTCTAACATCCCCCCCCCCCTCACTCTGAAGAATATGAATAGATTTAGAAAATTGATTCTGGACATAGTGATAAAATATAGTAAAGACAGAACATATGATGAGAGGAAATAAAAGTCATCAACAAAAATCACAAAATATCAAAACTCATCAACTGAGATAAGGACCCCAAAGGTCACTATGTATAATATGGAAAGGTGTTACAGACTGTTTAATATGGAATTGAAAGCCAATTTACAAAACTTACCTTGAAGACAACTATGACACATAACAAGAGTAGAGTGTTTGGGATATTCAATATGTGTTTTATGTAACATCATATTTACAATTTTATTTGTAGGATGACCTAGACATCAAAGATTAATTAACAATTATTATCCAAGCACAATTTATGTACTGATAACAGATTTTGAGCTAGTTTTGGAACATACAAAATTGAATTCAACTTAATAGGTTTAGTACTTGTAGCAATAATGGAATGACCAATATGTGATATAGACAAACCTTCACCGTTAGTTGTACGAAGAATATCAGATGTTGGAAAAGGAGTACTTAAAGATAGGTTGGACAAATAAACAATCATGTGATTTATAGCACTAGAATCAGTGATCCATACAGGAGAGGAGTGCTGAGATACCAAGGGTTGAGATATATGCAAAGTAGTGTTCATTGCTTTGGATGGAATGTGAGTGATTAGGAGAAGTATGAACTGGAGAATTTGCTTGCAGCACTAATAAAATTATGTCCAGTATCATTGTAGAAACAATTCCATGTAGTATGATTGAATTTCCCACATATATGACACCCAAACCTTTCATGTCTTTTGATTCCATAAAAAAGGTGCAGTATGACCCTCAGTGTTGCACACTAACAAATTTGAGCACTGGATATAAAAGGAGAGTGATATGTAGAAGGGGGATATTAACCAATGACTCTTGGATTGGTGGGTGGAAGGGCATTTGATTTGCCATAGGCATGTGATTTCTGAGGAAAGGTTCTGTGAGCGAATCTACCTCTCTCCCTACTTTTATTGAAAGTTTTATACCCCCCATGATCATATGATCTGTATCCATTATGGCCATGTGTGTCAAGAGATGATTGAGATATAGAATTTAAGGAGACAGTATGTCTATAATTCGTGTGCATAGCAAACAGATAAGGAGATGTGTCAGCAATGGAATTCTCTACAATTTTCTCCTTAGTCAGTAATTGAAATTTAAAATCATTCAAGCTAATGGCACTCTCTCTACCCCGAACTACAAATAGAAAAGTATTATATTCAGGAGGTAATCCATTCAAAGTAAGGATAACAATGTCTTCATCAACAAAATACACTTTTGTTGTAGTCAAATAATCCCTAACCTCTTTTATTTTAAGAAGATATTGATTAATTGTGTCTATTCCTTCATGTTCTACAGATTAGATTTCAGTTGAAATATGTTTGTTTTAGAAACAATTGAGAATTACTCCTTCAACTGGACCCAAAGATCCTTAAAACTAATACTGTCAATTGCACATGACATAACAACGGGAGACAATGTTGCAATAATGAGTTGCATAATTGCCCTATCATGCATTTTCCATACCAACACATCATCACATTCCATAGTAGAGGAAGAGTTAGAAAGATGTGTACCATATTCACCAGCTGAGAGGGGCAGTGGACATGACCGAAAGCCATCAACAAAGATAAAAATACCATTGCTCTTTAGTAATAATTGCATTTAAAAATGCCAATTCAAATAGTTTGAATCATCTAACTTTACATTGACAGAAGTTGAAATCATCGAAATAAGAGTTTTAATAGGAGATTGCAGAATTTGAAGTTGAGCTACAGTCACCATTGTCGTGTAGCAAACAATTCACTGATACTGAGAATTTGAATTAACCATAAAAGTGTTGAAAAGAAAGAGTAATTGTAGAAAAACTCTTCAAGAAGCTCAAGAATGAACGATATCAAGGTCAAAAAGAAAAGATATCGAGGAATAGAAAACTTGAAGAAGATGAATAGTGATTTGAAGATGCAAATTCAGAAACAAGTAGTTCATTGATACTAGGAATGTGAATTAAACACAAAAATGTTGAAAAGAAAGATAATTACAGGAAAACTCTCAAGAAGCTCAAGAATGAACGATATCGAGGTCGAAAGAAAAGATATCGAGGAACATAAAAATTGAAGAAGATCAATAATGATTCGAAGATGCAAATTTTGGAAACAAGTAGTTTGGATCAACTTACTTGCGTGAGCACCTAAGTGTCTCTAATACCATATGAGAATCTATGTAGATCAATAGATGAATGAAGAGAACGAAGATTGAAGAATACTAAAGTTTATGGATTTGAGAGAGAGAGAGAGAGAAGTCAAAATACTGTTATTATTCTCAACTGAATTTATTAACATGCCATCTGTATGGTTACAATACCTCTTATTTATACATACTCAATACTATTTACTGACATACTTTAACACTATCTATATTCATAACGTAGATAAAAAAAACACTTATTTTCTATAATTCATTTCTCAAGAATAAATTAATAAATTACCATTAATTAATACAATACAAAGGAGTGACATTGGATCGTAGCATCATGCATCCAAAACCCAAAACGTAAAAGATTATTTAAAAGTGTCATTGAAATTATTTTTTAAAAGATTTTTTATTTGAAAATATATGAAAATAATTATTTTTTTATTTTTTAAAAATGATTTTTAATATTAATATATCAAAATAATATAAATATACTAAAAAACATTAATTTAAAATAAAATAAAGATAATAAAAATAAAAAATGCATTTCCACGCACTACAAACTACAAAGCTAAGATTGAAGACGTACGTCAAGAAGAAGAAAGAGTCATACTGTTTTTTTTTTTTTTTTTTTTTAAATGGAAGAAATTATACCTCCGAATCTCATAAGTGGGTATGGGTAGCAAGGGATAAGAAGACCATTTTCTTTCCATAATTCCTCCTACATACTCTCCCTGCTTTGTCTTTTCTCTTCTCTTGCACTCTCCGCAATTCCCTCTGCTTTCTCTTCGTGTTTGTACAGCTTATAAAATAAATAATAAATACATATTATCATTGAACAATCCCCCACCGTCTCCCTTTCATCTTCTCCTCCGAAAACCACCTTTTTTTTTTGTCTTGAACTAGAATGTTGTGGAGATGCAGGAAGCTCAGGGGCGCAACGAATCCTCTGTTACTCTCTTCCCGTTTCGAAACCCCGATCCGTTTCTCACGACGAATCTCCACGCACTTGAACTACTTGAACATCGGGTGTAACCGTCGAAAGGAATCATTGATCGGAATCCAAGAGCGCTACAAGTGGGGGAATTCTAAGGACGACAACAATGTTCGGAAAATTAGGGCAGAAGCGAATTGTCCGAAGTGCTCTAAACACATGGATGTGTTTTTCTCCAATCGGAGTTTCGTATTTAGTAATAACTCTAATCTTGATCATCATCATCATCATCATTTGAGTCGCAATATTGATACTGCTAATAATAATACTAATAGCACCACTACTGCTGATACTGGCGCTTGTAATGGAAATAGGCAGAATAATAATTATCAGGCTGTGAATTTCTGTCCGAATTGTAAGACAGCATATTATTTTAGGCCGGATAAGACTGCGCCGTTACAAGGCAGTTTTGTTGAGATTGGTAGGATTAGTAATAAGGGGAATGGGAGAAATGGGAATAAGGGAGGTAATGAAGGGAGTAATGGTGGTGTAGAGGGGACGGATTATGCCAATGTTACTAATGCTATTAATAACAGGTTAAGGGTGTCGTTTTGGGACACGTTGAGGTCGTATGGAGGGGATCCGCCGGATAATTGGCCTCAGGGGATTCCTCCACTGCCACCCCCGGGTGGGAATGGCCTGGCTGTGCATACGCCTCCTGGTCCGCCGTTTGCTCCGGGGGTTAGCGTGGTTAGGGCTGCTGGGCCAGGTGGAGAAAAGATTGGAGGTGGTGAGAAGAATGGTGCTGGATGGGGTGGGTCAAATTTGGGGAAGGAATTCCCGACGCCGAAAGAGATTTGCAAAGGTCTTGATAAGTTTGTTATTGGACAAGACAGGGCAAAAAAGGTTTGCTTTTTCTTTTTTAACTGCATGAATCACTTGATAAGTTTGTTTGGATTTTCGATCTGGCTAGTTGGTATTCGGTTGCAATCAGTTTCTGAGTTTTGATGCTTATAAGTTTTTTTTTTTTAATTATTAGCAGATGTTTGTTGATCGTGGCTTATCGTTGTGTGTCAAAGTTTTCACACTGGTATCTGGGTACTTGTGAAAGTTGTCCTGTTAAGAGTTTTTGTTACTTTGTATAGTGAAACCTTATTCAAATTGTCTTATCAAGTCAATCATCACCCCTTTACCCTTTCTTTTCATATTGGATTGTATTTGATGAATGTGTCATAGCTGTTTGTTCTCTGGGACATTTTCGACAAGGTTTTGTTAAGATGCTTGCTGTATCAGTTGTTTGAATCAACATAAGTGGAGTGCTCTGGTAAATTGAATATAGCGTGTTGAAGATATCAATGTTTCTGGATTGCATGTTGAAGATCTCAATGTTTCTGGTTTGGGGAACTGAGTGATAAAACATCATTTATTTAACAGACTACACTGTCAGTTTCCTGAAAGATTGTTTGTGGATTCATTCAATGACAGCCTTGAGCAGCTTGTCTTTTGAGAGCACTCAACAAGTGATTCATGTTTATGTTGTAGGTGCTTTCTGTGGCTGTCTACAACCATTATAAGAGGATTTACCATTCCTCCTTGCGGAAGGGGTTAGTTTCCAGTTACATTCTTGTCTTCTCATAATGCTGCTATTGAAATAATTGAACCATAAATTTTATAATGACTGGTGCTTTATTTCATTACCTTGAATAGCAATGTTTAGTATATTTTTAAGTTGTTTAAAAAAGTGGTCTCAGATTATCTCTAATACATGTGAAAGAATGCTGAAGTGATGTATTCTAATACTAGGCCAGGAGCAGAATCAGGAACCTCGGAGGCTATAGATGATGAAGACAACGTGGAACTGGAAAAAAGCAATGTACTCTTGATGGGCCCAACTGGCTCAGGTAATGACTCTACATTTTCTCTATTATTTCAAGTCCCCATGACTTGCTGTGAATATCAATGCTTACCACATTGTTATTTTGTTAGTCCTGCTTTCAAGCTTCAAATTTTGAATTCTGGACTTCTGTTCTAACTTATATGTGAAATAGGGAAGACATTGTTGGCGAAAACACTAGCACGCTTTGTGAATGTGCCATTCGTGATTGCTGATGCGACAACACTAACTCAGGCAAGCCTGCTTTGTATTGATATCTTACTACAAAGACTAGAAATACCTCATGGTTTTTATTTCACAGTTAGTATTGGACATTAATGTAAAAACTTGAACTTTCACATTTAGTCAATCTTGAATAATTATATGATTTCTTTGTTTTCAACATGCCTGCATATTTGATGTCCATAAGTAAATCTAATCATGTTATATTGAAAAGGGAAAGTTGGTACCCTCATTGATGGAATTCACTTGTTTCTTCATCTTATTTTATCCACAAAAGGGAAGGAAGTTCTAGAGTAGTGATGTATACTTGTATCCAACTGCTCAAAGTAAAACTGCTGGGTCAGATTTTAGATTCTTTTGTCTTGCTATGTACTTTTCCATGGTTGCTTGATTCTTGATCTTTCTCTCTCTGTACCTATTCGCAGACTCATTACTGTTTAACTGACTGAGGCGACTTATTTTTTGCAGGCTGGTTATGTTGGTGAAGATGTTGAATCAATACTGTATAAATTACTCACGGTATAACTCACCTTTTGTCTTTTGAACTTATATAAACTGTTGTTGTTGTTTCTTAGCCTTGGAGTTGCACTGTCTATGCCCTTGGTCTCTTTTGTAAAGGTTCAGCAAGTAGTTTCACCAGTCTTGATTTTTTTGAATTTGTGTCTAATTGCTCCTTTGCTATTGATTATAAGATACATGTATTTTCTTGACGGAGTAAGGAGGTTGCCAACAATAATTACTGTTCCTCAAAATAAATGCCTTTATGAGGCAAAGGAAATTATCTCACACAAGAAGCAGCGGTGGAATTCATCAAAGAACTTGCTAGCTAGAAATAGAATATTTGGTAATTATGGATTTTGTTGTTAAATGGCCATGGAAGTGCATTAGCGTTGTAGGAATTAACACTAGGTTCTAACCAAGGTTATCCTGGCCCATGTAAAAAATGCTAGTTTTCTCTCTCTCTATTTTTTTAAACAATAAAACTATGATGAATAAGAGTCATCAAGGCAGTTTCAGCAGGTTCTTAAAACAAATTGGATATTTTGTGGTAGTAATTGAAATTTTTGGGTTTGATTGTCTTAATTGCTGGGGCCTTGAATACTTGAAATATTCTGATAAATAAAGAGAGGAAATAGTAATTGCAATACTGAATCACTGATTCATACAGGACCATTTATGTTTCTACTGAAGGGCATAATGGGAGAAAATATTGAACTAATTTTGTTGTTAAACATTCTTGAATTTGTTAGTTGTCTGAGAAATTTTAACTCAATTAATGTGTGTTGAAATTGTGTTTTCACTTCATTTTTCATACTGTAAGCTGGGGTTGCATTTAATGCTCAAAAACTCATTCTGGATGGCTTTGGGTAGACTTGTTCTGCTAACACTAGCATAATCCTGTTCCAGAATTGTTTTTGGGTGGGCATTGGCTGGTTTCCATCTATGTTCCAGAATTTTGCAGCTCTTCCTGAATGAATCACACTTTCAGTTTGATCGATTATTACCTTTGATAAAAGTTTTAACTATTGTTTATGCACATGCACATAAAATTCATTCAAGTTTTGACTTTTGCTTATATTTTGTTTCAATATTCTGTCTTCCAGAAATTGAACTTCTTATGAAAGTATTGAAATCTACTGAAGTAGAGATTTTTTCCCCTTCAAATTAGGTTTGTATAAAATGCAATCAGAGCTATGATCTGTTGTTCCTTTTAAGTGCATGTACTTCATGTGCTTCAGTTCAATTGTCTCTAATAATATTTTGGGTATTAACAGTTCATTCATCTCCATCCCAAACTTTAGCTTTTGTGCATGAATTCAAAGAATTCTAATGTGCATTGATCCAAAGAAACCTAACATACTTTCCTCTATTGATGAACACTACTTTTATTTGTAATTATTCAACCCTTTAACCATCTTTATGGGATGGAATTCTTTTTACTGGAATGTTGACTGCAACACATTATCAGGCATTTGAATTGTGTATGGACTATATATCTGATGGATGTTTATCCCAAGAAGGGGTTTGCCTGGAACTAACACTATAATTATGCTGAAGTGTCTTGTTGTAGCAAACTATTCTCTGTTAAGCAAGTGTTTTATTTTTAATTTTTTTATATAAAAGTTTGATCAGTATATCTTCTGTTTATGCTCACTTCACATCATGATGTTTTTATTTTGACGTAGCTCATTCCCAAACACATGCTCTCACAGCTTAGTAGCTGAATTTAATAAGAATGGAAAACCCCTTGACTTTTCACATATTACAGAACTTACATAGAGTTCCTTCTTGGCTTTAGGCAGCTGAATTTAATGTGCAAGCAGCTCAACAAGGAATGGTCTACATTGATGAAGTTGATAAGATAACAAAGAAGGTTCTGTTAATTTTCCATCTTACTATTTAGTTTATGTAACATTCGATGTACACAATGTCTTCTCAAGACTTAAAAAATGCTGTGACAAAATTGCAGGCTGAGAGCTTAAACATAAGCAGAGATGTTTCTGGTGAGGGTGTCCAACAGGCATTACTAAAAATGCTGGAAGGAACTGTGAGTACATGGAACTATACTGCTTATCATTAGTTAACTAGATATATTTATTGCTACTTTTTCACTTCAGTGAGGATGATTGCAGAAATTTTACTGAGTAATTTGTGTGAAATTGTACTTGTCCCATATGATATTCTTTGTTTATTCTGGCTTCATTTAGTTGCTGTTTTTATAAAGATATTTGGATTCCTTAGCAATTATGCTGATTTTAATTAAATATGTCATGCTATCTATCATATATGTCAGAGGTGACATATTGCAATGTAATGAGTCTTAAATTAAATGTCATAAAGTTTTGAAAGAGTCAAAGGTAACCTCTTTATAGAGACTAGTAGACTGGCGAACAGGAGTACTCTTTGCAGATACCTTTAACAACTGATTTAATTTGAAAGTGTGAATTGGAGAAAATGTAAGCTAAAGGAGACCTTTGATGGAGTCCATAGGTGGACATTAAATGGGAAGACATTTTTAATTATAGAGATAGATTCCATTTTTTATTTTAAGAATGCTTGAACTGCAGGTTTAGCTAATTTATTCACTTTTTGGATAGAAAGGGGTCAAACAAAAAGTTGGTTGATAATTTATGATCTTTCAGAAAGCTTCAGGGAGAACTTGAAGTTGAATTATTGTTAACTTTCTGACAATAAGGGATTGAACTTTGGAAGTTGGTTTAGTAACCCTGTATGCTTGGAAACCACTGCTGAGCTGTAACTTCAAAATTTGAATTTGGGTATGAACTTTTTTGTGGTTATTATGATGGAACTGTGCTACATTGTTTAATTAAGAGGAAGTTCTGCTCTTCTGATATCAAGATGATGCAGGACCTTAATATTCTTGAACCTAAACACTGAGGTTTACAGAAGTTTTAGTTGGTTTTGGGTGTAACTAAAGAGATGTTTTGTAGTTTAGGGAGATTTTTTTAAGGATAAGTTTATGCTTTTCAGGAAGTAAACAAATCATGAACTAAAGATCTTCAGGAGAACTCGATATGTAAAAGGAAAAGAAACCTAGAATCACACCAGGGATCCTAGAAATCTCTCCCAGGTATTCTTAGGCATCACATGTAGTTTGCTGAAATTTCTATATTGGGATTATGGGTTCTATATATGGATAAGCCAATAAGGAGGTGACTTATGGAGGTGTTTGAGGAGGTGCAGTATAGCTAGTGTTAGCTGGCCATTTACCTACTTAATAGTGAAGTGGCGAAATAGCCGACTAGTCAAATTTGACAAAATGATAAAATTACCTCCATAAAAATGAAAATCACAAACTGCCCTATTTAAACCCCCAAATCCTACACTACTAGTTAACTAAAAATCTTATTGAGACAAGTTCTAGATGAGATTCTATCCAAATAATGATGTTGATGCAGACAATAGAAGCAGAATTACTGTATTTCTATGTGATTTTTGTCGACAAGGGTAATTCAGTAATTCAGATTTCTTGGAATATTCGAGGTGAGGTTTAGTTCTATTAGTACTTTATAAGTTCTACAAGTAAATAGGTTTTTTAGGCTTTTCCTATTCTAAGTATGAATGATACTCCCACTGGTCAAACATGAATATGTGGTTCTTATATTCAAGTTTCGATCTTAACTTTAACTGAAGTGCCGGAATCTGTTATGGCCACTCAACAAATCTCATTGTATTGCTACTAAATTAGTGTAATAAACTTATCTATGATACTTCAAATTCAAGAGATAGTTTTTTTCCAACAATGGTCAAAAAGCCTCTATTACTTTTTTCATTTTTCTTTGTTGAAGCTATGGATTACTGGTTTTTAGAACGGAAAAGTTCTTTGCAAGTTTAACCTCCTCAACTGCATTGTAAATCATACCTGACTAACTAATCAGAATATAATCTATTTTAATTACTGTAACTAGCTAGAATGCAATAATTTCTTCTTATTTTTTATTTTATCCTTTCCGAAAACTGTAAAAAACCCATATCCTTCATTTTTTTTATCATAGAAAATCCATGGGCTTAAACTATATTACTCACCATTTCTCTTTGTGCCAATTATCAGCTTCCTTAATAATTGAAAAATGAAAGACATGACAGGGTAATGTGTGATGTGTGCTCATTTTTTGAAGTTGTGCTATAAAGGTCCCATGCATCAGAACAAAGTGGGGTCTTCTGTAATCCATGTCTCAAATTATATTAACAGTAGTTCTTACTTGACTAACTGAAAAAGGAAAGACATCCTACATATATAGAACCACGTAGAATTACCATACTAAAATTAGAATGATGGTCAAAGTTAGTAGGTAACTGGGAATTATGTTTTCCCTTGAACTTATATTTTTAGACTCAATGATAACAAGGAAAAGTAAAATGTGTTCTTACGTATCCATTTATATTCAAAAAATTCAAATTCAATACTCTATCATGTGCCCTAAAGGGAACAAGTTAGCTGAACCAAGTACTGTATTATATGTAATTGTCGTGTCAACAACTTAATGCTTTCATTGGTTTACAGTTTAAATTATTATTTTTTTGAAATCAGTTTTGTGATAAATTCATGCTTATCGTATTCCACCTTGTTATGAAGCTAAGAAAGATGAATTATTATTCTGGACAAGGAAAAACACAAACAGCATTGGACAATTTTTCTCTCTACAAACTAACTTTTTTACACTTGGCAACCCTCTGATTGCATTAAATTGACAAGTTGGTACCCCTGAAAAAGAAATGAATTCTAATATGTTGAAATCACAGGTATTCAGGCATTTACAGGTTGCTATGCTACTGACATTATGCAATTCTATAATATTCGTGGCACATGGAAAGTCCTATGGTTGCAACTTTTCTTAGCTGACTAAGAAGAATTTTCATCTGCATTTTACATTATATAAGTCTTGCCCATGAAACTTAATTTAGGTGACAAAAGACAAGGATTCAGTTGCCACATTTAACAGTGTTTTCCTTATAGTGGTTATCTGCAAACTGCAGGTGCCAGTGTGAGGTTAGTGATGGATTTTTGTGGAACACAGGTTGTCGGCTTCGCGTGTTGCATTTTTTTCATTATTTTCCTGTACTATATTTTTGCTGTTTTGAAATGTTAGTTACTGTTTCTGTAGTGCTGTTGCTGCAGCACTTTGTGAACAGTTTGCCAGCGGTTTACATGGAAATCTTAAGTATTTGGATTTTTCCCCCAGAGATAAAGAATGTGAAATTAGTTATAAAATTGCTAAAGCAGATCTTCCTGTTTCCAGATAGTAAATGTTCCTGAGAAGGGGGCAAGGAAGCATCCTCGGGGTGATAACATACAGGTATAAAGTCTCAAAATAGTTTTCCTTTTCCTTTTTGTCCTTGAATTTTTGTCATATGCAATATGTTCATTGTGAGGTAGATTTTATTGATTGAGAAACGTTCATCCTAAAATCTGCTTATTTCTGTATTGCTGATAACTTTTATTTTGATGGAACTAGATTAAGCCTTATCGTACTTCAGATTTCTAACATAGCATCATTTTATTGATGCATTCCTTTCATTGAGCTCATTTGGAATTCCTCTATATTCTTTCCCCCCAAATTGAAAAGATATTAAATGCTTGCTTAGAATTTTGGTTAGGACCTCTATGTATTTGCAGCATCCTAATAATTCATATTTCAGAAAACTAACAATAACCAGGAATGATGTTGCCTTGCGAGGATAAATCACCATCAATCATAACCAGAGAATTGACACCATTTTTTTCTTGCAGCTGCTTTACAAATCTAATCTTAAATTCTTATAAATGTTCTGCAGATAGATACAAAAAATATCCTCTTTATATGTGGTGGAGCCTTTGTTGATCTTGAAAAGACCATTTCAGAGAGGTAATGGCTTCAAAAAGTTCTGCATAATTATCTTCAAAATATAATGTTTGTGTGTTGCAGGGTATCTAATCTGAAAATATATCATTACATTTTATCAGACGACAAGATTCATCAATTGGATTTGGAGCACCTGTTCGTGCTAATATGAGAGCAGGTGGAGTAAGCAATGCTGCAATCACTTCATCTTTGCTAGAATCCGTAAGAATGAAGACCTTCCTATGTTAGTGAAATGGGAGTTTAATATTTATGGAGTTTCTACCTTTCTATGTATTATTTCAAGTTTTCAACATAATTAATGATTTTAGTTCAGCAAGGAAGGAAGAAGTTACTGGTGAAATCTTTCCTTAAACATGAAAAGTAAATTTTGCATTCTCAGGTTGAGAGTGCTGATCTTATTGCGTATGGCCTTATACCGGAGTTTATTGGACGCTTTCCAATACTAGTTAGTTTGGCAGCTCTAACTGAGGATCAACTTGTTAGGGTAATATCTGTTATACTGGTATTTCTGTGTGTTTTTTCTTAATACGCCCTGTTCCAGTCCATATTTGTTATCATCCCATTTCTGGTTGTTTGTGAATGAATGGGAACCATTCAGGATGTGAGAGAATAATTAGCAACTCTTTGTAGGAATAATTATCAAACTCCAATTATTTACCACAAGTTTACTGAAAAGAAAAGAAATTTCTTTCAGCACACTCAAGTTTGCTAATTTAGTTAGTTTGTGCTAGTAAGCCTCAATTTTTTATTTTTTTACTTTGGTTTTCATCATCTCTGTAAGGAGTTCAAGAGTATCTTTACTTAGAGAGCAGTATATATTTCTGTAGCTAGGAAATTACTGACTTGATATTAATATTTGGGAATTTTTCTTTGGCTTGTAAACTTTCACCGCCCATTTTGGTTTCGATTAAATGGAAACATTAGAACACCCCTTCCCTTCCAAATGCACACCTCGATATGTGCTTATCATGTATTTTGCTTAATGCACTTCATATTCTTTCTCCCAGAATGAGCAGTCCAGATTTGAAATTATAGTTTTCATTAGAAAACATTTTCTTGCTAACGTAAATTTCTTGGCTTCTCTCTACAGGTCCTCATGGAACCTAGAAATGCCCTCGGTAAACAGTACAATAAATTGTTTAGCATGAATAATGTATGACTCTCTCTGACCATTTAGTAGTTACATTCGTTTTATTATTATTTTTGTGTGATGGTTATTTACCACTTGCATAATTTCAGGTGAAACTACATTTTACTGAAAGGGCACTAAGACTAATTGCGAAAAAGGCAATGGCTAAGAATACTGGTGCCAGGGGCTTAAGAGCCATACTTGAAAGCATTCTAACTGAAGCCATGTATGAGGTATGTGATTCCCCAAGGCTTATAAGCAGATATTATTCACCATCTCTATGAAGCATTTGATTATGGATATTGACATTAAAAGGTTTTGTTGCCTATATGCTTCAGATCCCAGACATTAAAACAGGAAGTGATAGAGTAGATGCTGTTGTAATTGATGAGGAGTCTGTAGGTGCAGTGCATGCTCCTGGAGGTGGTGGGAAAATTCTGCGTGGAGACGGTGCATTGGAGCGTTACCTAGCAGAATATAAGTTAAAGAATTCAGTGGTATGGTTTCAATTTATTGATTCGTCTGTGGTGACCATTGGTGTGCTTTTATCTGAACTATTTTGTGTTATTTAGTAATCATTAATGTGATATGGACTGGCTGAGTAGAATCTGGTGGTTGAAAGTCACTTGTAAACGCCCTTCTGACATTTAATCACTGACTTCCTTGGTTTTCTTTTGAACAGTATTTTGCCTCTTGAACAATGGATTTATCAGAGAAATTATTGCTCGGTTTTAATTTATATTATTTGGGATTATTCTGGCTGACATGTGTTTTTGTATTGTAAATGGCTTCTAATTGAGCATTTCTTCTTATGCATGTTATAGGACACTGTTGAGGCAGCTGATGGGGAGTTGCAGGACGCTGAATCAGAGGTTTCATCAAGAGCAATGAGCATGTAACACTACTACAAAGATAACTGTTAACTTAAAGTTACAATTCCTCTTTTTATTTGTAAAGAACAAATTCATGATTGGATTTAATAATCCCTTGTAAAACAGCAGCATAGTTTCTGATTGAAAAGTTAAATGGAAAATCGGAAAAGCAGATGAAGAACATGTGCAGGACATTGTACAAAAGCTGTATTCCTTGTCATTAAGGAGATCGAATCTGTCAAATTTTGAACTCCACCTCATGGAGCACACATGCACGTACCCTGGAAAGAACTTGTCGTGGATGATAACTTCATGGAGGCTGGATTTCTGTTTCTATTTTCTATTTTCTATTTTCTATTTTCTATTTTCTATTTTCTATTTTCTATTTTCTATTTACAGCAGGTGTGGCTGGACACGGAAGAAGATTTTGAAAGGGCGTAATGAAGCCAAAAAGTGGGAAGAGGAGTCAGAGTGAATGCTTGCTCATCCCAAGAGGTGATTACGAGGCGGCGGCATGATGGTCAAGCACGGCGCCTGTAGACAAAGAAGCTTGAATTCCAAGTGCTTCTCATGCCTCGTGTCTCATCTTCTCACTCAGCTCTTTCTTGCAGGTATCAAACTTGTCTTTGAACTCCTGCCATATGGATAGGGCTGCCATCTCGGTTATTGCTGACGACTATCCACCATCATCTAAAACTACTTCACTCCGCATCCCTCCTTCATACTTGAGATCATCAACAAGAAGTTGCACTTTAACATTCATATTAATACCGTACATAAACATGTTGCTCTTATTAAGCCTTACAAAATGTCATCAAATCGTCAACAAAACGTAATTGAGTTATCTCCTCCCTCTCACAATGCCAAAGGAATTTAAAACCTCCAAACATGAAGGAGGCTAAGATCCCAGGTAACCCTAAGCTCTTGGAACCCTTATTAGGCAAGTGGAGAAACCTGTTTGTTTCAAACCAAAGTCTTGAAGACTTCCCTAAGCTCATGCATCTCTCTTCGATTACTGCTGATAACAAATGTTGCTTGTTGGATGACCATCTAAGCCATGAACCTAACATCCGGAAATCATGCTTGGTAGGATATGTTTCTGGCAAATTTCCTGGTCTTAAAGCTCTAAATAACATTATTATGCCCTTTTAGCATTGGAAAGCAACTTTAAATATCCATGACTCAGGCTGGTTGGTATACCGGTTTAAGCATGAACATAACAAGCTTATAGTGGACCTTATCTGGTACATCACAGACCCCTAATCCTAAGACCAATGACGGAGTACTTTGATTTCTCTCCTCTTTGGAAATGGCCACAGTTTAGGTGTGGATCAAGCTCTTTAACCTCCCTCTTAAATGCTGGTCACCACATGTTAAGAGAATAATATAAATCATATTCTGGAGCCTCATCGAACAGTTTAAGTTAAACTTTTAGGTGAAATGGTTCATTAACATGGTATCAGAGTCTTGTTGACCTAGCGATCACGAGTTCGAATCTCACCACCCCCATTCTATTGGATAAAAATCAAGCACAGGATAGTATGAGTTTGTGAAAGTTTCAAGCCCAAATGGCTTTCACTTGAAGAGATGTGTTAGGGAATAATATAAATCATATCCTGGAGTCTCATATAACAGTTTAATCTTTTCGGTGAGATAATTCATTAACACCACAATGTCTATAAAAAATTGCTAGTGTTCTTGTGACAGGTCCCAGTCAAAGATTTTAAGAAATATGAGAAAATACTTTGCTTAAGGTGAGAATAAACCTTGTAATTCTTTTCTTCTTATTCCGCTTGCTGGAAACCACGATTTAAATATAGATAAAGACTCAACTACTTCCCTAATTAGAAGGAAGTGGAACGGCTAGTTGACAGAAAAATAGCCTCCCCTAATGGAATTATTCTTTCTAACTTATTGACCAATTCCTAGGCAAAATAAAAAGCAAAATAAAACAATAACAACAACTGCAAATTCTGAGTTATGATGCCCCCCTGTACTGATCCCAGCTTAGCCCCCATATCTTGGATTCCTGATAGGCATCTTATTAGATCTTCGTGGCTTATCATTGTCCTCAAGGTTCAAGGAACGATACTTGGCATGCAGCTCTTGTGCATTTTCCCACGTGACATCTTCTTTTGGCAGGTGTTTCCACTGGACAAGGAGTTCTTCAACAAAACTAGAACCTTTCCGCACCCATCGAGTTTCTATCAGGTTCTAAGATGAACTCACCATCATCAGTAATGGGCGGTAGCTCAGTGCTGGAGGTCTTGGACTCCCTGACTTGCTTTTTGAGAAGTGAAACATGAAAAACAGGGTGTATTCAAGCATCTGCAGGAAGCTGGAGCTTGTACGCAACCTTTCCCACCTTCTTCAATCTTGTAAGGACCATAAAAACAATTGGCCAACTTCTAAGATGGTCTTCGAAACACAAATTGTTGGTGACAAGGATGGAGTTTGAGGAAGACTAAATCCCCCACTTGAAAGTCCACTTCCTGTCTTTTGGAATCAACCCCTTGCTTTATTCTATTAATTGAGGCATCCAAATTAATTTTGAGCTGACGTAAAATAGAATTGCGAGAAACCATAGTTTGATCCACCTCGTGTACTGAAGAAGCCCTAACCTAATAATTCGGAATGCTCGATGGTGGTCTTCCATAAAAAGCTTGAAAAGGAGTCATCCCGATAGAGGAATGGAATGTAGTGTTGTACCAAAATTCAGCCCACGCAAGAAAAGAATGTCATTTTTGAGGTTGTTGCGAAACAAAACATCGAAGATATTGCTCAACACACCTGTTAACCACCTCTGATTGACCGTCGGTTTGGGGATGATAGGCGGAGCTCATGTGCAGCTTTGTTCCGGACATCTTGAAGAATTCACGCCAGAAGTGACTTATGAAAATAGGATCTCTGTTACTAATAATTGACTTTGGCATGCCATGAAGTTTGATAATCCCCTCCACAAATTTTTCAGCAACCATTTTGGCCGTGTAAGGATGTGATAAAGCCAAAAAATGAGCAGATTTAGTTAAACGGTCCATGACCACAAAAATGGTGCTTTTACCGTTAGATGGTGGTAACCCTTCAATAAAATCCATGGTGATGTCGTCCCAAAATTGACAAGGAATGAGCAACGACTGAAGAAGCCCTGCTGGAGATAAAGTATTAACTTTATTCTTTTGGCAAACCGTGCAAGAAGCTACGTATTGTTGAACCACTTTATGCATGGATGGCCAATAAAATTGTTGCGCCAATCGCTTGTATGTGCGTAACACCCCAGAATGGCCTCCAGATGATGAATCATGGAATTCCTATAATAGCTACTGGACAAGAGTTGAGTTACGGGGAATGACTACACGGGTGTTGTAACATACCAAACCATTCAGCCATTTATAAGGAGCCCCCGGATTGGTAGTAGCAAGTTTGCCAATACAGATCATGTAAGGATGTTGGGCGGCTTCATTCTTGAGTGTCTGCCACAAGGATGCTTGAGGAACAAAAAGGGCATTAAGGCTAGGGCTGCCAATTACTCTGGACAAGGCATCAACAACAGAATTCTCCTTTCCCGGTTTGTAAGTGATCTCGTAGTCATACCCTACTAATTTAGACACCCATTTCTGCTGTTCTGGTGTGACAATGTGTTGCTCCATCCAGTACTTGAGGCTGCAATGGTCAATGTGTATAAAAAATTCCTTGCCCAACAAGTAAGGATGCCACAATCGAATAGCTTGAACAATGGCAAGCATTTCTTTGGCATACGTAGACCATGATAGCTTAGTGACTCCCAATGCTAGGCTCATGAATGCGATAGGTCTCCCGTGCTGAATTAACACTACCCCAATACCAGTACCTGAAGCATCAATTTCAATGACAAAAGGTTCATTAAAATCAGGCATAGCAAGTGTAGGAGTTGAAGTCATTGCTTGCTTTAAAGCAAGGAATGCTGCATCTGCATCCTCTGTCCACCGAAATAGGCCCTTTTTCAAAAGGTTGGTGACTGGTCGGGCAATGACGCCATGATTGCGAACAAACTTTTTGTAGTAACCTGTAAGGCCTAAGAACCCTCACAAGTCATAAACATTAATTTGTCGAGGCCAATTAAGCATAGTCTGAATTTCACCCTTGTCTGCCTTGACACCTTGGGAAGTCACAATGTGACCGAAGTACTCAACCTCTTGTTGGCCAAAAACACACTTGTTAAGTTTGATGAAAAACTAATGATGTCATAATATTTCAAAAGTTGTTTTAACATGTTCAATATGCATGCTCCAATTGGGGCTATAGATTAGAATATCATCAAAGAAAACTAATACAAATTTATGAAGGTAAGGACGAAATATGGAATTCATGACAGCCTGAAATGTGAAAGGGGCATTACATAATCCAAACAGCATAACCAAATACTCATAATGACCATTGTGTGTGTGAAAGGTAGTTTTGTGGATATCTAAAGGATTGACCCGTACTTGGTGATACCCAGATCGTCAATCAAGTTTAGTAAAGAAAGAAGCTCCATATAAGTCCTCAATCATATCATCAACGGTAGGAATAGGAAATCTATCTCTTATGGTTGCACCATTAAGGGCTCTATAATCGGTATAAAATCGCCAGGTTCCATCTTTTTTCATAACCAACAACACAGGAGAAGAGAATGGACTTGTGCTAGATCTAATTAGCCCAATTTTAACATGTCATGAACTTGCTTTTCTATTCCAACTTTTTGAAAATAGGCATACCTGTATGGCTAGACATTAATGGGCTTAGTCCCTTCTTTGAGATTGATGTGGTGATTTATCTCCCTCTGGGGAGGAAGCTGCTGTGGTTCCTGATGGATATCCTCAAATTCTTGTAACAATTGTTGTATTTCAGGTCAAGTCATCTATGACATTTCTTCCCCTGTTGGCTGTAGACACACAACAAAGATAGAATTTCCCTGCTTCATCTCCTTCCAAAGTGCTTGAATTTGTATCGGCTGAATTGGATGGTTGCCAATTCCTTCCAACTAATGATGCTGGTCCTTCCACGAAAACTTCATTGTCATCCTTTTCCAATCACAAACCACCGTACCCAATTGTTCCAGCCACTAACTCCCAACACCATATCCAATCCAATTAGTGGTAACGAATAAAGAGTTAAGGTAAATGAGATACCTTGCAATAAGACTTGCACATTGTCAAACCCCCCCTGACACCGTGGCCGAACTCCGTTAGCCACTTTTCACATTAGAGGGTTTAGTGGGCACCACTGACAATTGCAATATTTCAGCCACCCTGTCATTGATGAAATTGTGGGTTAACCCATTGTCAATAAGCACAATCAGTTCATGACGTCCCACTTTGGTCGAGACTCGCATGGTTCTGGCGGTTGACCACCCCGTGAGAGCATGGAGTGAAATTCCAGGTCCCTTGCTATCAATCTCATCATTTGCATAACTACCTTCTAGTAATAACAGTTGTGGTCCTTTGCATTTGTGCCCCAATACAAACTTTTCATCACAATTAAAGCAAAGGCCTTGAGCACGTCTGTGTTGCATCTTAGACCACGTTAATTGCTTCATTGGTGATGCAGACTGAATTTTTGATGGTGAAGAGACGCCAATAGTCATGTTGAATGGACGAGTAGAGACGTCAGTGGATCTGTTGAATGGACGATCAGAGACATTAATGGTTTTATAGAGTGGCCGATGCGGCTTCTCTTGATGACTCAACTGCTCATCTCTCATTCTTGCCAAACTGATGGCTTTTTTCAAGGATTTTGGCTGAAACATCTGAATTCCATCAACAATTTCAGGCTTAAGACCACCCATAAAAGTGCCCACCAAAGCCTTTGGAGTCCACCCCTGCACTCTGTTTCCCAACCTCTCAAACTCTTTTTGGTAGTCCCGTAAGGATCTTGTTTGCCTTATTTTTGATAAAGACTCATCAAAATCTTTGCAATCCGTGGGACCAAAACGAGCTCATAATTCTTCAGCAGAAATTTCCCATGATACCTCTTTTTCCCTCATGATAAGCCTTGTGTAACCATTGCCACCATTGAGTTGCTTCTCCTTCCAAATGAAAGGAAGCCAAAGACACCTTTTTTGCTTTCAAAGTGCCCTAGTATTCAAAGAATTGGTCAACACGCGTGAACCATTCAGTTGGGTCAGTGCCAAAGTACTTAGGAAATTTGAGCTTAGCCAATTTGGAGGAGAACATTGAGCGACCACCATCTGTGGTGTCACAAGATCGCGCACCAAAGGCTTGTTCGCTGCGTTCGTGGACATTGCTAGAGGTCAGTTCTTGCCTTGTAAGCAATACTTCAGAAATTCGGCTAATAACAGTCTCTAGCTGTTGTAATTTGTCAGTAACTCCCAGCTCCATTCTGCTGAAATTGTCTTGAAGCCATATTTGATCATGTAGGGAGAGCAGAAAAAAAAGAGAAAATGAGAGAAGAAAAAGGATAGAGTGCATTTTTCTTTTTATTGATGAATATGATGTTATAGTATTGTTATATTAAAACCTTTTACTTTCTCAATATTTTGGTTTTTTTGGATAAGGTAAGTATATTTCTACACACAAAATTCCCGTGTATTGAATAAACACTAAAAAAATAGTGTTAAAATTACAATAATAAGTTTGATTACAAGAAAAACAAAAACATTTTTGAAGTGATTTTCACGTGCACATATCCTTTGATTAACGGTTCAATCTAGATCTTGTTCTTGATTCGAATAATAAGATATTCACACATTTTGAAAGCTTTAATCGTCTGAGATCTTGATTTTATTTAATGAAGAAAATGAATTTAATCATTTTCTTCCATGATAAACTTGAATTTTTTTGAGAGAGCTCCCAAGTATTTCTGTTTGATATTTAGTCTCTGCTTGTTGTCCTTCTATTTTTTTTTTAATTGTTGTGGACCTTTTCTTTTATGCCTCTCTCTCTTTTTTTTGATGACTTTGTTGTTTATTTATAGACAAATCAGATACGATTTTAGCTCAAATATCCTTTAACTAAAGGATATTTTAGAAAAACTAATGTGGAAATAACTTAAAATACCCTTTAACTTGAAGGATATTAAAATAAGAAGCATAAAATGTATATGGATTTGGGTTTTTAATTTTAATTTGGGTTTCAACCCAATAAAATTTAATCAAGTCCACACTTAATAAATTAAATTTCTTTAATTATAAATTGTTTTTGGTCATGGTAAAACTTGTTGAAATTTTAAATTTACAAATGCCCTCTCAAAATAAATTTATTTTTGCAGTTTTGATACAAATTTATCTTGAGTTTTTTTACTTAGAACTGTGATTAGATTAAAAATATGTTCACTTTAAATATGCATTTTTAAAGATAAGTTACTTTTCTAGCACAACAAGGACAGTCTCCAATTACTAGAAGAAGCAGAGATAGTGCTGGAGCCATTTCTTCTATGCAAAAATATTTAATGGCTACTTGCCCGGCTCTTCTTCTTCTATCTTTCCACTCTATCTATCTGTAAAATATCTCTGCTGTTTTCTTTCCGATAATGCTCGCTAATTTTTGTTTCTTCTATTTATAATTAAATTATTACATGGCGGCTGCTAGGTCAAATATTTTACTTTTAAAAATATAATATTTTTTATATATTTTTTAATATTTAATTTTGATATCAACATATTAAAACAGTTCCAAAAAACTAAAAATCTAATTTAAAACAAAAATAAAATTTTAATTTTCATGAAAAACAAGTTGAACTACAGCTTCAAACGAATACTTGAATTAAAATTTCATGGATGCTTAACTGAATAGATGAGATTTTTTTAGATAATTAATTTGTTGAATAAATAATAAGTAGTGTAAAAATATTGTCAAACCTAACTGAAATCTCATTCAAACTTAATCTGAAATATATATCTACTAGCCAATGCCCCTGTGCCTCGTCGCAGACGGCACTAAATTTTTTTCAACATAAAAAAATATTAATTATGTGATATTTTTTTATTATAATATAAATTTGGCAAAATAATAAATCTGTGCAGAAATCGTGTGACATGCAATTTTTTTTATAAAATATATGAATTTTCAATGGATATAATTTTATCTACCTAGTATATTTCAACGAAATAACCAGTATGAAATTATTATTATCATTAACAAAGCAAGAAGATTTGGATATTTGAATTATTGAATTGACTTTATTGATATTATTTTATTTTATAATTCAATTTAAATTAAACACAATAAACAAAATATAAATTATGAAAACACCTGCAATAATTAAATAACAAAAATAAGAAGTTAATTTTCATTCTCCAAAAAAAGAAAACATAAATTAAAAATACATCCCTATGTTACCGTCATTATTATTACTATAATAGTTAAAATTATTACCAACATCACTACCCAAACAGTTAAAACCATTAAATTAGCCTAAAGAATAAAAAAATATTTTTTTCAAAAAAACAATAAAAAAATAATTACTAAAATTATTATTATCATTGTGCAAACAATAAAATCATAAAATCATTTGATCCAAAAACCGGATAAAAATAACAAAAAGAACAGAGGGAAAAAATAAGCAATATTAATTTTAAAATGATCACCAATATAAATTAAAATATGGATAAATATTAAATTTTTTAACAAAATAAAAATAAAAACTCAATCAAAAATAAAATGATAAATATTAAAAACAAAAAGTAAAAGTAAAAGTAAAAATGAATAAATACGGATAAAAAAAATATTGTTCAAGAATGACCGAAAAAACCAAAGGAATTAATACTAAATAAAAAGGTAAAAGAATAAGTGCTAAAATAAAAAAAATATATATAACTAATTCTAATTAAAGGAGAAAACTTGCAACAAATCAAAACCTTGAGACTGAAAAACAATAAAGAGATTTTAAAAAAAAAATATAGTGTAATCAACATAAATTAAAATTTCATAACAAAACCGAATAAAAAGAAAACCCCAACAAAAAATAAAACAAAAAAAAAATAAAAATAAAAACTAAAAGCACAAATGCATAGACATGGACAAAAAATAAACACTATCCAAGAAAAACAAAAAAAATCAAAGGAATTAATACCATTTTTTTTTAAAAGAATAAGTGCCAAAATGAAAAATAAAATATGTAATTAATTCCAATTAAAGGATAAAAATAAAACAAATCAAAACTTCGGGATCAAAAAACAATAAAGGGATTTTAAAAAATTAGTAAAGTGCAATTGTTTAACAAATTAAAAGAATAAAGACCGAAATGAAAAGTAGCATATATGACCAATTTCAATTGGAGGATAAATGTAGAACAAATTAAAACTTGCATACCAAAATTATTAAAGGAGCCAAAAACAAAACACAAATCAAAATATGAAGGACCGAAATGAAACTTACCGTATACAATTAATTTCAATTGAAAGGCATAATTGAAAACTAATCGAAATTTGAAATGAATAATAAGTAAGAAAATTGAAATTAAAACCGCAGGGACTAAACTAAAACTACAACAAATAAGAGGGTCTTGACCGTACTTCCCTGGAAGCAGGAGAGAGAAAAGAGGGGGGGGGGAAAGGAAATCCATCCACCGACAACGATAGCAACACATTCCGGTACCACGTGCCACTCCGGGATGTAGAGGCAATTAAGACGCACTCGGAGACATGTCAGAACGCTAGTTTTTACCGTCGTATGACACCGCACGCGCCGTCCGAACGACGCGTGCGGCGGCACACGGCAGGCGCGTCCCGTACGACGCGCCTGCAGTATTCTGGACAAAATAATATTTAAAAATAGGTCAAATACCCATATCCCCCTGTACCCATCGGTATCTACGGAAAAAAACCTGTTTGTGCAAGTACTGGAATACCCCCGGTGCCAGATTCTGTTTTTTGTCGTTTTAGGAGGCCATGTTCGTCGTTGCATTGTGCAACAAATTTTGAAATTCTGTCCGTGTCCTATGAAAAATCGAAAAGGCCCCCTCCTGGAGGCTAAAAGTTTTCGAATCAAGGGGTAAAATAATTATTTTACTGTAGCAATGAATAGTGAACTGTGTCTAGGTGAACAGTGAAGAATTGCAGAGTAAAACAGCCACGGGATTTATTTTATAGTTAATATACACTCCACTAATATGAGGATTAGTATTCAAAATTCTGAAGCGATCATTCTGAAGCATAAAAAGAACAATCAGGTAATTTATTCTTTTCATCCGACCCTTTTCTTGATTTGTTGATGAATGTTTTACGCTTTTGCTTTTCCTAAAGTTTCAACGTGGGTAGTTGGCTGTTGTGATTCACAAAGGTGATGAGGAAAAGGTAAGGTAATTAATTTGGGTGTAGAATGCATGAAAAAACAAGGACGGCTTACAGTAGATGTTTTAAGGTTGCTGTCAATGTGGGTTCTTAATTAATTTTCACGAGCAATTAACCCGCATTTAGTCAAAAAAAATTTTTTTTTATCTTGTCTTAACATATATAATTTTTTGTTTTATATTTTGATTTTTATTCTTTTATTTTTAGGTTTAGTTTGATCTCTTTTTTTTTATCCTTCTGGGACAACTCTTAATTTTTTGGTTATATATATATATATATATATATATATATATATATATATATATATATATATATATATATGTTCTTAGTTTTAATTTTTATTATTATTTATCTTTATATTAAATGCAACCTGCATTAAAAAACAAAGTAATTTAGCTTTGGGAGTGAAATGAGTGTGAAACTCTCTTTTATGCATGTATAGTTAATCTTTTATTGTTAGTTATTTGTTATTTGTGTTTTTTTGCATTTGTTTTGTCTATATGTGGCTTGATATATTTTAGTTTGAAGTGATTTTTATTTTTAAAAAAAATTAAATCTTTTTTTTTAAAATTTAATCTTTATATTATTATATTTAAAGTATTTCAGAACACTAAGATTAAAATAATTTGACATTTAAAAAAAACTTAGTTCATTTTTATATATATATTTTCAGGAGTAAATATTAAATAAATATCAAAACATATAATTACCCTCACATATTTTTAAGTTTAACTTTGGTGGCATGAAATGAGAGTGAAACTCTCTCTTATACATATATAGTGAATCTTCTATTGTTAGTGATTTGTTATCTTTGAGTTTTTTCGCGTATGTTTTGTATATGTATGACTTGATATATTTTTAGTTTAAAATAATTTTAATTTAAAAAGAAATTAAATAATTTTTTTATTTTGTAAGATTTATTCTTCATATTATTATATTATAAATATTTCAGAGAACTAGATTAAATTAATTTGAGATTTGTAAAAAAAACTTAGTTCATTTCTTTTATATATATTTTAAGGTGTTAATATTAAATAAATATCATAATATATAATTAGCCTCACATATTGTAAAAATTAAAAACAAAAACTAATAGCATATACATATAAACATGGACAAAAATAGGGACCAAAATGAAACACAAATATATGATTAATTTCAATTAAAGGAAAAAATTGGGGAAAAAAAATCCAAACTTCTTTACCGAAAATATTAAGGGATTTAAAACTATTCCTAAAATTAAAATAATAAGGACCAAAATGAAACAAAAATATATAATCAATTCCAATCGAAGGACAAAATTAAAACAAATCCAAACTTCTATACCGAAAAGATTAAGGGATTTCAAACCAATCCCAAAATTAAAAGAATAAGGTCTGAAATGAAATCTAAATATATAAACATTTTCAACGGAATGATGAAATTGAAACAAATCAAAACTTATATATAATAGAAATAAGGACCATATAAAACAATCAAAAGATGCATGTATTTTTTTTAATTTGATAGAAGATGTTGATGTGGAATAAGTTAATGCCATGTTATATTAATTTAAAAGTCCAAACCTAAGTTGTCTATTCCGTTTCAGTTGGTATTTCATTTTTTCAATTGGAATGAAATGTTTCAATTTCAAAGCGTTTCGGCACGCCGTTTCAAGGTTGTAGTGTTTATATATATATAATTAAATTGCACAATTCTAAAAAAAAAATAGTTCAAATCCAATTTTTTTGTTTTAGAATTGTGCAATTTAATCTAAAAACAGACACAATCAAATGATTATTCTGAACAAAATTATGAACATGTATAATATTACGAGAATGTCATCATCAATCTTATAAGGTCATTATATTCTCTAATTATTCTAAAGTTTTAACTTAGTATATATAAATATATCAAGAGACTCCTCGTAAAGTTTCATCTCAATCTAACGGTCGGATTAAGAGATATGACCGGAATATTTTGGCCGAAATTTCCGGAATAAACTAAAATTTTAAATGAGGTAAAAATTATACTATTTTAACTTTTTTTTTAACGAATACAAAATATTTTGACCGTTTGGCGGAAACAAAACGAACAATGCTCCATACAAACCGTAATATTAATGATGACACTAATTGCAACTTTAACATCTTAAAATCCAAGTATTTTTTTTTCCTACTTAAGATATCCGAACAATCTACGCAGGAATGGACGAAGCATAACAACTTTTAACAACATAATAAGTGGGAAAAAACAAAACTTCAAAGCCTAAACCTAGCCCCCGTGTAGTGTTACTAGTACTAGTATTGTGGCAGTGCTTCTGCTTGCCACGTGGCCTCTTACCTTTCATGTTTTTTTATCTTCAACTACTGCTCTGTGCTCTCTCTCTCTATATATATCAGCTGCCGATACCTTTACTCTTCTCACTTTTCTGATATTTCTGCAAGACAAAGACAGAAAGAAATGGCGATAATTGCTGTTTCAGCACCAAGAGGGGCTCGATTCTCTTGCTTTAATACTAACCCTCTTCCTCAGGTGATGATTCCTTTTCTTATATTTTGTTCTTTTAATGTCCAGTTTATTGATTCATCCGTGTCTTATATGATTAGTCCTTGTTGTCTTGTTTTGATAAACTGCTGTTTGTTTCAAAAGTTGCCAATTGCGAACAGGAGATCAAGTAAACTCAATTGTCGCCCAAGGGGTTTCACCCCCTTTGCCCGATATGCTCAAACACAACAGGATCTTTTCTCTTCTCGCCTCCAAGGTTTATGTGCTTATCAAACATAATGAACTTTAGAAATTCCATTACTGTAGAAAGATCTAATAAACTTCCTGTTACTTCTACTCCATTTAGCTGGTATTATACTTCTTTATTGAAAACTTATATGTTGATATACTATCAGATAGTATTGAAAACATTCCCAAACTTATGGAGGACATTGCTCAGACATCTATCAACACCGGTCCACGTGGAGCCCTAAGGCTAGCTCAGGGCGTTCAAGCATTTCTTGGAGGTGGTGGCGAATGGTTGGCAGATGTATCAAAGGTAGTTCACGCTTCAATAGTCTTCCCACCCAATTGTGAGAAATGGTTAAGCCTATGAGATTGTGCAAAATTGACAATGTTTTTGAAAGTGTTTCATATCCAGTCTTCTTGAACTAGTGTTAATTTTTGTTTCCTTTTATTGCATATTTATCTTGTAAATCCCATGTATGCCTTCCAACATGCTTCAACCAAATTCTTCAATGATTCCTGTCACCAGGACTGAGTGGTTGAAGGTTGGTTCCTTTAGTTGAATGGGATCAAGAATATATATATATATATATATATATATATATATATATATATATATATATATATATATATATATATATATATATGTGTGTGTGTGTGTGTGTGTGTGTATATATATTTTAATTCCACAGAGTAATTCAGACTTAGGAATTCTGTTTTAACATAGCATAGCTTTGAAGCATAGTGGCCGTGGAATTATCTGGAATCACATCATTTAAAGCAACAATATGATGAAGAATGAATGTTGATTTTTTTCTTCAAAAATAATACTATTCCCAGAATGCAATCCTCTCTCATATGATGAGGGCATTGGCACTTTATTTTCCTACCCTATTCTCACAAGTTCTACCGTGAAAGACTCCTTCTTACTTAAGATTTTAGGTGGGCCTCTTTGAGATACTGATGCTAGTTTGTTTTCTACTCTCTTAGGGTATAACTTCGACTCTTATTTGTTTTTCCACTACAGAGAATAATTGTAAATCTTGAATTACATCTATATTTAGAATCCAAAGGTGAATATTTTATTGTCAATGGTTGCTAGTGCATTAAACTTGTGTAAGTTCTTGCACCCGCTCTGTATTGATGTTTGTACTAAATTCATTTGCAAACTCCATTAGATGGTTCCTTAAGTTAATGCTCATTTTTAACCAGGGTTAAAAATTAAGGATTAGTAATGTGCTATGACAGAGGGTTTATAAGACATCTCAAATGATGTGACTATTAGTTCTTATGAGTGTGATTTAGATGGACATTTATCTAAAAAGGGTCTCATTCATATAGATCAGTTCTTTGAAGAGACCCGAGGATGTTAATCTTTGCTCTATTTGTCGCTATATATATATATATATATATATTCCCTTTTCCCTAGTTTTCTTTCTCCAGATCCCTATGGATGACATCACTATTAGTTTAAGTTCTGATGCAAGCCTCTTTTTGCAACAAACAAGGATGTGGATGTTATTGCTTTTGCCAAAGACTTGGACAAGATATTTTCATCATTACAGGCAAGCATCAATACACTAAATACTCTGTTCAATTTTTTTGTAATATTCTGTATTGATTATTTGAAATACATTGGAATGCTACTTTAAAACATGCTTTATTAAAGCCTCATTTTGCAACAAACAAGGATGTGGATGTTATGGCCTTTGCCAAAGACCTAGAAAAGATATTTTCATCAATACAGGCAAGCATCCATACTCTATATACTTTCTTTAAAGACTTTGTAATATTTTGTATTGATTTTTTGAAATCTATTGGAATGCTACTTTAAAACACAATTTACTATAATGCAGGATTTGGATACTGAATTGATTGTTGCAACTGCCAGGGATACAACTACAAATGCTACTGCTGTATCTGCCAATGCAGTTGTTGATGAGAGGCAGATGAATGCACTTTTTCTTGATTTGGTAAGCTGATCTTTCTTCAGCCAAAACATCTGACGATTTAAGTTTGAACATTATGCAGATAAATGTAGTGCAATCTTGATTACTATTTTAGATTACTGTTTTCTTGGCAGTTAAGTTGTGATTTTGGTACACTGTGCATCAAGCCAGACCCATTGATGATCTCTAAATACAGCGATAAAAAAAGAACAAACCATTTAAACGCCCACCTTTTTTTCAGCTATCGCCGGGTTTGCAGATTGTTAGGTTTTTTCTATTGCTATACCTGTAAGCCACAGGTAGTGTTTGTGAAATGATAGTGCGTGGCCAGGATAGATGTTTAGTTGTAACTATTTATCGCTGGGGGGGAAAAGTAAACTTTTGTTTTGAGAAGCCAAAGGATTAGAATTATTCTGGACAAGAAAAATATTATGAATAAAAAAAACAATGTAGAAAGTTTAGTATAGACTGAAGCTTACTAAATTTGCAGAAAGTTTCTGAACTAGTTATTAAGGGTAATTACAAATACTTCAAATTGGATGGGGAAGCTCAATCTTGGAACCACCAGAGAGTGGTGGTTGCCCGAGGAAAAGCGAATTCAGAAAGGAATGGTGTGGATTTTGACAGTGATGAAGAGAATGGGAATGGAGGAGGAGGGGGAGGAGACCAGGAACCTTTTGATTGGGAAAAGGTGATGAGGAAGAGAGTGAAGGAGATTGAAGAGAGGAGAGAGTTGGAGAAGAAAGCTGAGGAGCTGCAGAGCAGAATAATGGATGATAATAGCCAAGAAGAAAAACAAGGGAGTGAGGAAGAGAAGAAGGAGAGAGTGAGAAAAGAGCTCGAAAAGGTTACACTAATTTTTGTCTCTTCTAATTACTCTTTTGTATTTGTTTCCTAGTTTTTACTGTTACTTTTTTGTTTTCAAGCAGGTGGCCATGGAGCAGGCAGAGAGAAGAGCAACAGCTGAATTAATGTTTGAATTAGGGCAAAAAGCTTATGGAAAAGGCATGTACGGAAGGGCTATTGAGTTTCTTGAAGCCTCACTTACGATCATTCCAAGGTCGACACTATTTGGTGGTGAGGTTGGTAATATAGTTTAATTTCAGTTGTTCCTTTGCTTTCTTTCAACTTAACATTTTGATCATGGAGTGAGAAATAATGGTTGCTTTCTTTCAACTTAACATTTTGATCATGGAGTGAGAAATAATAGGTTATAAATTTGTTGTTTAGATACAAATATGGTTGGCTATGGCTTATGAGGCTAATAATCGACATGCTGACTGCATTGCTCTTTACAAGCAATTGGAAATGAAGCACCCTAGTATTAGCATTCGACGGCAAGCTGCAAATCTTCGATATATATTGCAAGCACCTAAGCTTAAGATATCCCAGGAAGAGATGGTTACCATTCCACTAATTGGTTCAACGTATGACAGGTTGTGAGTTTTTTTCATCTAATTGTTCAAATTAATTCTTGTTCTCAATATTTTTAATGTTGTGATATAAGTTTTTACTATATGAGATATATTGGCTAAATCAATAATTATAAAATCAGTCAGTTTGATGATTTCTGTTCATTTAGTTTGCACATTCCAAATAATATTTTCAACTCCTTTTGTCTTCATTTCATGTTGTTCTACACAAAACCATGTAGTAAATTTGGTAATTCTTTTGAAGTTAGTTATAGAATCCTTTTTGTTTTGACAAACTGCTGGAATCCATTTATGCCTTTTAGTTGAATGATTGCTGCTGCATGAGTACTTTCCTAGATTAACTGCTCTCTTGTTTATGTACATGCATTAAACACGGGTACAAATACTTTTGCAGTTATCTTCTTTTTTTCTTTTTCTTTGCTTTTTGTGGGTGGGGAGATTCATATGTACTCTTTTAGATCAATGAACGGACTTAATATCAGCTAAACTTTGTGGCAACACATAGAATGCCAACTAGAGGTTAACCAAACCGAATAACAAATGACAGCAGAAATACAACCTAAAACTGATTACAATGAAGGCATGCAAACTGAACAACTGCTAGCAAAGAACAGACTGATAATTGAACAGCTGCAAGCAAAGAGCAGACTGATCTAATGTACAGATAAAAGCTAAACTTTCTTGCAACACAGATAATGCCAACTAGAGGCTAACAAAACTAAAAAAAAATGACAGCAAATATACAATCTGAAATTGATTACAATAAAGGCATGCAAACTGAACAACTACTAGCAAAGAGCAGACTGATCTAATCTACAGATAAAACACCATTTATTGATCTAATATTTGCTCTCTCTCTCTCTCTCTCTCTATTTAAGCCTTAAATTGAAGATACACTGCATTCATCCTCATTTTTATAAATAAACTAATGAGGACAATGCTCGTCATATTTTTGAGGTGGAAATGTGCTGTCTCTGATTCCTACCACATCCAAACCTACTGGAAGGGTAAAATTATTCTCTTGTAACTCTTTAAACCCTTCGGAATTCTGAATGCCTTAGAAATTCTGAATGCGCCTGAATTTGACTGAGCTTTCAGCCATAGCTATTTAGTATAGAACATTAGAAGATAATGTGGTCTATAGTCGGTCATACTGGCATTACAAAAGAGCAACTTAGGATCAATATGACCCCCATTCAACCTGTCTATCTTTAGCAAAAGCAATAAAGAATAGCCTGCCAGGAAATAAGGTTGTGTTAGGTATCATAAGAGAACCCCAAGGTATCTTTGGCCTTTTCCATCTAACAAATCCCAAGCTTTGTTTTTTGTTTACTGCTTATTAGGAGATATATTTCAAAATCCAAGTCCTCTTGAAGATTAGGGGAATAAACCAAACATAGCAGGATGAAAAGATGGACTAGATCATAGACCTAGGAGGCCATGCTAGTCATGGAACTCCTTAGAAGCTGAAACTTTAGATTGAATTAGCAGATTCAAATAATAGACAATCCTATGTTCGTATAACTACAAAAGGAAAAGAGGACCGTAAGGTTACTATCAAGCACTAATCTCCTTATCTTCATTTAAATGAACTTCTAGACACCTAGAAATCTTTTCCTCCTTTTCCTGTCTTGCCTTACTCTAGAAACCATTACAAGTGAGCTTGCTAAGACATTATAGTATCTGATATGCTCTCATGGATATCTTTCACAAGGAATGAGCAAGGATTTCTCAATCACTAAGTGTTTTTTCCCATAGCAGTACCAATATTGAGGATCCTTTCAGCCTCAAATGTCAAAAACTTTGAAATCCTTTGGACTCTGAACTGAATTAGTTATTCTCATGTCTGATTTTGATCTCAAGTTGTTTAATTTGAAGATCAATTTATGACCCTTTGTTGATCTCTACCAACAAATTATCTGAACGCCCCTCAATATCATTACTACTCAGTTGATTGGTAGCGCTTTGAGAAGTGACAGGTGGATGTGTTCAATGCAGCTATGCAGCATCATGGAGTGATAAGTACAAGGATAAGGATGAAGAGAGCAGTTGGACAACATCCAATCAATTGCCATCATCTAGAGATTTTATAGGAGACTTTCTCATCTGGCGACCTCCAACTGGACTGCAGAAAAATCGAGCTTTTTGGGTGGCTTTAGCTTTGTGGATGGGATTGGTTGGAGTTGCCCTTTTTCTACAAAGATGAACTGCACAAGACACTCAACCACCATATTGTAACTGTTGTACATGATATGTTCGTTTGATTATATATGCATTCATCAATGTACCAACCTGCAAATGTGTTTGACATTATTTTATGTGAACGTGCCTGCTTATCTTAACATTATTTTTTGAAGTATGTTCCCTGGTTGTATGAAATACAAGCCCCCCATCCTTGAAGCCAAGCCGTCTTCTACCTTTCTTGAGCCGGCATTGAAGGATGAGGTCATGGTTATGACAACTTTGTAAAATAGGTTTTCTCACGTGATACGAAGAAGAAGAATACAATGTGAATTCCGATTGTAAAATCAGATTATAAATTTACAAGTATTTTCTAAACTAATTATATATTGATAATTACAGCAAAGTAATAAATAATAATATAACATATGATGCATATTCCTTAATCACACGGTCAAGTAGTCTACATCTAAACAGTTTAACCTCCAAAAAGTTAAATAGGTTTGTAGTCTACATCTAAACGATCTAACTTTCAAAAAGTTAAAGTAAATTAGGTTTCATAGAAACATGTTATAAAGATAACCTGTATCTAAATATTAATACTATTTGATTCCAACTATCACCTATTAAATAACAATTCACGAGTAAGAAGTGCAGATTGATGTTATGAAATCAATTGGATCTTGACAAGTCATTTCAGTTTTGTAGAGAACCAAATTAGAAGAATTCTTAACTTCACAAGCACGCAAAGTTGCATTATGTAATCTGAATATCATTAAACAAAAAATAATATAAAACTCAGGTTACATGTGTTTTTAACTTATGTAAACCCTAAAATACTCAAAGATATGAACTTGTATAAAACTCATTTATAATCGGATCTAAATCCCTAAATATCTAAGATCAATTAATGTTTATTAATCCTAAAATACAAAATACAAATTTAAAATAAAAACTTCAAGTTGTCACTAAAAATAAAATAAAAGAAGTCAGATTTGATCTTTAATGTTGCTGCCTTTAAGGTTTCTTTCCTAAACTAGAAAAATCATTAAATAATCTTCATAACTTAGAAAATAAATATGACAACTCATTAGTTTTCTTTATAAACTATGAAACTTCTTTTCATGAATGTTAAAAATCATCCTTTCTTTGAAAAGTAATGACCTAATTTCCTTCTTTTCTTTTGAAGAATAATATACTAACTCAGACTCCATGTAATACTAGGAAAAATAAGTCAAAATCAATGGTGACTTAGGAATGAACATATCAACCCTCTTCAAAACTTGGATAAGACCCTTCTTGGACTTGGATTGGATAAAATAAAGCTTGTCTTTTAAGTTTTATAGCATACTTTGTCCCTCTAGATCCATATTACTCTATGTGTGTTAAACTAGCTTATTCAATGTCTTTTGAGTATCTTTGTCTTAATTTTTGTAATGACTCACTTGACACTACCGATGAGTCAATAAAATATCTAGAAGTGGTGCTGGGTTGATCCTCGTCAACACAATTAAAATAATAATATAATAAACAATATAAAATTTAAGCACGTTAAAAAAAATAATTCAAATAAAAACTTATACATAGTTTAGCTTAAAAATATAATTATATCCATAGAATTTCATTAATTGTCATTTCATTAACTAAAAATTAACCAATCTAAAACAAATAACATGGTGACTCACGTAAACTAAAGCTAGCCTCCTTATATTTCTTTTCTTTGTTATTCCTAAAATATTGATTAAGAATATTATCATCTAGAGGATTATTAATGCTAATATTAATACCAATTTCAATATTACGAATAGTAGTGATAATACTAATTTCTAGATTAGGGGACATTAACCCAGCTCCCATTAGATTATTAACATTTTTTTAATACCTGTCCTGCAATTCACAAAATTCAAACTCATGAAGCTTAAATAAAACAGGTTCTTGAATCTTTTTAATTATATAAGAAACAAATTAACCTGTATTGAGGGTTTATGTTTCTGTCTGATACAATTAAAAACAAAGAGAAATATGTGGAGAAAAGAGAGAGCTAGTTTTATCAATAATTAATAAATATATAAATTGAAATAAAATTGAACGCAGAACAGGAATAAAAAAAAAGAGGAGAAGAATTGAAAAGCACCCACGGTGTACCTCTGGATCAATTGCTACAAATACAGAAGATAAAATAAAAAGTGTGATGTTACATGAAAAATTTAGAAAAGTAAGAGATAAATAAGAAGACATGAGCCACTCCGCAAGAAAAACATTAAGAAATCACGCAAGAGATGTCTCCCGAGCGAGAGCAGTTGAAAAAAACAGGGTGAAGTATAATCGAAGCCGACATTAACTATTGAAATAAACAATTTTATTGAGAAAGTCTGTTTAGCTTCTTATTTGTGCCTGATAAAAAACAAAGAAAAAGGCAAAGATAGGAAGAAAACAAAAGAGTGATAGTCAAATTATTGAAACACACCTAGTCTTAGAACGCATTTAATGAGAGCCACGTAAATCAAGTGAATTTCCTCTAAATACAGCAGCGGCACTAACTCCACGTAAATCAGAAAGTCAACCCCATAATAGGTGTTCAAGAAAATGGGAAAAACTATAAGCTTGTAAATCCTGGATAAATCATGATTCTGCCCAATTTAACTGAGTTTAATCATTTTATATTAGTTAAATCTTATTTTAATGTGATGAGGATTTAAATCAACATTGAGTGTAATCACGCTAATGATTTATTGGTAGTGTCAAGTGGGCCTATTATAAGAGCTAAGAGATTTAAAGCGGTATTAAATGGGATAGTTCAGCTGTTGAAAACAAAAGAAGTTTTCTGTTGTATTATTCTGTCATGCTTTGATTACAGAACACGAAGGAAATATATAATGGAGGCTAGCCCTCTTGACAGGAAAAGAATACGCCTGAGAACAGACATCCTTAATGAGCGACAAGACATCTTATTCATAGATATCTAGTCACTGTAAAGGGAGGAAGGCTATTATCCATGAAGAGCAGCAACACTAATGCAGAAAAGATGCAATACACAACAATACTCAAGGAGCAACAATGCAGGTGGCTGCAATATACAAGAGAGCTGAAATACACAGAGGCACACCCTAATACATAGAGAGGAAAAACATTGATTAACTATTGGACAACATCCAACAACTTCGAATATTCCCCCTCAAGCTGGTTCCAAAAGGTTGATGGAGCCAAGCTTGGATAAAAGTCGTTGAAAATGATGAGAAACCAAAGGTTTGGTAAATATGTCGGCCAATTGATCGAAGCTCCTTGTATAAATGGTTTGAATCACTTGCGATTGAACTTGTTCCCGGATATAATGACAATTAACTTCAATGTGTTTCGTTCTCTCATGAAAAACTAGATTTGACAGTATATGCATGGTTGCCTGGTTATCACAAAATAAGGACATAGGATGAGTTGAAAACACCCCTAAATCACACAGAAGGCCCTTTAGCCATATTAATTCACACGCAGTTGAAGCCATGGCTCTATATTCATCTTTGGCACTTGATCTTGCAATGACAATTTGGTTTTTGCTTTTCCATGCGATCAAGTTCCCTCCTATGAAAATACAGTAACTAGTTGTGGACTTGCGATCAATTGCGTTTTCTGCCCAATCAACATCACAATAGCCTATGATGTTGGTGTTCTCATTCTTCATAATGATGATGCAACGACCCACTGACCTTTTTTAAGTAGCACAATATCCTTTTAACAAGATTCAAATGTTCAACTGTGTGGGATTGCATGAATTGACTTGCGATACTTATTGAATATTGTATGTCAGGTCTGGTGATTACGAGATAAATCAACTTACCAACAAGCCTTTGATAATAGCGTATATTCGTGAGTGGAGTGCCATCCAAGTTGAGTTTTAGCCTGTTGTCATGGGAGTAATTGTTGGTTTAGAGTTGCTTATGATAGCTTCGCTAAGTAGATCTATAACATATTTTATTTGATTGAGAAATTATCCCTTGTACAACGTTGTCATTTCTATTCTAAGAAAATATTTCAAAACACCAAGATCTTTAATTGCAAACCTTTGTTTAAGAGGCTATTTAAGCTTGGAGATCTCTTCAACATTATCACCAGTAATGATTATGTCATCGACATATATCAACACAACTTATTTTCCCATATCATTAGTGTGAACAAACAATGATGAGTCCGCATTACTTCTTTTGAAACCAATACTCTCTAGAACTAAACTAAGCTTGGTGTACCATGCTCGAGGAGATTGTTTCAATCCATAAATTGATTTGTGAATTTTTGCATACTAAATCAGGTTTATCGGTTGAGGATGTCCCGGTGGCAATTTCATGTAGATATCTTCTATGAGATCATCATGCAAAAAAGTATTCTTCACATCCATCTGACAAATAGACCATGCCTTGTTGACCACAATAGATAATAGAACCCTCACTGTGTTCATTTTCACAACATGCACAAATGTTTCTTCATAATCCACCTCAAATGTTTGGGTGAACCACTAAGCACTAGTCTTGCTTTGTGTCTCTCAATGGAACCATCTGAATTAAATTTGATCTTATAAATCCACTTACAACCCACTGCCCTTTTTCCTTCTTGTAGTTTGGTGATGCTCCAGGTTTGATGCTGGTCTAAAGCTTTAAGTTCTTACATTGCCTCTTTCCACACATCCTGGTTGTTAGCTTCATGAAACTTTTGAGGCTCACTGTAGTTTGAAATAATATTTATAAATGCAACATGTGAGGGAGTCACCTTTTGGTACGAAACACACTGGGAGATTGGATGCTTAGATTTGTAGGGAACAAAGTCTTGAAACTTTATTGGAGGCTATCTATCATGCATAGGATTGAGCCGGGGTGCTACAACTATTGGTTCATTCTCATGCAATTCTTGAGATACATCTTGAGGTTCAACTTGGCTATCACCATCCGGATTCATCCCATAGCTGTTACCATCCGTATGCATTGCTCTTAGTGTCTGGCTCTTTATTATTGGATGAACTTTGGCTTTGAACTATCTCTTCATTAATGTTACTATTTGAAGAAATGTTGAGCTCTATTCTTGGTAGCGGAACAAAACCAAAACACACTTCTCATGACTTGTGGTTTCAGGTAATTCACTGAAAAAAGGATTAGTTTCATGGAACTGGACATCTTTAGACAAAATCATTTTTCTAAGTTGGGGATTATAACACTTGTATCCCTTTTGCGTTGATGAATAGCCAAGAAAAATGCATTTAATAGATCTAGGATCCAATTTATTTTTCAGGTAACTTACTGAAAAAAGGATTAGTTTCATGGAACTGGACATCTTTAGACAAAATCATTTTTCTAAGTTGGGGATTATAACACTTGTATCCCTTTTGCGTTGATGAATAGCCACGAAAAATGCATTTAACAGATCTAGGATCAAATTTATCTTCATACTAAGATTGAACATGAACAAAACAAATACATCCAAAGATGAGAAATGTCAATGTTTCTTCCTTTCAAAATCTCTATGGGTGATTGAAGCCCCAACGCTTGGTTGGGGATACATTCAGATTAGAAATTATTAAATCACTTGAAGGGGCGAAGTAAGTTGAATAGGAGACATGTCAAATGGGTTGAATTTATCAAAAACTTTCCATACATTCAAATTGCTTTTTGTTTGGTCATGCCCACATGTCATGTAACACCCTTAAATTATAATATCATGAATGCTCCCAACATTTCTTTACCAATGTCAAGTGTTGGGTAATATGTCTAAATTATGGGATTTTTTTTTTGAAATTTCGGCAGAGTTTCCTCTATTTTTGTGGATACCAAGTTATTGACAACACTTCTATTATATGTCATCACAACTTCCATCTTGATCCAATCATCCTGGATCACATTCTCATCAAACAATAACTCAATATTCATACTTATCAATATATGCAAGTCTCATAATATCAATTAGTAAATAAACATAAATGTACTACCAAAACAACTCAAAAGATAAACAAATTCATCATTATACGTAATAAATGCTAACTAACTACATATAAGCCTTTAAACCACATAAATACAACTTTAAGATTAAGAGTCATAATATATTTATAATAAATCCTATCTTATCATTTTGAAGATGATTCGGTCATACTAACAACTATACATATACATAATACATCCACTACATGTTACACCTTCTACTTAATTTTTACAACACAAAAGGATTTACACTCAAAATAACGACATGAATATTACATTCCAAAATAGTAATTCAAAAACAGGAGTATTCCTATATCTAACGATCTGCATCACCTCGCGATGTACCTGTTTCAACAATAACAATATTAAGTCACTTATTCACTATATTATTCTAATATTAATTAATTACCCTTAACCTTTGAAATTTAATAATTTTACTTCAGTCTAACATAATCCCTTAATTTACATAATCTTTTCAAAATTTACAAATCCAGCTAACTCATCTTAATTACCAAATAAATCTAGCACTTTCATATAATTACTCAGAAATTTGGTTTCCTTCCTCAGTCACTAATAGATCCAGTACTTCCATTTGAATTACCCATCATCCGGCTAACCTCTTTTGTTAGCCAATCAATCTGGTAAATCCATTTGAATTGTTAGCCAATCAATCTGGTAATTCCATTTGAATTACCCAGCATCCGACTAACCCCTTTTATTAGCCAATCAATCCGGTAATTCCATTTGAATTACCCAGCATCCGACTAACCCCTTTTATTAGCCAATAAATCCGGTAATTCCATTTGAATTACCCCACATCCGGTTAACCTCTTTGTTAACCAACAAAACTGGTAATTTCACAAAATTTACCGGTAATCCACATAATCATAACTCAATTTATTCATTTGCTCCATTCATTTAATATCAATTAAATGAGCAACATAGATTATTAGGGAAACTAAAAATTATAAAATAAGGTGATGAATCACCTACCTTCTGCTCGAGATGACCCAGCTCCTCCTGTCTGATAACCTGCTCCAGACACAACTCCTGAATCAATCAAGTGTCATTATAACATTAGTCCATCAATATTTTTCTTACGTGCCGAAACACAAAGAACGTAATATTTTTACTTGTAATTTGTTCTAATAAAATTCATTCTCAAATATAACATCATTATTTTACATACAACCTCATATTTAACTCAAGTTACTTCTTTGCTTACTCTATGTTCATAATTCCTCCATCAAATAATTCTTCTATTCTTTATACCCTTACATCATATTATTCATTTTATCTAAATACTATATTCAAACACAATCTAGACATCTTGTCTTCATATTTTCTTTTAACTAGTTTATTTCTCTTTTAATTTGAATTTACTTATTATTATTATTATTATTATTATTTTCTCAATCTAATGCTATCTCTTCATTTAGTCTTTCTTACATTTTCAATTATCATGATTAAACATGGTTTGTTTCTAAACATTAACATCAAAACTCATTCTCCCACTTTTTTTCCTTCATTTGGCCAAATGTGGTGTTTCTTTTTCCTCCTCCAAATTTTTCTTCATTTACTTGTTATTTCAACTTATTTTCATTCTATTCCACTTCAATTTCATCATTTTTCCTTCCCCTCCTATTTCCCCCAAATTCACATAAGAACCCTAAGTTCAAAAATCTAGGATTTAAGGGAAACTAAGGTAAAACTCCATGAAATTACTTCCCAACTTAATCAAATAAGCTTAAGAACACATCTAAATCAAACATGAAATCTAAACTTCTCATGCTTACCTATTGCTTTTCTTCCAATTTCTCTTCTCTTCCAAGGTTTTCCCTTCTCAAATCCTCCTTCCTTCACTTGCTTTAGTGCTTTATAGGGTGAACTTGCAAGCTTATAAAGGTATTTTCTCAATTTCTTGTGTTTTTCCCTAACTTTTCTCTCTTTCTCTCATGTTTGCCCTATTTCTCTTCACTCTTTTCTTTTGTTTCTGCCCATTCGGCAGTGATTAGAAGAGAAGGAGAGCTTATATATGTGTTTTCAATGGCCAATTTCAATTTTACCCTTAATGATTTTATTTATTTTTTTATTTTTTATTTTTTTCTAGCACTACCGAGCTCCATTCATCTTAAAATTTTAACCAGATTTTATTCAATATATTTTAAGGTTCCTCAAAAATTTTCAGCTATGGGCGGATTGAAAATTACATCCAATAACGTAAAACTAGTCGAATTGTGATTTTGCGTCAAATTTTCGAATTTCTCTAAAAATTCTGAAATTTTAAACCAAGCTAAGGTATCATATTAGAAGGCGTCACGCAAAATTTCAGAATTCTTTGATAACCCATCAAGAGTTACGAATTTTGTTTTTACATAAAACTAGTCAATTTATAATTTTTCGCCCGGAGGTTTTACATGTCATATCTCGGTTTAAACCAATTTTGACTTATTGGCAATTTTGCTTGTAACACCATAAAGACCTTTTTGTTGTTAAGTAAAACCTTCCCTTTCAATGATTATGTATTTTCTTGTGTTTATGATATGTTCTTGCTTTTTTTTGTCTAAATAACACAAGCACTCCATATACCCTTTCATCCAAAGTATACTTGATCCCAAGATTTCATAAAGATTTTTGGCAAATCAAAGTCTAGTACGAAAATGAATGTCAATTTGATGTTTATTTAACAAATGTGTTCTGGGAATTCAAAGGATTTCATTGAAAGGTGATCTCATACCACCAAAATCAACATAATAAAGTTGATCTCTTAGCCAAACAAATAATCCAAAAAAATCAAAAACTTGTTTCACATGGAAAAGCAACGCTTATTGATTTAGATTGCATGTTTTTGAAATGAGGAAAGGCCATCTTTGATATGCCATCACAAAGTCTCAAATATCCCTTGCAGTCCTTATTTGAGCCTAATAATTTTTTTTTGATAATTAACCCCGACAAGGATCACACCCTACACTGGGGGGCAAGTGCAAAAAAAAAATCTACAAAATAGTCCTCAATGACAAGTGACGCCCGAACAAAGTTGGGGGGCATAAACATAAAAAGGGTTTTAGTACACTATAGTAAATTAATTCAACATTTTGGTAGTACTAAAAACCCAACATAGAAAGCCTAAACAAAATACTTGGGGGGCATGTCAAGTTAGCACAACGTTAATGCCACAAACAAAATACTTGAGGGGCATGTCAAGTCAGCATGATGTTAGTGCCAAAAACCATGAAAAAGACCAAACAAAATACTTGGAGGCATGTCAAGTCAACATGATGTTAGTGCCAAAAAACAATGAAAAAGCCCAAACAAAATACTTGGGGGCATGTCAAGTCAGCATAATGTTAGTGCCAAATACCAATGAAAAAACCCAAACAAATACTAGGGGGCATGTCAAGATGAGAGCCCAAACAAACACCAGGGGGCATGCTAGGTCACTATGAAAATCAATCATGAGGGCTAAATGAAGTTCTAAGAGTAAGCACTAAGTGATCCTTAGTCTAAAAAACCCTTAAACACTTTTTGAGCCTACAAATATCTTTTTTTTCATAGTCAGTAACCTAAGCCTACGTTACAAGCCTAATAAAGCCTTTTCTGATCAAATACGAGCTATCTGGATCAATAAGCAATGTTTTTCCATTTGAAACAATCCTTGCAAATGTTTCACACGACCTGATCGAAACCTTCCTGATATACGAGACTTGCAAATATCATTTCGCATTCTTGTCAAAGTCAACATAAAACCTGACAATGAGATCACTTGAGTTCTTTCGAGAACAAGTTTGTTAAACAAACATCAAAATGGTTTTTGTGCTTGGAATGACTTTGAAATTCCAAAAGTTTTACATGAAAATAATTTTTGCAAATAGCCATCCCTTTCCTGCAAACACTTGAAGCCTAAAACACTGGTGTGACATGACCCGACTGGGCGATCAAAATGATTTTTGTTCTTGGAATGACTTTGAAATCCCAAAAATCCCACATGAAAACACCATCTTTGCAAATAACCAACCATTTCCTGAAAACACTTAGAGCCTAAAACACTTGTGGGGCATGACCAGGCTAAGGGCAATCTAAAATCATGAAGCTGACTCCATCATTCATTTTCAAAGAATCTGGATCAAACTCAGGGGGGGCATGTTGATATGGAAAATCTATCATCTCTAGTGGCCAAAATCTTAAGTTGTGGCTCGAGTAAGCAGAAGCGAGAAGCCGTCAAAGCCAGAGATCCACACCCTGAAAAGAGAAGACCATGAAGAAGAAGGGGGACCTATATCTCTCAGGTAAGTATACATGCATTCATTCATTGCATCCCCATTGAGAACCTAGGAAATGTTTTGGAGGGATCGTAATTTACGAACCTTCATTCATCATTTTGTGTACGCCTTCGAGCTCTCCTTTGGCGTGCTTTTCAACCCTGCCTCTTTTTTTAAATTTAGATGTCATCATGATTTGCATCCCTGTTGATAATCCAAGAAATGTTTAGAAGGGATTGTAATTTACAAACCTTCATCATTTTTGTGTGCGCCTTTGAGCCCTTATCATTTTCACTTCCCTGAGTGCGCTTACGAGCCTTTCATTAAGCAGATAGAGCGTTTTTCAACCCTATCTCTTTCTTTATTTGAGTGCGCTTTCTAGCCATCAATCAACTTAGATAGTATACTTTTAAGTCCTATCTCTTTCCAGAACTTGGTGAGCTTTCTAGCCACCATCCATTAAAATAGTGCATTTTCCAGCCCTATTCTTCCCTTCATCTTCAAGTGCGTTTTTCAACCCTCGACCATCAATTAAAATAGCGTGCTTTCCAGCCTTATTTTCCCCTCATATTCGAGTGCGTTTTCCAACCCTCGAACCATCCATTAAAATAGTGCTCTTTCCAGCGACATTTTCCTTCATCTTCGAGCGCGTTTTCCAACCCTCGAACCATCCATTAAAATAGTGCGCTTTCCAGCCCTATTTTCCTTCATATTCGAGTGCGTTTTCCAACCCTCGACCATCAATTAAAATAGTGTGCTTTCCAGCCCTATTTTCCCCTCATGTTCGAGTGCGTTTTCCAACCCTCGATCACAAATTAAGATAGTGCGCTTTCTAGCCCTATCTTCCATCCCATGAAATCTTCACCATTTTTCACCTGGGTAGGTCACCCATTACAATGAGACCATCTTCATCACTTTCACCAGGATAGGTCACCCATTACAATGAGACCATCTCTATCACTTTCACCCGGGTAGGTCACCCGTTACAATGAGACCGTTTTCACCATTTTTCACTTGGGTATTCACCATTTTTCGCTTGGGTAGGTCACCCATTACAATGAGACCATTTTCCTGTGTCATTCACAAATATCACCATCTTCCGTCCTTTTTGGGTGTCCTCCTTCAACCCCAATTCCTAGGTAGTGCGCTTTCTAGCCCTATCTTATCATCCCTTTCTGAGTACGCTTTATAGTCCTCATTCTCATTTCTGGATGGATCAACCATCTCTTGGTCTGATAAATCCACTTTTTTTTTCTTTACAACGCTTACTATCTTTAGTCTTTTACAAAACTTTAATCGTAAGCATTGTAAAGAGGGGGGCAACTGTCGTAACCCAATTTTTAGGTTACTCCCCAAAATAAAATAAAATGATAGAAAAAAAAAGGAGTCGGCGTGGGTAGAAAAATCAATGTGGCAATTTTCAAACAGTAACATAACCAAGTTCCCATGTTTTTAGGTCTCTAGGACTTCTAGAGGCTACCATAAATAGCTAAAAGACTAAACTCAATGTATTTAACATAACTGTTCAAGGCCAAATTCATTCCTCTATTTAATATCCTTGGAACTCATCAAATTCATGTCATTTGATGGTCAGACCATGCTGAAATGTTTTTGCATAATTATTAGCCTCTCCAATTGCTTTGATGATGTGGACTAAGCCTTATTATTTAAGCCCATCTTGGTCTTTTTAGAATCAACACAAATCTCTTGGATTAGCCCATTTAGTGCTTCCTTGAAACGTTTGGCTCTATGTCTAGTAATTGGGCCACTTGGAAGTGACAAAGGGTATTGTGCAAATTCAGTCGCATTCCCGAGTGTATGATCAGCATGACCAGCTCCTTAGTTTGCATCAGTTAGGAATTTTTAGTTTAATGGTGTCCAAGTCCCCATCAATATCTTCATAACTTCACATGTCATACAAATACACATTCCTCCTTGCCTAGTTTTGTCTAGGCCTGATTTTTTGGCCAACAGATGCAAAATCATAGTCATCTCTTCCCACATCTGTGGTTTCATCAACAAACTCTTCAAAATCAGATCTAGTATTTTGTACAGCCTTATGGACCATATTTCCTCGGTGATTAGCCCCACTATTCTATTGCTTTATTGGATTCACCTCGTCTTTCATATCCTTGTACATCCTAGACAACAACTCGAGTTGTTGACCTATGGCTTGCAATTGGAAAGCTATGTCAGCATTTTGTGTCGTAGATTCGTTGTTTTCAAACATCCTTTGAATATGCAAAACTTGGTTAGTAGCACATAATATATCCTCACACTTCTCGTGTATCACACACAAAAAAAATATATCAAGGTTTTTTACTCTAATAAGCTCACTACATCTTTTATCTCTCAACTTGCTTTCTTTTGCTTCTTTAGGAACTAAAATCAATAAATCAAAGTCAGTAGCCTTCACAACACAATATAATAATAATTTTCAGACTCAAGAAGCAATAAAAATACTGAAACAAAGCATAACAAAACTACGGTTATGATTTCACGAGTAGCAATTCAAATTCATTCGAATTGTGGACGAAATGAATACACAAAATAAAACAGAAGCAAATATTAGCAAAAATAATTACTTGACTCCTAGATAACCCAAATATAATAGAAACAAAGATTTAGACAAAACTAAACAGTAAGGATCACGTTTTGAAACTTGACGCAAATCTAACCTCTAAATCAATATTTAGTATTATAATACCAAACAAACAACAACACTCAATTTATATGTCGTTCTCTTACTTCTAGTTATCCAACCTCGTGTATGATCAGTTTATGGTAAAATTGAACCTCCAATTAAACCCTCCAAAGGCTAATATCAAAATAATCCCAAATATAATATATGGTGTGATATCATACCCAATACACAAAATATGAAGTTTCAATTGATTCTAAGGTGTTTTGCTTAAGGTTCACTAAGAGTAATGTTTCTACGGTAGAATGAACCATGAATTAGAACTTCAAGTAAACAATATCAGAATAAGCCCAAGTTTGATACATGATGCGATCTCACCCCCAATAGATTGAATATGAAGTTTCAATTGATTCTGATGTGTTTTTCTTATGGTTCACCTACAGTTGTGTTCTCTACATCAAAAATTTCAACTAAAAATATTGATATGATTAGAGACAGAAACAAGATAAAATATAACTTTTTTTTGCTTAGATGATGCAGACACGAAGAACGAGAAGATGGACACAAATACTAAAAACGTCAAGGAACACAAAAAAAACAAAAACAATAGAAGGATATGACCTTGTTTTGGAGCCTAACTCTGATACCAACTGATGAAAACCTCATGATCATGTAGTTATGCATCCCATAATCAAGACTAAGATTTGATTTTGGAAAGCCAAAATAGTTCTGATAGAAGTGTGATATAATGTAATGGAAACCTGTCCCAAGGTACCAATACTATTGGAATGAGTAGAATGACGCCACAAAGCTAGCTAATCTTTGATAAATCAGATTCAACTTGTTCAAGAACTAAAGAATGCAAGAATCACTCTCACACATAAAACTAAAAAATTCAGAAGTAATATTCATCAATGACTGCCAAAATTTAGCTCACATGAGTTTATATAGTTCTTGAAAATTTAACCCTAATAGACCCTTTATGTGGTCTTAAATGAGATCCACTCAAAACTAACTCAAAATCCTAAACTAAAAGCCCATGACTTAATCCAAACAAGCCTTGGATCGTAGCTAAAAACAAAATATTAATTAAGCCCAAAAATACCTTAGGTTGTAGCTAACAGAATTAAATAAAGCCCACAATATTAAATCCATTTTCTGTTGTGAGAAGAAGAGAAGTAAAATATTATAGAGTTGATTCAAGGCTTATTTATAGCCTTCCATCCAGCCCTTTAATCCCAGAAACAAAAGGAAAAGGTAGTCACCTATGTTGTTTTCAATTTGTAGTAGGATTCTTCTGTTTTCTTTGTTGTCCTCGCTTCATAGCCCAAATAAGGTTGTATTGGACCCTTTTTGCACATGGATAAGATGTACTAGGGTCTCCTCTTGATGCTCCAATGGCCCTTGCAATTCTAACTTGAATGAACCTTCAAAACCAATGCATTCAATGCCTCCTTCAATTCTTTGTCTTAGACCGGGTCATTAAACCATTTGAAACATGTAATGGGTCTTTGTTGGTGTTTCTGAGTTGGTCCACATCATAAATTGAATTTATTTATTAAACTATCGGTATAAATATACTTATCATATTTATAGAGAAATGGATAATTTATCCATTTTAAATAATCCTTATTCATAAACCCTGATTTGGTATTTTATCATGAATTTTGTTTCATTTAACCTTTTTTTTGGTTTGCTCTATTCAGCCAACATTTTAACATAACTAATATTCTGATTAATCCATACTACTACCAAAAATTTCTAGTCAACCGTATGTGGTTGCCAATTCAGTCCAACATTTTTGTACGGAAACCAATATCCTTTTTATCCCTCTTAGATATCAATTAGGGTTAACCCAACATGGTTGCCAAATCAATCTGCTCTTGGATATCAATTAGGGTTAACCCGACATGGTTACCAAATCAATATGGCGTTCCCATGTGGAAGATGATATTTAGGTTATCCCTTCAAATAATTAACTCTAGTCAACCTAACATGGTTGCCAATTGAATACAAAATTTTCATATGGAAAAACATTTTCCAATTATTCCTTTGGATACTTTTAATTCTAATCAACCCAACATGGTTACAAATTCAGTTTGACATTTATTCCCATATGGAAGCTGTAAAATCCTAGAAAATAATTAGACTCATGATATTATATATATATATATATATATATATATATAGATAGATAGATAGATAGATAGATAGATAGATAAAATGTGTGAAATTTAAGTGAAACCACCCAAGTATGAGCCTTAAGATGAGATTTTCAGACCAAAATTAAGGATGAAACTATATTAAGAAGAAAAACATTAATTAATTTGAAGAGGGGTGAAGTTGAATTAATTAAAAATAGTAAGTCACAAAAAATAAAAAAAGAAGAACAGATGGGGACATAAAAGAGAATTTACAGCCTTTACAGCGAAAGTCGCAATTAACCAAAAAGAACACACTATAAATTCTAGGGGTGAGCATTTTCGGTTCAGTTTTTATAAAAAAAAAATAACCAAATCAAAAATTATAATTTTGTTTTAAAAAATAACCGAATTGAACGTAGTAAAAATTGATCGTTTTTGGTTTGGTTTTTATGATTAAAAAATTGGGAAAACCGAATCTGTTTTTTGGCCTTTCTAATGGGCTTGGCATTATGTGGGCTAGGCTTTTTGATGGGCTTTTTTCCACTAAGTATTTAGTTGTATTAAATTATTAGTGTTAATATTGTTTTTTTTTTGCTTTTCTAATAGTATTTTTTTTTGTTTTGTTTAATTGAGCATGAATAACAATAATTTAATTACATATGTGAAGAATTTAAAATTTAAATTACAAAATGTTCAAGGCTTATCACTCTGCTTCAAGCTTAGTGCTTCACCAACTGAAGTTTATCACACTGCTTTTTCTCCTTAACCTGATTCTCCTTTTGGTTTGTGTCTGTAGTCTGGAGAACCCATGTAGCATCTAGAAAATTAATCCAAAAATTAGCAACATATACCTCTACTTGAAAGGATGTAATCGACTTTGCTAACTCTTCACCATAAGCCAGAAGAGGAATTTCAGGATCAATAGAAGCGGAGTCGAACTCAAATGGTGTGGCAAACCCAGAAACATTGGACTGGGAAGACAAGTTAAGAGAAGAAAAAATAAAAAATAAAAAACAAGAAAAAAACACTAAAAAAAAGAGGCTGGTGAGTTGTAAAGGGAGGGGATGACAGGCGAGTTAGAAAGAAGAGAGGCTGGTGAGTTGTAGAGGTAGGGGTAGGGGATGACTCGTAGGGATGCTTTTCTTGGCTTAATTTATGGTAGTTGAATGCACAATGCAAAGTGCAGAGGGTAGGAGAGGGCGACAGCTAGGTTTAGGAGACTTTGAAAGTGAGAAAGTTTTGTATTTGTAGTACATTGCTTAATTGTGAATTGGTTTGGTTCGGTTTGGTTTATTCTGTTTTTGCCTTACAAAACTGATGTCAAACCGAACCGGATATGTTTGGAAATTTTATAATCAATTTAATCAGATTTTTTTATCGGCTCGGTTTTCTCGGTTTTTTTTGCTAACCCCTAACAAATCCTCCCACTTCCTTCACTTAACTCACGACAGAATAAGGAATCTAAAGGGAGGGACCTTCTATGAGAGAAAGAGGTTCAACTGTTTGTATTTTCTGAACAATGTTTTGCTTGCTTTATTGATTCAGATTGAAGAGTTTATATACATACAGAGTTGTTCCATTTAAGGAAGCTAATAAAGAATTGAACCGTTACACTAAGTAAGGAATGAGCCGTTGTATACAATTGGAGAGATATCTTCTTGAATGTCAGAATGTGCAGTCATGAATTGGCTCTATCTTCTCCTGCATTTTCGCTATGTGTTGCCTTGTCAGCATCTTCTCTTTTACGCCCCCGCAAGATTGGGCTTCCATCGGAAAGACCAATCTTGGACCGTAAAAATTCAGTGCGTTGTCTTGACAGTGGTTTAGTGAGGAGATCAGCCAGTTGATCATGAGTATGAACATGCATCACTTGAAGGCTGCCTCGTTGAACTAATTCGCGCACAAAATGAAGGTCGATCTGAATGTGCTTAATGCGCGAGTGATGAACCGGGTTGAGGCTGAGGTGTGTGGCCCCAAGATTATCGCAAAGCAACTGAGGAGTGGCTGGTACGTCAAATGCTAATTCTTTGAGTAGAGTGGACAGCCAGATCGTTTCAGAAGCGGCATTGGCTAGGGCCCGGTATTCAGCTTCCGTGGAGGATCTTGCGACTGCTCTTTGCTTCTTGGAACTCCATGAGATTGGATTTGAGCCAAGGAAGGTGATGTACCCAGAAGTGGATGTGCGATCATCGATATTCCCTGCCCAATCAGCATCCGAATATGTCCGTAGTGTGGGCGAGCTGGCTTTGCACAGATGAATGCCATGAAATATGGTCAGTTTGAGGTAACGAAGGAGCCTCTTGGTTGCTGTCCAATGAGTCATGGTGGGCTTGTGCATAAACTGAGCCAGTAATTCAACGATAGTCCGTGCTGTCCACTGCGGCAGTTCCATCTATTAATCGAAGAGGTAGACAAGGGGGTGGAAATGTCCTTAGCATCACTCATGCTGGTGGAGGCTAGAAGATCCCGAATGTATTTGTGCTGGGATAGGAATAGTCCAGTCCGGGTGGGAATCACTTCCACGCCGAGAAAGAAATGCAGCAACCCCATATCTTTGAGGGAGAATTGATCACCCAATTGCTTGATAACAGCTGTCACAAAGGTTGAATTATTTCCTGTAAGAACAAGATCATCAACATATACTAAACAATAACATATAATTGAGTTTTTATTGTAAATGAAAAGGGAGGGATCAGCCATAGAATTTTGAAACCCGAGTTGAATAATGGCAGATTTCAATGCTGTAAACCAAGCCCGTGGAGCCTGTTTAAGGCCATAAATCACCTTGTTTAACCTGCAGACATGGCGAGGCTTGGACTGATCTTTGAACCCTGGGGGTTGAGACATAAACACAACTTCAGTTAATTTACCATTGAGAAAAGCATTGTTTACATCCAGTTGCCGCAAATCTCATCCATTTATAACAGCAATAGATAACACAGTTCTTATAGTTGCAGGCTTAATTACAGGACTAAAAGTCTCAACATAATCAATACCAGGACGTTGATTATAACCCTTAGCAACTAAACGAGCTTTAAATCTGTCTATTGACCCATCAGCATGCCTTTTAACCCGAAAAACCCATTTGCATCCTACAGGGTGACAGTTCGGTGGAGGAAGAACAAGGTCCCATGTATGGTGTTTCATTAAGGCTGTGAGTTCACAGGACATGGCTTCACGCCAGTGTGGGTGAGAAATAGCTTGGCTCACACACGTTGGCTCAATGGTGGACGGGAGGGGGTGTTTAGACACTGTATGGACCTGTTTGGGTTTGAAGATGTTGTTCATGGACCTAGTGGTCATGGTATGGGTGCGGGGAGGTTCAATTGATGGTGCGGAGGTTAAAGGGAGAGAGTCTGTGTGTGGATGGTTTGCCGTGGAGGAGGCTGTTGGAGATGGGTTTGGCAATTCAGATGCAATCCTAGGGTTTTCTAAAGGGAAATTCGAAATAGAGGGATTGCGATCCATGATGGGTGAAGAATGTAAGGAATTATTCAGTAAAGAACAAGAAGGAATGATATTACCTGAAGGAGCGGTAACGACGGCTGAACCGAGTCCGGATTCGATGGCGACGATCGATTTGGGGATGAAGGTGCTGACGAGATGGACACTGATGATGGGTTTGAGGGAATACGCTGGGCACCGAGAAGATGTGATGGAGATGAAAACAAAATTTGATTTTGATTTTGATTTGGAATGAAATCAGATGAGGTGCAACAGTTGGGTGGTTTAATTTCATCAAAAAGCACATGCCGTGAAATAAATATTTTCTTTGTTTTAGGTTCGAGGCACTTATATGCGTTTTGAGTGAGAGAATAACCAATAAAAATACAGACCTTGGATTTTGGTTGCATTTTATTTGTGTTGTAAGGTCGGGTAAGAGGATAACATGTACAGCCAAATTTTTTTAATTTCAAATAATTTGGTTTTTGACCAAAAAGAAATTCAAAAGGAGATTTTCCTTGAAGAAGAGGTGTTGGCTGTCTGTTAATAAGATAAGCGGCTGTTTGAAAAGCATAAGGCCAGTATGCAAAATCAAGATTAGCATCATGAAGGAGAGTAAGACCTGTTTCAACAATATGACGATGTCGTCTTTCGGAGACACCGTTTTGTTGTGGTGTATGTGGGGCGGTGGTAAAGTGAGTAATGCCATGATGGAGTAAAAAGGATTTTAAGGCTATAAATTCGCCACCATTGTCAGAATAAAGAGTTTTAATTGTTTTTTGAAATCGATTTTCAACAAATTTTTTAAAATGAGGAAAAATTTGAGTAACACCAGATTTGGTGATCATGGGATAAAACCAAATATATTTCGTATAATGGTCTACCAAAATAAGACCGGTATAGCTTGCAGGACCCCACACGTCAGTGGAAATAAGGTCAAGCGGTGCATGACTTTGAAGACTGTTTGTTTGAAAAGGTTGTCGATGGGCTTTATTAATTGAACAAGAATGACAAAGTAAAGACAAATTTTTATTTGGTAAAACAGGAAGTAAAAAATTCTTAACGAGATGATGGACAATTTTTGTTGAAGGGTGCCCAAGGCGTTTGTGCCAACCATCAATAGTGGTCCGTTCAAGTACATTAGCAACCTTCGGTGATGCCACCATCGATGCCGGAAAGGTGTAGATGCCATCGTTACATGCTCCTTTTAGCAAAGGCACCCCCGTGATCTGATCCTTCACAAGAAAATGAAACGGGTGAAGCTCAACAAAAACATGATTTTGTTTAGTAAAATGATGAACAGAAATTAAATTTTTTCGTAAATTTGGAACACAAAGAGTGTCACGTAATGTAAAAATGCGTTTAGGAGAACGCAAAGCTAAGGAACCAATGTGAGAGACTTGCAAACCTGAACCATCACCAAGTACAACTTTGTCAGTTCCATCATATTCGGAGTGAACAGATAAATTTGACAAATCACCCGTAATATTATGAGAGGCGTCGAATCTAGTAGCCAATTTTTATCCATTCCACTTGATGCATTGACACAGTTGATGGAAGCATTAGAAGAATTATATTGTGCACATGTTTTTGCAATATGTCCCTATTTGTCACAAAGTTGACATTTGGGTTGAGGCCTCCGGTTGAAGTTGTTGTTGTTGGGCCGGCCTGAGTAATTATTGGACCTCCTGTTATCACGTGGGGGTCCATGCTGTTGCCTTTGTGGCCCGTGCGGTCCACGATTTGCATCTCGGTTAAACTGATGGTGGTCATTCCTTTTAAACGACCACGTTTGATTCTCTCCTTGTCCAAATGTTCTGGTTTTGGAGAAATTTGCAGACGCAACCAGCTGCTGCGCCGTGGCTTCCAAGCGTCTGAGGTAGGCTTCATGGCCAACCAGGAGATCATGCAGCTCTTCAAAAACCAGTGATTTCTCACGGGCTCGAATGGGTGCTGCTATTTCACGGAAATCAGGACCTAACCCATTGAGTACATAAAGGGTTAGGTCATCATCCGAGATTGGATGATCGATGATGGCAATTTCGTCTGCCAAGGCCTTCACTGTGTGAAGATATTCTGTAATTGATCGAGCTCCACGCTGGATCAAGGTGAGTTCTTCCTTCAATTGCATAGCTCGAGTACGGGATCGACTAGCATACAAATTTTTGAGTTTGTTCCGGGCAAAGCATGAGAAGTCTTTCGTCGTGGCAATAAGTGGTGTTATCGATGGGGAAGTGGATGCTAAGATCGCACTAAGGATAAGCTTATCCTGTCGAATCCAATGAGTTTTGCATAACTCATCAGCAGCGGTGCCAGTGGAGATGGGGCACTGTAGAATGCCTTCTACATAATCAAGCAAATCATACCCGATGAGAAGTGCTTCGAATTGAGCACGCCATTGCAGAAAAGTTGAGGGTGTTAACTTTTCGTTAATTTGGGCAGTGATATTGAATGCAATCAGTGATTTTTCTGTTGCAGGGAAGGGCTGGGTGTTTGGATGTTGTTCTGAGGCAGAGGACATTGTGATAATCTGGATCTCTGACTCGTTAGAGATTGGTTGCTCTGATACCATATGAGAGAAAGAGGTTCAACTGTTTGTATTTTCTGAACAATGTTTTGCTTGCTTTATTGATTCAGATTGAAGAGTTTATATACATACAGAGTTGTTCCATTTAAGGAAGTTAATAAAGAATTGAACCGTTACACTAAGTAAGGAATGAGCCGTTGTATACAATTGGAGAGATATCTTCTTGAATGTCAGAATGTGCAGTCATGAATTGGCTCTATCTTCTCCTGCATTTTCGCTATGTGTTGCCTTGTCAGCATCTTCTCTTTTACCTTCTTCAGCTCTTAGATGAGTATTTGGAAGAGAAACCATTAAGTTTAGGAGGAGATTTTTTAAGATTCCGTTCGTATATCAAGAAGAGCAAAAAACAAAAAAAAAAAGGGGGCAAGCACAACAGGAGAAAAAAAGGAAGGAAATTTGAAATTTTCCTTGGGAACTCACAGTAGCAGCTGCAAAAGAGGGAGGAAGAAATTTTCTAAGTTGGCCAAGGTTTATAAATTTAAATTTCTACTTGTTAGAAATCCTTAAATATCTCATACATGTTATATTTAACTTGATTTTATGTTTGATGGTGAATTGATGAAATTGATAGTTAGGGTTCATGTGATGATTTTTTTGGGGGAAACATGTGATAACTCCATTCAGAGGAATTAAATTATATTCCTTGATTACAGATATAAGAGAGACCAATTTACAGATGTATGAAAGAATATGACAGATGTGGATAATAAGGAATTGTAAGGAGAAAATATGAGAGATGCAATACCTTTATGAGATATAGGGAACCTTGCGGAGGGAGGGTCACGACAGAGGGATGTTTCCCATGCACAATCTTCTTGGAGGTACTCCATTCCTTGAAATAAGTTTAAATGTAGCATGTAATTTTATCATACAAATGCTGAATTTGCAGCCATTGGAATGTCGGCTTCAATCTCGCAGCCATGTTTGGTTGGCTGGGCATGATGGTATCCAAATGGGATAATCGGAGAATGAGCTACCATGTCAAAATGCTTAATGAACAAAAAAAAGTAGAATCATCAATCATGGATAAGGACTATTAGAAAGGATCATTTGTTTTTATGAAGTTTGTGAGTGTAACTATATTGTTAAATCTTATTATATTAATTCGATATCTATTAGAGGGCACCAGGTGACTTGCTAGGTTTTTTTCTATGTAGAAAACTAATTGATTTGCTGTAATTAGTTATTTTAATAATTAATTAATAAAATTGTAATAGATAAAATCTGTTAGAAATTAGTTTTTTTACCGGCTAAAAGAAACAGTGTAATCGAAACGCAGGGGAAGTTGTTCGTATATTTTTTAATTGTAGATAACTTTGGGTAAATTTTTCTACTCATTTTGTTTATGAGTTCCTTTTTTTTTCTAGTGATATTAGATCAGAAATATTATGCATAAAAATGTTGTAAATTGTTTTTTTCTTACAAAAACAACCTAAAATCCTAAAGAAAAGAGGACAAAATTAGAATTAAAAGAGAAAAGCAATTTTTTTATTTTATAAGATTTATTCCTCATATTATTATATTAGAAGTATTTTAGAACACTAATATTATTATTATTTTTTTCAAAAAATCCTAGGTCATTTTTTTCTTTCTATATATATTTTCAGGCGCTAATATTAAATAAATATTAAAATCTATAATTAATCTCACATATTTATAAGAGAAAAAACTTAAAAATAATAATTATCATTATTTTGAATGTCTTATCTGGGTTTTTTTTCTATGTAGAAAATTGATTAATTTTATAGGTGTTGTAATTGGTTATTTTAACATTTAATTAGTAAAAAAATAATTAATAGAATTTGTTAGAAAGGAGTTCTTTTCTCGGCTAAAAGTGATTGAATGTTGCTACTATTAAAACTATTTTGATAATTATTTCAATAGTAGATTGTACAATTGGAATCGAAAAAATACTGTTAAAAAGAGCCACGTGCTCCGTGCAACATACTAATTGTTTGTTGGGTATGTTTTAATTATTTGACGAATAATTTATTGGACAAATACCAAAAATCAAAATGCTAAAATTTATCAAAGATTCTTTGTTCAGATTTTTTCTACATATTATTATATTAAAAGTATTTTAGAATACTGAGATTAAATTAATTTGAGATTTTTTTAAAAAAAGTCAGTTCAATTTGTTATATATATTTTGAGACATTAATATCAAAATAATATCACCATATATAATTAGTCTCTCCTTTTTTTTTTTTTAAGAAAAACATCCCTAAAATAATATATATATATATATATATATATATATATATATATATATATATATATATAAATTTAGGATCATTAATAAATTTGTTACATGTTAAAAAATTTGGTGCCGACTGTGGCGAAACGCAGGGCAATTTTTTATTTTATTATTTTAGATAATCTTACACAATTTTTCTACCTGTCTTGTCAACATGTGATTTCATATATATTTTTCGTGATATGAGATTTGAAATATTATACATAAAACAAATATGCAAAAGTTATTTTTCAAAAACATAGCATTGACAAATTAATTTTTGTCACAATTATTGTAGTTGTCATTATAAATATTATTATACATAATTAACATTCTAATTATTATTTGTCATACTATCAATGACATCGTAATTATTGTTTTAAAAATAAATTAATATTTTTTTAAACATTTATTTATCATATTATTATATTATTTTTCAAATATAATAAATAGGTTATATATATATATATATATATATATATATATATTAAGATGCTAACATTAAATAAATATCAAAATATATAATTAGTTTCACATATCTATATAAAAAAAGAAACCTACAAATAATAATTATCATTATTTTGAATGCCTTATCTATAATAGTTAGAAATTTTAACAACAAACAATATTAATAAAATGCAATTAAAAAAATAAATAAATGAAAAAACATAAATAAATATAATTAGATTTAAAGAATTTAAAAACAACAAAGAGAAAAAAATAATAAATACCATTTATCAAATTATCACCAACACAAATTAAAATGTTAACATTAAAAAAACCTTAATAACAGTGGAAATAATAAAAATTGGTGAGACCTTAATTATTGTTAGAAAAAAAAATTCCATAATTTTTTTATTTTATAAGATTTATTACTCATATTATTATATTAAAAGAATTTCAGACCAATGATAGTAATTTATTTATATATATTAAGGCGTGAATATTAAATAAATATCAAAATATATAATTAGTCTGACATATTTAAAAGATAAAAAAATAACAAAATAAAAATAAATATTATTATATTTTAAGGAATTATCTGACTTGAAGGGAAAAAAATCATAATTATTATTAATTTTCAAATGATCACCAACACATATTAAAATTTGAACATTAAATAAAAAACTTAATAACACTACAAATAAAGAAAAATTGAAAACAAAAACTAAGAGCATGTACATATAAACATTGACAGAAATAGGAACTATGTAAGAAATATATATAGAAAAATAAATGAATTAAAATAAACACATGTATAATTAAAAGTATAAGGGCTAAAATGGAAAACACAAGCATAATAAATTTAGTTTGAAGGAAAAAATTGAAATAAATCTAAACATTGATACCGATAAAATTAAATAATTTAAAACAAAACAAAAAATTAAAAGAATTAGGACAGAAATGAAACTGAAATCTATAGTTAATTTGCATGGAAAGATAAAATTCAAAAACATCAAAATTTGATACCAAAAATACTAAAGATTTATATTCAATTTGTATGGAAGGATAAAATTGAAATAAATCAAACCTTTGATACCAAAATTATTAGGGATTTAAAACCAATTCGAAAATTAGAATACTGAGTACCTAAATGAATCTATAATATATAATCAATTTTAATTGAAGGACCTAATTGAAACAAATTAAAACATATATAATAGCAAAAAGGACCATAAAACATACTCAAAAGTTCAGGGACCAAAATAAAATATCACAAAAAACAGCTGCACTGATGTGTGAGAGAGAAAAGGGGGGGAAATTCAAATGACCATTGACACATCTCCAGCCACCATGTAGTTACACGCGCCGCAATGGGGAAGAGAACGTGGCTGAAAATCATTTCAGACATTGGTTGGGTATTTTTGGACGTCGTAGTATGCCGCACGCACCGTCCAAAACCCGCATGAGCGTGGACACAGACGGCACGTCGCCAACAGTAATTAGGAAAAAAAAGAATAAAAAAATAGTAAATTACTAGGAGACCCCTCCTAGCCAAACCTGGTTTTTATCTTTTTCAAGGGATAGAATGATGATTTTACTATGCAAAGATATATTAAAAAAATAAATAAACCAGTCACCCGAACCGAACCGAAAATGTACAATTATTATTAACCCCTCCACCCAGCAACTTTTTTTTTGTCTTTTACTAAGGAAAAAATCGTTATTTCACCCTGCAAAAAACAAAAAAAACCACAGTAGACCGGTGAACCAAACTGACCCGAAATGAGCCAAAAAATGGGTTTTATTGTTTTCGTCCATAGTGATTTGTCTCGTGACCCCTCCAGCCAACAATTTTTTTTTTCTTTTGCTAGGGAAAAAATATTTATTTCACTGTGCAAAAAACAAAAAAACATAGTAAACTAAAGAACCGAACGAACCGAATCGACCCGAAACAAACCGAAAAATGAGTTTTACTATTGTTGTTCACATTGATTTGTCTCACTATGAACAACAAGTCGCCCATGAGCTCTTTTAGCTTTTAGATAGTGTTTAGGCACAACAAGAGTAAGTCTAATCATTTTGTAGTATCTTTTGTATTTTTATGGGATTGTAAATCTAATTACGTAGTTTGTTAAGGATGCATTGCAATTTATTTCTTTATGAGATGGGAAGACTTATAAAGACTTAATTAAGGCTGTGTTTGTTTCCCGGAATTCACTTTCCGGAAAACCACTTTCCAAACTTTCCTGTGTTTGTTTGCCTTCCGGAAAGTTGGTCAACGGAAAACACTTTCCAGTCAAAGAAAAATTTGGCTTGGTTTTCAGGAAAGTGTTTTTCTGGAAAAATTTGAGTGGAAAAACACTTTCCGAAGTTGTGAAAAAATTTAGAAATGTCATTATTTGTTGATTATATCAAATTTGATCCTCAAACTTTTGATTGCTATATATAATTTGTTTTGAATATTTATTTTTTCAATTCCATCTCTTAAAATTTAATTTTTATATTAATTTTGGTCCTTATTTTTTATAATTGCTATTTGCTTTTTTTTCTTATCATTTTTGTATTGAAAATTTTTATCTATCAAATTTGGTCCTCATTTTTTTTATTGTTACTTATTTTATTTGAAATAATTTATGAAATGTTAATTATTATTATTTTAATTTATTCACCTTTGATTTTTTTTTTAAATTTTTAGATTTGATCTCTATTATTTTGATTATTATTTATTTTATTTGAGATAATTTATGAAATTATATTTTTTTTCAATTTCATTCTCATTCAACTTTTTAATTTGTAAGATTTGTTCCTCATTATTTTAATAAACTTGAAAAAAAAATTTATTAATAAATTATTTTCTAGTTCATTTTCCATAACACAAACAAACACTGGAAAGTATTTTCCAGTTCATTTTCCATAACACTACCAAACATCGGAATTCACTTTCCAGGAATTCACTTTCCCCGGAATTCACTTTCCAGCAAACAAACGGGGTCTTAATATGTGTGTGAAATAAAAATCATTTTATAATGCGTAATTTTAATTATATTTATATAAGGTTAGTTAAAATTGTACTATGATAATCCATGCAATATAGTGATCAAAATATTTAATTTATTTAATGAAAGAGAAGACATGTTACATGAATGCTTCAATGTGTTTTTTTCTTTCTTCTTTCTTCATATATATATTGGTTGTACCTTGAGTGAAGGATCAAGCTGGGATTGATAATTGTGTTACTGCATTGGATGATTGGGTCTGGATTGGATAGTTGAATGATAATTTTAGATGTGAAATGGGAAAATTGTCAATGACTTGGTGTATCTCCCGTTATAGGGGAAATTCTCTTACATATCGATAGAAATTTCAAAAAAAAAATCCCCATATTTATATAATCAACGTATTACTAACAACTAATAATCAGATGTTACAGCAGCCAACAACTGTGGTTATCCCTTTCTCTCATTCTTTTCTTATCAACATATAGGCATTATTCTTTTACATTGACAATTAAAATACCAATACTACTACACTGCATTTAGTAATTAAACTCATCATATGGTATGGACTATTTACCTAAATACTATGCACAAGAACTATTTGTTCATTGAGATCCTTTCTCCCCAGTCTCCTCCACGTAAAGGTATATTATTTATATCCCCGATTCAAAATCAAAATCAAAATCATCGTTTTATTTCAAGTTCTTATCAAGTCATTATTTTATTCTTTTTTCATAATTTTTACATTCAATTCTGTCTTTACAATTCCTCATTATCCTTAAAATTGAAAGGATAAAATTGAAACTGCAATATATAACCTATTTGCATGGAAGGATAAAATTGAAACAAATCAAAACTTTGATACCGAAAAGATTAAGGATTTCAAACCAATCTTAAAATTAAAAGACTGAGGACCGAAATGAAACTACAATATATAATCAATTTCAATTGAATGATCAAATTGAAACAAATCAAAACCTATATAACAGAAATAAAGATCATACAAAACAATTGAAAGATCAAGGACTAAAATGAAATCACAATAAACAGGGAGCTGACGTGTACTTGTGCATGCAGGAGAGAGGAAAACAGGGGGAAATTCAACCAATCACTGACACGTCTACGGCCACCAGGGAACCACACACGCCACATCAAGAGGAAGAGAAAACAGATGAGAATCATTCTAGATGTCGGTTGGGCATTTTGGGATGCCGCATGTGCCATCCTTAATCCCCGCGGAAACAAACAGCGAGTCCGGTGACGTTCCATAGTAACTCGCCAGAAAATATAATAAAAAATGATAAATTACCGCCACACCCCTACACCTAACTCTTGGATTTTGTCTTATGTGGGAGTATTTATGTATTTGGAAATTAAAAAAAAAATTGTGCAATAATCCTATTGACCTCGTACTTTATTGTTCCTTTTTTTCTTATACGGGAGTAAATTTATATTTAGCTATTTTAAAAAATATGTGCAATAACCTTAATGCCCCCGACAGTACCTGTGCATTTTCGTCTTATTTATGGCTATTGTATTGTGCATAGGAAGGTAAAAAAACAAAAATACCTCCGGACCCATGGCTAAAATTGCAGTAAACAAAAGGGCAAAATAATAATTTTACTATTCCAATTTACAATATTTCTGAGTTTAGATGAATAATGGAAATATAACATAATTTGCCAATATGTAAATTTATTGATCATCACTGTTTAATTTCCCAATGTCATTAATCTTCTCTTTACTAATATAATATAATATAATATAATAATTGGTGAGTAGAAACTTGGGATCCAAAACCGTGGGGTAGAAACATGGGATCCAAAATCATTTATGTTGCAGGAGGGATTCGAACTCGTGCGGGGAAACCGGCAACACACGCTTCACCACTCGGCCAAGCGACTTCTTTGTTCATTCCTAGTATACAAATAATAATAATAATAATATGATTATGTAATTTTACTATTCCAATCCACAGTAATTTAAGTCTAGATGAACAATGTAAATTACTGTTTAAAACCGATGTCTTTTATTTTTATAGATAATTCCTACAAGCATGAATAACACCTAGATATAGGCAATAAAAGGTGTAAAGACCCGGATTTTTTTTTATAGTGCCGATACTCAACGATCCATATCCATTCACATCGGTAAAATATCATCCATACAATAAATATTCCATTAAAGAAATAAAATTCGCATAAACGTACAATATTACAGTTTCATAATTAAAGGTTTATATTAAAAATATACATACATGGATATGAGTTTACGTTCTTAACCTACTAGTGGAATTTACAGATTTTCATAAAGGTCTGATAAAAATTATGCATTCAATACATTGCTTCATCCTAAACACATCATAATTTAGAATGCAATCTACGTGGTTCTTTGCAAAAGTAGGTTCCCTTGTATTAGGTTCCCTAGACCTCTCGTGGCTGTGACGTCCCTGCAGCAGTACAAACATTTAATGAAATACAATTACTTAATGATAGTATTAATAATTTTGACCAAATGACCTATCGGTTAAAAGAAACACTGACAAGTTGTAATTTTTGCATATACATAAAGCAATTCAATTGTAGAATTTATAGGAGCTCCATTTCTCTTTTTCGAGCAATATTATCTTTACTCCGAATATTCTTATAACGCACTCATATCTGAGGTCAACTGTTCCTCCCCCATGGTCCTTCTTTCTGGACGCCGTTAGACGAAACTAAACATTGATTTGTTCCGACCATCCCTGCGGATGCCATTAGCCGAAGCTAATCAATCAACTGTTCCGGCCATCCTTTCGGATGCCATTAGCCGAAGCTAATCAATCATTTATTCCGGTCATCCTTTCAAATGCCATTAGCCGAAGCTAATCCATCATTTGTTCCGGCCATCCTTTCGGATGCCATTAGCCGAAGCTAATCAATCATTTATTCCGGCCAACCTTTCGGATGCCATTAGTCGAAGCTAATTAATAGTTTATCCCGACTATCCTTTTGGATGCCATTAGCCGAAGCTAATCAATCGTTTATCCCTGCCATCCTTTCGGATGTCATTAGCCGAAGCCAATCAATCGTTTATTCACATTTAAGCATTCAACAATCTAGTATAACTCTATCGTATTCGGATAATATTCAATTTAAAATACTTCTTACGTGTCATATGAAAAGAGAGGTGTAAATCACCTACCTGCTCTACTTCTAGGTTGTTCCTGTCTGGACGATGGTTCAATCCCGACCGCACCGCTTGCGACATCAATGTCCAAAAATCAGTATATTTCTATTTTCAATTCCACATTCGTCAACATATTCATTTCAACAAATTTCAGCCGAAACATGCTTACAATTCTCAGCAAAATTACACATCTATTTCCAGCACACAACAAACATGCATTTTCCAGTTCAACACACCCCTTCTCCATCATAGTTCACAACTGAAATCATTAAATTTCGGCACACAAAATCCCTCAACAATTTTCAGTCGAAACACACATGAAATTTCAGCAAAACTACCCATCAATTTTCATCACAAACCCACAAATTTTTCCAGCACAATCCACACATGAAATTTCAGCAAAATCACCCATCAATTTTCATCAGAAACCCACAAATTTTCCAGCACAAACCACACATGAAATTTCAGCAAAATCACCCATCAATTTTCATCACAAACCCAGAAATTTTCCAGCACAAACCACACATGAAATTTCAGCAAAATCACCCATCAATTTTCATCAGAAACCCACAAATTTTCCAGCACAAACCACACATGAAATTTCAGCAAAATCACCCATCAATTTTCATCACAAACCCAGAAATTTTCCAGCACAAACCACACATGAAATTTCAGCAATTTCAGCACATAATCATTCAATAATTCCAACAAAAACACACACATGAATGTCGGCCAGCCCCTTAAACAAAATCAGCCCCCTCACATGATTTGTTAATTTCGTTTTTCATATATTTTCTTTGTTAGATGTTCCCAAAATTAGCTTCATTTCGTTTCTATTTCTTTGTTCTCTTAATTCATTTCGGTTTACTTTACATCTAGCTTGTGTATTAGGTTAATTTCCCTAGGGTTCTCTTCTTCATTTTGTTTCATCTCTTAAGAAGAAAAAGGAAGAGAGAGTTTCATGACTCTTACCTCTCGTATCTCATAATTTTTTTTTAAAGCTTTGAAACTCTTCTTTCTCTTCTCTTGTTGCTTCACTTCTTCCTTCTTCCCTTTCTTCTTCCTCTCGGCAATGTCCACTTTTCTCTCTAGGTCTCAACTTCTCACACACATTCACAAAGTCCTCTCCCCTAATATTAGCTTAAGGTTCGGCTGTGAAGAGAGGAGATGGAGCTATGGTTCGGCCGTGAAGAGAGGAAATGGAGCTAAGGTTCGGCTTTGAAGAGAGGAAATGGAGAGTGACAGGAAAAAAAAAAGGAAAAAAGTCCCCCACTCCCTCTCTCCTCCTTGTATTTATATTCATGAAATGAGGGGGTTGTTTGGGGTTTGGGTTAGATGTGTCCTAATCCTTGTTTCTCTCTATCTAAAACCGGTTTTGCTCTTCTTTTGTTTTTTTTTTAAAAACAGAATTTTGTCTTCATTTCCTATATATACATATATGTTTTTCTCTTGGGTGTTTACAAAAGGAATCACCCGGTATTGAATATTACATGGAAAGATTGAGTTTTTTTTATCATAATTTCCGAGGAAAACAATGATTTGTTAAACTGATGACAAACAAGAAATCTTGATATTGTGAATGAACAATGTTGATTAATAGATGAATTATTGACAATGATGAGTTATAATTTAAATACAATATTAAATTTGCTCTATTTGTTAAAAAACATCACAAGTTATATAATTAATTGCCTAGATGTAGGTAATGAAAGGAATCACCAGGTCTTGGATATTACTTGGGAAGATTGAGTTTTTTTTTATCAAAATTTCCAAGGAAAATAATGATTTGTTAAACTAATAACAAACATGAAATCTCGATGTGGTGGATGAACAATGTTGATTAATAGATGAATTATTGACAATGATGAGTTATAATTTAAATAAAATATTAAATATGCTCTATTTGTTAAAAAAAAATTCACATGTCATATAACTACTTAGTATTTATCAACCATGAGCAGAATTATAGTTATATAGGACAACTTTTGAAAATTTGTTTGTTTTTTTATAGCTATATAGGACAGCTTTTGATAAAAAAAAATTTAAATAAACTTGCATTAAATGCCCCTCTTGTATTGTAATGAGTTTTTTTATTTAAATATTAATTGTCATGAAATTTATGTAATTTTGAACTCGACTTAATTATATAAGTATATAAACTTATGATAGTGTGATTGTGCTTCTTTATATATGTTAAAGATTTGAACATTTTATATTCATAATTAATGCATATAGTGAACCATAATAATATATGACATATATGATGTGTATGAGTTATGATTTGAATTGGATAATATTGAAGTATAACAAGCTTTAGTCGATAACTTGGAATCTCCTGATATAGAGAGAGACTACCAAAATTTTGTTAGATTTCCAAATTTAAGATTTCAAAAAATAAATCTCACTCTAAATCTTATAATGTTCATAAAAAACTACAATATATGTTCAACTACTATATTTTTAAGAACTAGGGATGACCTTCATAAATCGATTATTATGCCATTTGGCCTCTCAAATACTTAGAAGTTTCACATGAATTATGATTGATGCATACATGCATACATATTTAAAATGATATTGAAATAAGATTTTTAATCTTAAATTAATCTTCTACTCTCTTTTTTTGTAAATTAATAGCCATCACTATTAATTAGGAAAATTTTGCTTCGATCTTTTAGAGGGCTAGGATCTCATTTAATTTATATGATTTTAAGTAACTCAACAAATCAAAATAAATTAAATTATCTAGATACATAGCTTATCAATCTCATCTTTATTTAACTCCTAGATCTAGGTGACAACACTTTCTAAACATATGATATATGTTTTGATTAACTATTGCCTATAATCTTATATGATCATAAAGAACTAAGTTAGTGAAGTAGGATTCAATTTTATAACATTAAACATATTTAATTAATGGTGACCTTAACTAACCCAACAAGTTATCTAGTAATAAAACTATGGTTTTATCTAGTTATCATGTTCTCAACATGCACTTAATATATTATTGTGAAATTTATTATCAAACTTAATTAAAGCTCTTTGCAAACAATGTGGTTTTATTCTTCACTACTATTGTTTCTTCGCCTTTGATTACATAATAATTTTTCTATCTAATTTGTACATTTATGAATTATATAATATTTACATGACTAATTAAGAAATCTCAACTTACAAATAATAGGAATTAGACAAGAAATGTTTTTAATATTACAATCATTCAATCATAAAAACACAATTATATTGGTCTTTAATGTTCATGATCATCCTATCATGAATAAGAACATATTTATATCTCATAAAATTATTGGAAGCTTCAATTGTAATTATTGATTTTATATGTATCTTTTAAAATAAAATTTATAAACCTTAGAAATATTTAGGTAAATGAAATTTGATAATATAATAATCTGAGAAACTTAAAAAAAATTATTTAACATAAATTTTTCACTGGAAAACCATTTTCAAAATTTTAATAAGAAAATAATATTATAATTGTTATCAATATCCTAAAATATTTTGGTTTGAATTAATAAATATTTTTAACTTAAAAACTCTCTTTACTCTATAAAAACTATTTCTCCAAACATTATTTAACGAAATTTTGATATCGTAACCGGTTTATGATTATCGGTTGGAATTTGGCCAAAATGTCAAAAATAATTATAAATATTTTTGTTTCATCTATGAGGGTGTAAATTTACATTGTAAAGTACACCCTTGGATAAAAAAATAAATTTTACTACGGTGTAAATTTACATTGTAAAGTAAACCCGTAGATAAAAAAAAGATTTTTACTACGGTGTAAAATTACATTGTAAAGTACACCCGTAGATAAAAAAAAAATTGTAACTACGGTGTAAAATTACATTGTAAAGTACACCCGCAGACAAAAAAAATGTATTTTTGAAAATGCAGTGTAAAACTTTAACTTAGAAAAACAATTAAACAACAATGCAGCTTACTTTAGGTAGGGTGCACTGGGGGTGATGCGTCTTCCCCTTGCACAACAAGTCCCCTAACCCAAGACTCTCGCAGACCAATAGGTTTCCTAGTGACCGTAATACTAGGTGGTGACTCCTAATAATTATAGTCGTAAATTTTACGGTTATAAACAACCCCTTTTTATCGCACGTCGTTGTCTTCCCCAAACCACAGGGGAGATGGCGGGGCTCGGGGCGCGAAGCTCGTACAAAAAATCGTCGTCGCGACACCGTGTATGTTAGATTTCCAATTAGATAAATTTTGTACAAAATGGAGTTCTATACTTCTATTTTAAATCCAACCTCTGTTGGCAGCTTTGAAAGGAAAAAAAGAAGTGGGAGGTTGCAAAGAGATGAAGTTAGACGCATTAAAGGAAAAAAACATGTTATGTTCAAAAACATGTGTTTATAATGGTATTTTGATTGACAAAATTTGTTATAAAAATAAAAATGAAAGAATAACAAATTTATTGGATTGTTTTAGTATGGTTATTAGGAAGTGTATTGGTGATTGAAAATGGTTTATGAGAATTTCCTGTAATTGCAGGAGGGACCAGGAGTGTGGTGCAACAATAACAACAATGGACCACGAGCAAAACATCTATAACAAGTAGGTGATTCATGCCTATGTTTTTTTTTAATTTTTATAATGAAAATATTTGAATTATGCTTAAAGCTTTGGTGGAAGTTTGAAAAAATATGATTTATCAGTTGGAATATTTAAGTCATGTGTGTTAGGGAAGTTCAAAATTGTCATGAACAAAACATGGTGGTGGCTAGCATACATTTAGTGTATGCTAGGATCGTGGATAAAGATATCACCAAAAATAGCTACCATACATTATAGTGGATGTTAGGATCCTAGATTTGGGGATCACCATGAATGATTGCCATACATTAGTGTATGTCAGGATCCCAAGGAAGGGGATCACTATGCATAGGCTAATATATATCAAGTGTATGTTAGAATCTCAGATAAAAAGATTGTGGTGCAATATTTAATACACATTTATGTATGTTGAAATTTCAAAAAATATTAATATAAAATGGAATCAACACACAAGCTCAAAAAGCATATGAGGTATGTTAGGGACCCGGGAAGGAGTCTTCTTTGATTTATGATGTCGATAGGGTGATAAGGATATCGACAGTACTTAGTATCAACAATACGCAAGTGGTGAAGTTAGTTTGTATTTCAAATAGCTATGTTGATTATTATAATTATGTATGGTTGCATACCATGGGTTTAATAGCTTTAATATTACTTTTTTCAAAATGTTTTTACGTTTCATGTCCATCACCTTCACGTCCATCAAAAAGCTTTTCAAAAGATTTATCTTGTATTTTCGTTTCATGTCCATCACCTTCACATCAAGAGTATAGTTGTTGTTTCTTAGCTTTTTTTGTATCCAATAGTATTTCGTATAAATTAAATGTTGGTAAATTGATATGTATGATAACTAATTTTGAAAAAAATTGGAATATACGAAAATTAACTCATTTTGTTGTATTTTATTAAATGTGACTGCATTTATTTTAACTTTGATGCAAATTGTTGATTGTTGTTAAATGTATGGTTTATTTATTGCAGTTATGATGATGATGATGTTTATGGTTTTGTAGACCCAGGATGATTGAGTCAAGATTGAATTAAAGATTTTATATGTCGAAAACTTGGAATTTACCAATATAGAGGAGGTCTTGCTGAAATTTCGATAGAAATTTTAGTGAAACCTTATATATATATATATGTAAAAAATAACAATTACATTTTATTTTTTTGGTTAATGTGTATTAATAAGATTACTTGTTTGTCTTCTAGAGAAGGGGACATTACACAATAAATAATAAAATATCAATTAGACCCTTAAATAACATCACATATATTATTTTAGGATAATTTTAGAAATTTATTCAATCATATCCCTACTTAATTGTATAGGTCTAGAATTGTAATACCCTATATTAATTATATTATAGTTCTTAATCTCTAAAATTTATTTATAATCAAGTCAAACTCTATTAATCATCTCGTCTTAATTTCTAATCAATGGTTCTTATGTGTGTTATCCATAAATTTTCCTAATAAGTAGGAAGAAATATAAATCATAATCCTAAATGAAATAGGATTAAAAAATTAAATAATTTAATTTATTATCAATTCAATAATTGATTGATTTATAGTGAAAGATCAAGTATAATATCTAACAACCTATTATCACCCCTTAAATATTATAAAAGCTATAAGTGGTTTAACTTAACTAGTTTCTCAGTGTAATTATTATTTTTTCATCATGAATATTCTAATTTAGATATTGTAGTATGAGTCTAGTTGTTAAATCATATTAGTTCTCAATATTATAGTAATTGATTCTTTAAATAACATTTTGAAACTTTTTTTCAAAACTCACCCCACCTTGGCTAATGATTTCACAATCAATACTAATTGACAACAAATAAAATATTTTTTCTATTTCACCTAGGATGATGAATCTTCTCTTGATTACTCAAATACTTTCATATAGTATATGCTATATTCAATATTTGCTTGTGTTGGTACTCTTGATTAGGACAAGTGTCAGGATCAAACATTAGACAACTTTGTGATATCATGTCAAATAATAACTTACACAACTATCATGAGAACATTTCCAAAAACATAGGTAATCTCTCGATATATAATTATCTTGTGGGTCATTTCAGTTTACTTGTCATCTAACTACCACCTTGATATTAATTTGATCTTTTATGTCTCAATTTATGAGAGCAATTACTTCCTTTTGTAATATATATATATATATATATATATATATATATATATATATATATATATATATATATATATATATATATATATATCGGTCTCAATAAATCTAATTAATATTCAATCTTAATAGAACATTGACTGAGAATAGTTAGAAAGAATGCTTTAATGCAATAAGAACTTCATAATTATAGTAATTTTATAATTTTCTTTGTAAAGAATTTTGTTTCATAGATATTATTTATACTTGGATTTATTGATTAAATATTAAATCTATTAATTAATCATAAATGAATATTAAAAGTATAAAAAAACATCTATTAGTAATAAATATGTTTTACATGAATAAAATTAGTGTTAGGTTTGAAATATTTTTCTGTATTAGAAGCTTACTAGTAAACAATATTTCAGGTGTAGCCCGGGCCTATAACCAGGGTTATCAATCTCGTTTTGTTTGGCCACAACGTTTCATACTGGTCAAATAAAGAGACAAAACGACTTCATTTTTGCCTCGATTTAAATTCTGACCCGTACTGAATATTTCGGTCAAATACCAGCCGAAACATGTCGAAAGCACGCTGCATGCTCCGTTTTGGTCATGATTTTTTTAAAAAAAATTAATTAAGTGAACACCCCGCAACCCCCCTTTCCCTAAATCAATTTCACTAAAAAAATCAAATCAAATCCCTAACATTTCTCTTCCTCACTCCTCACCTCATTAAATCTCAGTTTGAGGTCACCTCCTCAGACTCCTCAACTCCTCAATCCTCACCTCATCGGCTCAGACTCCTCACTCCTCAAGTCTTGAAATCTCACCTCACGACGTCCTCACATGGGCACTGTTAGGTAATAGGTATGCACGAGGTGATTTGTCCGCGCGTTGCGCTTGACATTTTTCTATGTAGGAAACTAATTGATTTTTTGTGTGTTGTAATTAGTTATTTTAATAAAAGGAACAGTGTAATCAAAATGCAGGGGAGTGGTTCATATATTTTTTTAATTGTAGATAACTTTGGTAAATTTGTATACCCATTTTGTTTGTAACTTGCTTTCCCCCCCCACTAATATCAGATCTGAAATATCAAATTTTTCTAAGAAATAAGATTAAACAAAAGAGGACAAAATTAGAATTAAAAGCCAAAATCATTTTGTTTATTTTATAAGATTTATTCCTCATATTATTATATTAAAAGCATTTAAGAACAATATTATTATTATTATTATTTTCTTTAGAGGATCCTAGGTCATTTTTTTATGTCTATATATATATATTTTCATGCACTAATATTAAATAAATATTAAAATATATAATTAGTCTCACATATTTATAAGAAAAAGATACTAAATATATGAAAAAAAGAAAAATAAATATAAGTAGATTTCAAAAACAATATTTGACTTGAAAGATAAATAAAAAGAATTTAAAAAAAACAAAAGAGAAAAAAATAATAAATATTAATTTTAGAATGATCATCAACACAGATTAAAATGTAACATTAAAAAACACCTTAATAACAGTGGAAATAATAAAAATTGGTGAGATCATAATTATTGTTAGAAAACAATATTGCATACAGTTTCTATTTTATAAGATTTATTATTCATATTATTATATTAAAAGTATTTCAGAGCAATGATAGTAATTTTCCCCTAAAAAAACCTAGGTTATATATATATATATATATATATATATATATATATATATATATATATATTAAGGAGCAAATATTAAATAAATATCAAAAAATATAATTAGTCTGACATATTTAAAAGAAAACAAAACTAACAAATAATCATTATCATTATTTTGAATGTCTTATCTATAATAATTAGAAAATCCAAGACTTAACAATTATAAAAATAATAATTAAAAAACAAAATAAATGACAAAATAAAAATACAAATTATTAAATTTTAAGAGATTACTTGACTTGGAGGAAAAAAAAGAAATCATAATAATTATTAATTTTCAATGATCACCAGCACATATTAAAATTTGAACATTAAATAAAAGAACTTAATAACATTGGGAACAATGAAAAATTGAAAAAAAAAACTAAGAGCATGTACATATAAACATGGACAGAAATAGAAACTATGTAAGAAATAAATATAAAAATACAAAGCAATTAAAATAAAATCCAAGATTATGAGGGATAAAATGAAAAAATAAACATATATAATAAATTTAATTTGAAGGAAAAAATCAAAATAAACCTAAACATTGATACCGATAAAATTAAATAATTTAAAACAATACTGGAAATTAAAAGAATTAGGACCAAAATGAAACTAAAATCTATAATTAAATTGCATGGAAGGATAAAATTGAAAAAAACTCAAACTTTGATACCGAAAATATTAGGGATGTATAATAAAGTTGCATGGAAGGATCAAATTGAAATAAATCAAAACTTTGATATCGAAAATATTAAGGATTCCTGACCAATTTGAAAATTCAAAGTCGAAAGGACCTAAATGAAACTACAATATATAATCAATTACAATTGAAAGACGAAATTGAAAAAAATCAAAACCTATATAATAGCAATAAGGACCATAACAAACAATTGAAAGTCTGGGAACTAAAATGAAATATGGGAAAAAACTGTTGCACTGATGTTAGATTGCGCAGCTAGGAGAGATAAAAAAAGGGGGAATTCAAACGACCATTGTGACTTCTCAGGACACCATACACTTACACGTGCCGCACCAAGGGGAAGAGAACATGTTTGAAAGTCATTATAGATGGCAGTTGGGTATTTTTGGACGCTGGAAAACACCACATGCGCCGTCTAAAACACGCGTGAGTGCGGAAACGGACGACGCGTCGCCCAGCGCGTCCGGCGACGCGCCTACAGTAAATCAGCAGAAAAAAATTAAAAAAATGGTAAATTATCGGGACACCCCTCCCTGCCATACCTTGGCTTTGTCTTTTTTGAGGGACAAAATGGTTATTTCATTGTGCAAAAAAATATTAAAAAATTAATAAAATGGGTATACAAACCGGACCGGACCGGACCGAAAATGTGCAATGACCATGGAACCCCTCAGTCCAGTGGCCTTTTTTTGTCTTTTTCTAGGGACAAATTCATTATTTCACTTTGCCAAAAAGAAAAAAATCAGCAAACCAAACCGACCGAACTGAACCGAACCAAAAATTGAGCACAACAGTAACCGTCCACAGTGTTTTGTCTTTTGGTGAACAGCGCATCGGCTGTGATGTGTTTTAGCTGTATAGATAATATGCCCTGCATGTTGAGTGTGAAGGTAATAATAGCAAAAACAAGACAACTTTTGTGCATCCGCCTGGAAAGGTAAAGAAATTGCATTTGCAGCCAAAAGCTAATGGTTAATCGAACTCATCCCTAGAAATTGCATTTGCAGCCAAAAGCTAATGGTTAATCGAACTCATCCCTCTTTTTTTTTAAGAGGAGACACGTACATGAGTCTTTAAAGTGATACATAGGAAAGCTTTTGTCTGAACGACAGATGAACTTTCTAGCTCAGAGTACATCCCAGTAACCTACTTCAAGTGGACAGACATGCATGCAAACCTTCTAAACCCATCAGGTTATGCTCAAGATAATCAAGGATAAGGAGCGTGAGGAAACTTTTCAAAAATTTACCACTTGCTGTTATCAAGTCCCATGTGAAGAGGAAATTGTTTAGCAGAATTGTTAATGTTTTATGGCTTGAAGAAACCTTCATTTTCATGCAAATACATCTCTCTCTCTCTCTCTCTCTCTCTCTCTCTAAGATAATCAACAAGATGCATGGAACTTTGCACTCGCGAAATGCCCATATCAAACGGTCCACATTCATGAGACCACTTGTATTAAACTTGGCACGGCAAGGCTTTCTTGTACAAAATGGCACGTCTTCTCTTTTTAGCATTTCCTAGTTAAATTGCCTACACTATATTTCACGCTGAGTAAATAATTTTTATAATTATTAGGATTGAAACAATTAATAGGTTTTACTAGTTAAAAAAAAATATAACATCTATATATGTAAGATTTAATATAATAAAACACATCAACACACTCTATTATAACAACAATAACATCGAAGTCTTAACATCTAAAAATATCATAACTATTACTATTAAAACAATAAAAATTATTAAATTACTCCGAGAAAAAAATACTCAAAAACATTAACAAAAGGGTAAGCAAGAAAAAATACTAAAATTATTATTATTATTGCGTTAATAATGGGGAAATAATTCAATCAAAGAATAAAAAAAGCCTAAAAACTTTAACAAAGAGCAAACAAAAAAAATGATAATAAAAATAAAAATTATTAGCTAAAAAAATCATTTGACGTGAAAATAAAAATAAAATAATAAAAAAACCAAAAGAAAGAACAAAGGAAAAAAAATATCAATTTTCAAATGATCATAAACAAAAACTAAAATTTAAGAACAATTTTTTTCAAAAAATGCTACCTCAACAAAAGAGAAAATAATAAAAATTAAAAACCAAAACTAAGAGCACATATATATAAACATGGACAAAAATAGAGACTATTTAAGAAATATAAAAAAATAAAGGAATTAAATAAAAAATTAAAAGTATAAGAGCCGAAATGAAAACCAAATATATTATCAATTTCAATCAAAGAACAAAATTGAAAAAAATCAAATCTTTTGTACCTAAAATATTAAGGGATTTAAAACCAAACCCAAAATTAAAAGAATAAGGACTGAAATGAAAATGTAATATCTAATCAATTTCAATCGAAGGACACAATTGAAACAAATCAAAACTTACATATAAAAAATAAGGACCATACAACACAATTAAACGAGAGTCTGAAATGAAACAACCATAAAACTGGGGGGTTGTGGGTAGTTTAGCATGAAGAAGAGAGAAAAGGGAAAAAAAGTTCAATCAACTACCGTCAAGTCTCCGGCCACCTTGTGAGGCCATGCATCACACCACGAGGAAGAGGACACCGATGGTAATTTCACATTTCATTGCATAGTAGAATAATCTTTTTACCCTCCAATAAGACAAAAATCATGGTTTGTCTGCTGGGGTATTTTAGATATTTTCATTTTTTTGACAATATCTAAATATTAATTTGCCTCCCAATAAAACAAAATTGAAGAGGTGGTTGTAGGGGTGTTCTGATAATTTATTATTTTATACTATTATTCTCCTTCGAATACTATGTGTGCGTTTGACACACGCGCCGATAGTATTCAACCTCACGCACACTTTGGGCGACGCGTGTGGTGTGTTGTGGTGGCAGAAAATATCAATCGGGCAATTGTTATTTTATATTATTTTAGGGCAAAAAAATTATTTTACAGTGCAAAAAAAAATAAAACATGACCCATCCGAACTAAACCAACTCTAAAAATCAAACTGACTCAAAAATACTATTACAATTCACATTGAAAACATCGAGAATCTATAGTAGAACAATTACCTCTTCTAGTATATGGTATACTATAATGTGGGCATGCCAAGGACGTGGACTTCACTCATGGAAGCCTGTGCCTCATCCTTCCCGCAATTCTCGAGGTACCACAGGTCCTGAATCCTTTACCATTTAGTTACACGTGCCCCTCCTCTTGCGTCACGTGCTGATCTTACCACTCAGTGACACGTGGATCGGCGGCTTCCAACTTTTTATATAAAGTATAAACCAAGCAAGCATCAAAAGCTGCATGGAGCAGAGCCTCTACCATGGAAACACTTATTTGTCCCACGAAAACTAAACTTTTTTATTCATCAGAAACTAAACCCCATCAAAGCCTTGCTGACCCATTCACTAGTTTAAGATTCAAGCTCAGAGAGAACCCTAATCAAGGTGTATGTTCGGCGAGAAGATTGAATCATGTGGCGGCGGGTAATCGGGATATGGAGGCTGAAATGAAGCTAGAAGCGGAGGATGATTGGACTGTGGAGTTTCGGAAGTTGAGAGAGAAATGTGAAGGAGGGAAAGGAATCGTGGAGCTGTTAGAATGCTTGGAGAGAGAGGCAATCATGGGAGATGATGAGGGAATAGACCCCTGTGATTACAACAGAAGAGCTCAGATTTTTTACAAAAGTTCTCTAGTTTTCTCTGCTCTCAAGGAACGTTCCAAACATTCTCATGACTAATAATGAACTCGGACTTGTGATGTTGTAATCATGATAGTCATTGCTAAACTATGGTAAAATTGTTATGTTTTAACTCATGAATGATGTCCTGTCCTGTCCTGTCCTCTCCTGTCCCCATTACTTCTTCTTCTTCTTCTTCTTCTTCTTGTTTTGGTTGTCAAAGAAAAAATGCATTGTTTTTGCAAGTCATGAATCTAGAGCATATCCTGTTTGATATCATCTTTTATTATGGTTTGTTTTTTCATTGTATTAATTAATTAAGCGTTCCGAACTTGCAAAAAAAGAAAATGTTTTGGTATTTTATCATGAATACATTATCCTTTCAATTAGGATAATTTGAATAAAACAAGTTGACCAGGACAATAACAAAAAAAATACAGAGAACTCAAGCCCAACTATCTTTGTTCCACTCTAAGCAATTTTATATTGGATTTTTCTATAACAAAATTATAGATTAAAATTATTTAAAAGTTTTTAGGATGTTGTTAAACAAATATAAATTTTAGAGATTTATTGTCTACATCTTATCTTTCTATTTTGAATAATTTTTTAAAAGTTAGGTTATCGCAAATAACAAGTCATCTAATTGTTCAACATCCAATGATAATCCACACAAACCACTAGTAAAAAATCTCATAAATTCTTATTTAGAAAAGATATATTGTTATGTTTAGAGTGTCAGCTCTCTATTATGTAACTTATGTAGTTATTTTGTCTAACACACAATTTGTTCTTACAAAATATAACTCATAGCTTACTCTTTATGAAAAATCTGAAGAACCCTATATATTAGCAAATTATCAAATTGCCCCCTGAATAATATTTATATATTAATTCAAGATAATTTTAGAAATTAACTCAATCAAGTCTTTACTTGATTTTTCTAGGTCTAGAAATATAATATTTATATTATATATATTTTAGTTCTTAAATTTCTAAAATATATTTTAATCACATCATAGTTATTATATCATTTCAGTTTAATTTTTGACTAGTGATTTTTAATGTGTGTGACCTATTAAGTTTCTAGTATGCTTGCACAAATATAAATATAAATATAAATTATAATTAAATAAATTATTATCAATTCAATAATTGATTAATTTATGTTAGAAGACTATGTGCATTGTCTAACAATGTGTTACTATCCCCTAAATATTAGAAAAATCATTAGTGATTTGACTTAACCTTTCTGATATTTTAGTATAATTAATATCTTTTTATCAATAATACTCTGATTTAATATTAAAGTATGAAGTATGTATGTCATATTAAATCGTGTTTATTCTCTATATAATAGTCATTGATTATTTGAATAAGATTTAAAACTCTTTTCAAATTTTATTTCACATTGGTCAAGGATTTCTCAATCAACACTATTTAAGAACAAATGTACCATTTGTCTAAGTTATCTAGGATGATGAATCATCTCTTGATCAGTCAAGTACCTTCATATATTTTATGAAGGTACTCAATATCAACCCTTTTCATTACTTCAATTAATATAACATGTAATAGGATCAAAATAAAACATTATCTATATATTATAAGTCAATTACCTCTCCATATAAAATTCTCATGCGGTCAAATCAATGTACATATCTTATTAAAAACATTTATATATTAGTTGAAGGTATCACTCATATCTCAATTTATGAGAATAATTGCTTCCTCACATAAAAGAACAAATATAATATTTATTAATCTCTATGACTCTAGTAAATGCCTAGTATTTAAGAGAGCATAAAACATGAATATTCTATGAACAATGCTATGATGTTATAACAATCACATAATTATAATAGTTTTATAATAGTTTTTTTTGCAAAGCCTTTTTCTCTCATGGTCCCTTACTCTAAATTCATAAATCAAATATTAGATTCATTAATAAAATATTAAATATAATTTTGAGTTTTTATTAATAATAAGTATATATTTACGTGAATAGTAATCAAATACCATATTGCTCCATATAATAGTAATCAAATATTAGACTACAAGGCATATTAAACTAACAGTCTCATACTTGTACTAAAGCGAATCACTTATGTATCTAATATCATATTGCTCCATATAACAATAATGTTTTTGTATGAATAATTACTTAGTAACAAGATAATATACATTCTCTTTGATGGGTACTTGCTCTATCTTTACATCTTTCATTTCATTAATTTATCAAATCAAATAGAATTTATTAAACACTTGTTTGGATTATTGATGAGATCTTGGTTCTTTTGCTTACAAAATCACTTTATTTTTATCATAATACAAGTCAATTGAAATGACAATGCTAAGAATCAACCTAGTTCATTAATGAACTTCTTAATTAAAAAAACTTCATCATTTCCTCAAACATGGAGATGAACTTTTATTCAGTTATAGAATCAGTTGTGCTCTCTTCTTTGGAACTCTTCCAATTCAAACTACTAGTTAGACTAAAACATTATAAGTTGGTATTTACTATATTTTCCACATTTCATTGAAAATTTTGAGCTCCTAGTTTTATCTATTCCATTGATCAATCCTATAGTCAAGTATAAGACACTGTTTCTATCATATCTTTCTCAATTTGTGTCTTAGAACACATGTCTTTACAAGAAGTGATCCAAGTAAAATAATAACAATCCATTCTTAAATTTTTACATACCTTAAACATGGATTGGCTCAATTTAAACAACCTTCTAAATCTATCTCTATAGATATTTATATCCAATATATAGGTTATTTCTCCTACATCTGTTTATGGCAGGGTTATTGATCCCGTCCCGTTCCGGCCGGAACGGCCCGTCCCAATGCCAAATCCGGGACAAAACGGCGACGTTTTTGTCCCGAGTAGAATCCCGGCCTGTCCCGGAAAATCCGGGCGAATTCCGGCCGGAACGCCCCGGTTCCGTACCGGGCGTTCCGTTCCGGGATCAAAATAAAAAAAAATCAAACAGAAAAGAAAAGAAGAACTCAACCTCTCAACCCATAAATTATATATTAGTAAAAATAAAAAATCAAAATCAAGCGTTGTTCGGCATGAGTGTAGGAAGAGGTAGGCAGCTCGATTTGGAGGTCACGGATCCGGTGGAACTGGGAGAGGATTCGGGCCAGGGAGTTCTGGGTTTGGTTTCGGGCTGTGGGTTTGGTGTCGGGATTGAAGAGATCGTGGATGGATTTGAGAAGAGATTTGAAGAAAGTGAAGAGCGACTCGGGTGAGATGACGCAGTCGACTTTGAGAGAGAGGGATTCGGTGACTGAGATGACGCAGTCCTCGTAACGGATTAGTGCCTTGATGTCGGAGATGGAGTTGAAGACGATGAGGATTAAGGAGTCTCACAGCCGTCCATTCCTCCAATCCTTTGCCTTTTTGACGATGATCGTTTTTTATTCCGCGTGTCGTTGCTCAGTTTTCTTTATTGAGAAAAGAAGACATCAGCCGTCCATCCCATTTCGTTTTAAATGAACTATATTATAAGTTATAACAGGAGCGAGCGTGTGCTTTGGCTTTCGAGAATGGTTGTATCTTTGACCGTTGATCTGCCGAGTTCCGGGGCCCACTTCAGTGTTTTCTTTTCCAGAAAATAAAAAAAAAACAAATTTTATTAAGTCAGAAAAAAATGGCAAGAGATTTTAACGACGAGAATGAGCTGGGTGGAAATGATCATTTATTGGAATGTCTAGTTGATGATTTTCTTTATATTTCACCGCAAGATCAAGATCTTTATTTTTATATTAATGATGTAGAAGATGTTTGATGTATTTTTCTTTTATTTTAGAACATTTTACTTTCATAATATTTTGGAATTTCAAAGATGTTTCTAATTTTGAGATTATGTTTGTATTGTATAATTTAAATTTCATTTATCTTGAATTTAAATTATACTTGTTAAATTAATATTTTATTTTTTTCATATATATAATTAAATAAAAATGAACAATACAAAACCGGGAACGGTACCCGGAACGGTACCCGGAACGGTACCGAAACCGGAACGTTCCGTTCCAAACACAAAACCGGAACGGTACCCGGGACGGGATCAATAACCCTGGTTTATGGATAATTCTTAGACAATTATTGATTAAAATAAAGATATGGTTTTTAAAAAATAATATCATCTATATATAATATAATAAAAATGACAATTTGATAGAATCCTATTAACCTTTTGTAAGCATAAGGTTTACCCATATTTTTGGCCTAGCGGCAACAGCACCCTGCCACCTTTGGTTATTACCCGAGGTGGTCAGGTGTTCGAGCCTCGACAGCCAATCTTTCGAGATCCGCTGTAAGAGCCTGGGACAGCCGGGGGTTTACACATGCTCTGGGCCCACGAAGTGCGCTTTCCGGGTCATGTGGTTCCCACGTTATTCAAAAAAAAAAAGTTTATCCATATTTTATTAAATTAGAGCATGTTGATTGTACCATTAAAATTGGATATTCCCACTTCTTAAAGCTTACATTGTACATTTGTACATTGCATTTCATGTTAGTATTTCTAGTAAAGACTGAGTTTTATCCCTTTCGGTGGGTCAACCAAGTTCTAAACTTGGTTAGTACATGAATTTCATAGCTTTAAATCATTTCTTTGAATAAATATCATATATTACTTCCAGGTAAAATGCAAGCTCATCAATTATGAGCAACATATTATTCACAACTCTCATGAGAGATCCTTATCTCGTTGATGAATGACATGTCCCGCCAAATTTAATGAGATTTTGTGTTTCTTAGGTTCATGCTAAACATCCACTATTTTAGCCTTGAGAATATATTTCATTTGAATGTGGTGTTCTAAGAGGTGTAGAGAATCTCATTCTCTTTTTGATAATCCTTGAAATATTTGGTCAAATATTAACCACCAAATCCAATCAAAGTTGTTAGTACTCATTTCAATTTAATTATAGTTTATATTGAGCCTAAGCATTTTAAGTTTAGGTATGTCCATATTATTCATATAATTGTTGGATCCATAAAAACATCATTATTATAAAACAACAATATTTTTCCTTAATTATAAACTTAAATTCATTTAATACTAAATAAAAAATATCTTAAAACACTAGAGCAAAATAATAATTATAAGGGTCTAGTATTAGCCTATTAGGCTAAACAAAATACTAGTTTCTACAGCTAATGCAACAACTCATACTTCATTATTGAGTCGTAGGTTCACTTTACCTCGAAGTAATCTTCTACTTTTTTTACTCTGGGTATGTAATTACAAATGTGAAAACCACATTTGATTTCCAAAACCCAAGAGCTAAAATGCAAAGCAGTAAGATAATTTTCAATGATAAACGTACTTGAAGTATGTAATCTCATTCTCTTTTCAATGATAATTTTCAAGATATTCCTTTCAATTCCTCCTTCAATGTCTTTCCTTGCCATAATGATGACAATTTCCCCTGTCTTTCTTCATGCCCCTAGTAGGTTTATCTATTTTAAAGACATCATCCTTATTTTTCTTATCCTTCTTCTTAGTCACTCTATAAGACAAAACTAGAATAATTTGGTGTTTTTTCTTCTTTAAGTCCCTTAAGTAGTCTTAAACATATTAAGCAATTTTGACAATGAAATATCTAACTTGTTTATGTTACAGTTCATAATAAATTATGAAAATCTTTAAGGTAATGATTGAAAGACTAGGTCAACACTTAACTCATGGTCTATCAAAAAACCCAATTGGTCTATTTTTTTAATACAACCAATCATTTTCAAAATATGGGTGTTCTGTTGCGATGTTATGGTCACACAAATTAATTACCCTAGCTTAAAACAAATCAAACAAGATAGTATAGAGCAAGCAAGGATTCGATCCCACGAGAACAATTTAGTTCAGATTTTCGTGCTATATGCTATGCAGTTGGGGGAAAGATTGGAAGTTGTCTAGGCTAAAGTAAACTAAGCGAAAATTATATAAAACTGAAATTTATCAATAAAGCAAACCTTGGTCGTAAGTCAACATCCGTCTACAGAAATCAGAACTAATAATGGAAATGACACATCAATTTATATTCTGAATATTTATCTCTTCTTAAAATTGATTTGTTGATGCGAACCAGCCCATAAACACCAGCAAGGACTTATGGGCTACCTTTTCCTTTTGTTTCTAGGATTAAGGAGCTAGATGGAAGGCTATAAATAAGACTTATGGGTTTTATTTAATTTTGTTAGCTACAACTCAAGGCTTGTTTGGGTTTAATTAATACTTTGTTTTCAGCTAGGATCCAAGGCTTTTTTGGATTAAGTCATGAGCTTTCCAGCTTAGGGGTTTTGGGTCAGTTTTGAGTAGACCTCATTTAAGTCCACATGAGGGGCCCATTAGTTTTAAAAGGGCCTTATGCGATTTAGGTGCATCCATTAGTGTTATGCCTAAACATATTTATAATTCTCTTAGTCTAGAGCCTTTGAATAAAACTAGCATTGTAATACAACCTGTGAATCATAGTTTTGTTTACCCATTTCGTGTGATAGAAGATGTCCCAGTTAAGATTAATAGTTTGGTTATTCTATGCGACTTTTATATTTTTGATAAGGAACATGATTCTCATGATTCATCAAACAACATTCCTTTATTATTTGGGAGACCATTCATGAAAACTGTCAATACAAAGATTGATTACAATAAGGTTACTTTGTTTATGGAGATAGGTGATTAATAAACTGAATTTAATTTTCATGATGCAATGAAATATCCTTATAACAATATTTATTCTATCACATATTATGATAAAGTTGATTAGTGTGTGCAACAAGTTAATGATTTTGATTGTGTGGAAGGATTAAACATAACTTTGAGCTATGGCTATGATTTACCAATATAAAAGAGATGGAGAGGCACATATATGCTCCCTAAAATGTGCACGAATCAACATTAACTTCGCAAGCTTTGCAAACCGTTCTCCATGGTAATGTCTATGTTGATTTAGTATTTTCACATAAAAAGCTTTTGCCATCTATTTTACAGGTCCTTGAGTTTGAATTGAAACCTTTTCCTGATAATTTGAAGTTTGTGTTCATTGGCAACAACAATACACTTCCTATTATCAAAGCAAAGGGTTTGACAAGTGCGTAAGAGGAAAAACTTGTGAAGTTGTTATGTGTTTTGGATGAACTTTAACTGACATCAAGGGCATTAGTTCCTCAATGTGTATGCATTACATACTATTGGAGGATAATGCAGAACCAACAATGGAAATACAAACGAAGTTGAACCTGCCAATGATGGAGATAGTGAAAACTAAAATTTTTAAATTGTTAGATGCATGAATCATTTACCCCATCACATATAATAAATGGGTAGTGCCAATCCATATGGTGCCTAGAAAGACTAGAACCAAGTTGGTGAATAAAAAATGATGAGCTTATTCCTACTTGTATCTTGAGTGGATGGAGAATCAATGTTGATTACAGAAAGTTAATTTTGCTACACGCAAAGATCATTTCCCATTCCATTCATGGATACAATTAGATTGTTATTACTCCCGAGGATCAAGAAAAGACTACATTTACTTGTCTATTTGGTACATATTCATATAGGAGAATGACCTTTGGTCTCTATAATGCACTTGAAACTTTTCAAAGATGTATGATGAGTATTTTTTACAGACTACGTTGCAAGAATAATTGAGGTTTTCATGGATGATTTCATGGTGATTCTTTTGATAAGTGTCTAGAAAGTTTATCTTTGATCTTGAAAAGCTGCATTAAAACTAACCTGTCTTGAACTATGAAAAATGTTATTTTATGGTAGAGCAAGGAATAGTTATTAGGCATGATCTGTCTACACGTGGATTATAGGTTGATAAAGCTAAAATAGATATTATTTCATCATTGTCTTACCCCTCATGTGCAAGGGAAATTCATTCTTTTTTGGGCCATGCAAGTTTGTAACGATGCTTTATCAAAGATGTCTCAAAGATTACTATAACCTTGTGCAATCTATAAAGAATGAGCATACAACATGTTAAGCCAGTGACATACAACAACGCTTACTAGAGGCAATCCAACAAAAAAATATCAGATTTTCTTTCTTTTTCCTTATCTTTTATTTTTCATATTTTAATTTATTTTATCATCCTCTTATATTCCTTTTATTTTATTTCAAAATTGAGGAAAATATTGTGTTTTAAGTGTGGGGGTATTGGGACAATGTTGATTTTCTTATTGTGGTTTTCTTTGTTGTCCCCCCTATAAAAAATTCAATTTTTTTTTGTGTTTGATCTTTTAAACTCCTATTGGTATATGAGAATGTGAGTATTATATATGAAAATTAATTAAGATAGATGAAGATATAAATTGAATGAAGGAGTGTGCATGCAAATTTTAATGTTTAATTGGTTTAGGGATTGACTTTTAGAATGTCATTTTGACTTTATAGTGTTATACCAATGCATGCTTTTGAGCCTTTAACGCTATATTATTTGATTGTGTATTCTTTCAATGATATGTATCTCTATAACTTGTTTCATATCTTGTTGAGATTACATTTACATTACATAAGTTCATGAAGACGATAAAGGAATTAGGAATTTTAACCACTTAACCAAAAAGCAAACATAAAGCATATTATCCTTAGTGAGCCCCTTTTGAGCTTGTTTATCTTTTCTTTGCTTTATCCATGTATAAGACTTCTATGTTTTCCTTTTCCCCTGGCCAAGGATTAATAGAGCATATACTTGTGAAATATCATGGAATTATATTTGGAAATTATGTGAAAAGAAAGAAGTGATGCTTGATGAAAAGATAGGCAAAGTTGCTAAAGGTTAAAAAAATAAAAAAAAACAAGTTTATGGTAGAATATATTCATTGATTGAAATAAAAAGAAATTAAGCATTGGTTACACCATGTTCCCTCAAGTCCACATGGATTGTCCTTTATCCTTCTTGATTGTATTCTTGTTTATTATACATTTATTCTTGGACATTGATGCATCCATATTATTCGATAGTTTTACCCATATTTAACTAGTATTTTGCCTATTTTTATATACAAATGCCTTGATATTCTTTGTTATATGTTTTGAAGACATTTTTGAATGAAAAATGAATCAAAGGAGTAAATTGAAGGTAGTTGGAAGATTTGACCGTCAATAAATGTTTTGCGTAGGGCGTGAGATATAGAGATCAAAATGAAGTAATTCTAGTGATATTAAAAAGATAACATCCATACCTTTCTAGAAAGCTAAGGCAAGAAAATAAAATAAGAAAGATCATTGAAATTGCAACCTTCAAAGTCAAATCTCGCAATCTGCTAGTGTTGACCTTTGGTCTTTCTAACTTAAATATCGAGAGCTACAAAAGTCCAACTGATGCAAAAAAGAATCTAAATGTTTTTATCACTACTATCTGAACCACAATATCAATTCCAAGATAAATTATTATTTATCAACTCTAAACAAAACAATGTCACACATCCTGATGCAACCATATTATTCGATAGTCTTACCAATATTTACCTAGTGTTTAGCATATATTTTATATATAAATGCTTTGATATTCTTAGTTTTATATTCTGAAGGTATCTTTGGATGAAAGATTCAAAAGAAGAGTTAATTGGAGGTAATTGGTAGAGTTGACCCTTAGTTCATGTTTGTGCAAAACTTGAGATCTAGAGGTTGAAATGTTTTGAAGGTATTTTTGGATGAAAAATTCAAAAAGGAGTAAATTGGTAGATTTGACCTTTAGTTCATGTTTGTGTAAAACTTGAGCTCTAGAGGTTGAAATCAAGTGATTCCAGTGAAATTAGAAAGATAAAATATATATATGTGTATATATATATATATATATATATATATATATGTATCTTTTTATACATCTATTGGAAGAAAATAAATAAAGAAATAGCATGGAAATCACAAACTTTGAATTCAAATCTTGCATTCTACTGATGTTAACCTACAAGCATTTCGACTTGAATACAAAAGTCCATTTGATGTAAACTCAATTGTTTTGGGTTCCTTAATCGAAAACCTATTAGCATACCAAATTTCACTAAATTTGTTTCCATATGAGAACGATATGAGTTTTCTAACATGACACATGAACTCTTCCAATATAGGTTTTGTGAAGAAACAAGTTCAAATTACATCCCAAAGTAATTTCAATCTATGAAGTCAAAGTTTGAAGATTTCATGCAAGGTCATTTCTCCTTCGTAGGAAAATATTTATTGAAGTATTTAAATGTAAAACTGTCTACTTAACAAGGGACTGTTTGTAAATAAGGGACTAGGGTTTCCTAATCTATAAAAAGAAATAAAGAGAGAGAGGGATCTAATATTAGCCTTGAATCAACTCTATAATATTTTACTTCTTTCTCTTCTTCTCATGGCAGAACATGAATTTAATATTTTGAGCTTTATTTTTTTTTTTTGTTAGCTACACCCCAAGGCTTGTTTGGGTTTAATTAATACTTTGTTTTCAACTAGGATCCAAGGCTTGTTTGGATTAAGTTACGGGCTTTTCAATTTAGGGTTTTGGGTTAGTTTTGAGTGGACCTCATTTAAGTCCACATAAGGGTCCATTAGGGTTGATTTTTTCAAGAATTATATAAACTCATGTAAGCTAAATTTTGACAGCCTTTGATGAATATTACTTCTGAATTTTTTAGTTTTAACATGTGAGAGTGATTCTTGTATTGTTTAGTTCTTGAACGAACTGAATCTGACTTATCAAAGATTAGTTGGTTCTGTAGTGTCATTCTATTCATTCCAATAGTGTTGGTTCCTTAGAGCATGTTTTCATTGTGACACACTCCTATTAGATCTATTTTGGCTTTTTAGGTTTGGGTCTCAATCTTGATTGTGGTTTATGTGACCATGTGATCACGAGGTTTACATCAGTTGGTATCAAAGCTAGGCTCCAAAACAAGGTCATATCCTTTTGTTATTTTCATTTTTTTAGTATTCCTTAAATTTTTTTAGTGTTTGCGTCCATCTTCTTGTTGTTGATGTTTGCCTCATATCATAAAAGAAAAAAGGTTAGATTTCATCTTGTTACCATCTCTAATCATATCAGTATATTAAAAAAAACAGAGATTAGTTGAAATTTGAAGGATTATTTAATTTTTGTCGTAGAAAATAACTTTGAGTGAACCATAAGAAAACCACATCATAATCAATTGAAACTTCATATTCAGTCTATTGAGGGTGAGATCTCATCATATATGAAATTTGGGCTAATTCTGATATTGTTTATTTGAGGTTTTAATTCAAGGTTCAATTTTGTCGTAGAAACACTACTCTTAACCATATATTAAATTTGGGCTTATTTTGATATCAACTTGTGGAGGTTTTAATTGGAGGTTCAATTCTGCCACAAACTGATCATACAAGGGGTTGGGTACCTAGATGTAAAAGAATGACCTATAAAATGAGTTTTGTGGTTTGTTTAGTGTTATAATACTAAATATTGAATTTGAGGTCATTTCGTTTGGGTTTCAATTTTGTTACATAAAAATTGTGAATTTTTAATAGGTTAGCTTTGCATCTAGTTTCAAAATGTGATTTTTACTGTTTATTTCTATCCAAATCTTTGTTTCTATTTTATTTGGATTATCTAGGAGTCAAGTAATTGTTTTTGCTAATATTTGTTTTTGTTTTATTTCATGTCTTCATTTCGTACGAATTTGTGTTGCTACTCATGAAATTATAATTGTAGTTTATTTTGCTTTGTTTTCACTATTTGTATTGATTCTTGAGTCTAAAAATTATAATTAGAAGTGAGTTGTGAAGGCTATTGACTTTGATTTGTTGATTTTAGTTCCTAAAGAACCAAAAGAAAGCAAATTGTTAGTTAAAAGGGGTAGTGAGCTTATTAGAGTGAAAAACCTTGATATTTTTTTTTGTGTTTTAATACACGACAGGTATGGAGATATATTTTGTGCCACTAACCAAATTTTGCATATTCAAAGCATGTTTGAAAACAAAGAATCAATGACACAAAATGCTAACATAGCTTTCCAATTGTGAGCCATAAGCCATCAACTCGAGTTGTTGTTGAGGACATACAAGGATTTGATAGATAAGGTTAATTTGATATAGCAACAAAATAATGGGATTGATCGCTGAGGAAATATGGTCTGTAAGGCCATACAAATACTAGATCTGATTTTGAAGAGTTTGTTGATAAAAACATAGATGTGGCTGAAGATGATTATGATTTTTCATTTGCTAGCCAAGGAATCAGGCCTGGACTGATGCATGCAAGTCACATCTTGTTGGGAAGACCATGTCAATATGATAGGAAGGCAATTTATGATGGGGCTGAAAATATGTATAAAAGTGTAAAAGATAGTAACACCATCACTCTTGCACCTCTTACACCCAAATAGGTGTATGATGATCAAATAAAACTAAAAAGTGAGAATGAGGCGATGGTGAGAAAAAATCAAGGTGAGGAATTGGTGGAGAGAAGACCATCAGATTCGGCTAGAACCCAAACCACTATAACCTATTCATCCACCCATCCAAAAACAAACAAATATTCGGCAAACACTCTACACAGATCAGACCATTCGACCACAACTCAAAACACATCCAACTCTGGCCGAGAGTGGAGGTAATAAAAGAAAAGTGATGGAAGTGTGGAAAAACTAAAGAGACAACTCAATTTTTATGCTAGAGAGGGTGAGGTCAGATCTTCATATTTCACTAACAAGACAATGATTTTACTTTTGTTCAAAGAGACTTACTTTAATACTAATGATCTTGATCATATTGTGCCTAGTGGGCACCGAAATTGTGAACAGTGCATTGCTTGTCAAAAGGCAAAATCTAGAGTGCAACAGCATGGACTATATGCACTATTACCTCTACCTACTAAACCTTGGGTAAATATATCTATGGACTTTGTTTTCGATTTACCTAGGTCAAATAAAGGCAAAGCCTCTATCTTCGTTATGGTTGATAGGTTTTCTAAAATGACACATTTCATTGCATGCCATAAAACAGATGATGCATCTCATATCGCAGACTTGTTCTTAGGAAGATTGTATGTTTTCATGGCATTCCTAAAAGTATAGCGTTAGATCGTGATTTTAAGTTCCTTAGCTACTTTTGTAAGACCTTTTAGGTAAAGTTGGGAACCAAACTCTTATTTTTGACAACATGTCATCCTCAAATAGATGGTCAAATTGAGGTAGTGAATATAACATTATCTGAACTTTGTGTGTTGTAATTCAAAAGAATTTAAAAAAATGGGAAGAATGTTTGCCTTTTGTTTAGTTTGCTTATAATAGAACTGTGCATTTGACGATTGTGCTTTTTGAAGAAAGGGCAAATTTAGATGGTGAAAATAAGGAAAAGATGGTGAGACAACTCCATGAGGGAGTTCTACTTCAAATAGAGAAAAAGAACAGACTTTACGCTTCTAAAGCAAATAAAGGATGTAAACTGGTTGTTTTCCAACCCGATGATTGGGTTTGGGTGCACATGTGTAAGGAATGATTTCCCAACTAAAGGAAATCAAAATTACAACTTTGTGGTGATGTTTTATTTCAGATTTTAGAGAGAATCAATGACAGCAGAAACAAAATTGACCTTCTAGGTGAGTATGGTGTTAGTGATACCTTTAATGTTGTTGATCTTACGTTGTTTGACATAGATTTTGATTCATAGTTGAATCCTTTCGAGTAGAGAGGGGATGATGTTGACCAGCCCATAAACACCAGCAAGAGGCCATTACAGGTTCCAAATAGTCCAATGACCCGATCTAAGACATACATTGAAAGAGGCATTGAATCATTGGTTTTGAAGGTTTCAACCAACTTGGAAACAACATGGGTGGCTACCTTTTCCTTTTGTTTCTAGGACTAAGGGGTTACATGGAAGGCTATAAATAAGCCTTGAATCAACTCTATAATATTTTACTTCCTTCTCTTCTTCTCATGGCAGAAAATGGATTTAATATTATAGACTTTGATATGAACTCCATCAACAATTGTGATGCAACCCAATAACAATGATGGTTTAGAACCCCAAGATCGTGTAGACAAGATTGATTGAGCCTTGACCCGACATCTAACAAGATGAAAACCAAGATTACAAAAGATTGAAATGCCACAAGCAGAAAAACTAACAATCTCTCAACAATCAAGATGATAAGTTTGGTTGTTTGAGCGCCATAAGATTAACTTGATAACTTCTACGAGTTCTTATAAGAATGAAGAGGAACACAAGATCTCACAAATATGATAATTTTTCTGAAAACATAATATGTTATATCGAAATACCCATTTATATACTTGGAACAACCCTCCAAGAGTAGAAAAAGTCATATCTAAAGCTTTAAAACAGTAACATAAACAAGTCCCCTTATTTTTAGGTCTCTTTGACTTCTAGAGACTACCATAAATAGCTAAATGACTAAATTCAATGTATTTAACATAACCATTCTAGACCAAATTCATTCCTCTATTTAATATCCTTGGAACCCATCAAATTCATGTCATTTGATGGTCAGACCATGCTATTTTTTGCATAATTATTAGTCTCTTCAATTGCTTTGATGATGTGGACTAAGCCTTGATTATTATGTGAGCCCATCTTCGTCTTTTTAGAATCAACCCAAATCTCTTAGATTAGCCCATTTAATGCTTCCTTGAAACGTTTGGCTCTAAGTCTTGTAATTGGATCACTTGGAAGTGACAAAAGGTCTTGTGCAAATTCAACCTCATTTCCGAGTGTATGATCAACATGTCTAGCTCCTTGGTTTGCATCATTCTCCCCCTCTTGAGAAGGATTTGTCCTCAAATCATCATCTACATCAAATGGAGATAAATCAGAAACGTTAAAGCTTGCAGTAACACCATACTCCCCTGGTTAGTCAAACTTATAGGCATTATCATTGATGCGTTCCACTACTTGAAATGGTTCGTCACCCCGAGGTAGAAGTTTTGAAAATTGTTTTTTTTCTGGAATACATTCCTTCCTTAAGTGCAAAGAAACCCAATCGCCTGGTTGAAACACTACTTTCTTGCGTCCTTGTTGGCTTGTTAGACATTGTTTATTCCTCCTTTCAATGTTCAGTCGTGCCTTTTCATGAATCATCTTTACAAATTATGCCTTTGTTTTTCCATCTAAGATCACACGTTCACTCAAAGGTAAGGAAGTTAAATCCAAAGGTGACAAAGGGTTAAAGCCATAAACCATTTCAAATTGTGAAAACTTAGTTGCAGAATGTATACTTCTATTATAAGCAAATTCAACATGTGGCAAACAATCTTCCCATGTTTTCAAGTTCTTTTTAGTGATAACAATAACTTGGTTCCTAACTTTCCCCACAAAGTCTTCCAGAATTAACTTAAAAACTTTGCATCGCTTTGAGAAATAATGGTCCTAGGCATGCCATGTAATCTATCAGCTATATGTGATGCATCATTAGTTTTATGACAAGCAATGAAGTGTGCAATCTTGGAGAATATATCTACCACCACAAAAACTGAATCATCCCCCTCTTAGTCCTAGGTAATCCCAAAATAAAATCCATAGAAAAGTCAGTCCAAGGTTCACTAGGTATTGGCAAAGGGGTGTACAAACCATGGGGTTTCAACTTAGACTTGCCTATTTACAAGTGATGCACTTCTCACAGAATCTTTCCACATCACGTTTCATATGATGCCAAAAATAATGATCATGCAAAATTCCTAATGTCTTAGCTACACCAAAATGACCCATCAAACCACCACCAAAATGACCCGTCAAACCACCACCATGAACTTCTCCCACAAACAATCCATGCAAAGAACACATAGGCACACAGTTTATTTTCCCGAAACAAAAATCCTTCATGCCTATAAAATTTACCAAATGCCACTTTTTCACATGCATTGAACACATCACCAAAAATAAGAATCTTATGCATACAAATCTTTAATGTATTCAAAGCTAAGCAATTTTGTATATAAAATGGAAAGTAAAGCATACCTTGGGGGCAATTCATTAGCTACCACATTTTCCTTACCTTGCTTGTATCTGATCACATAAGGAAATGTTTTAATGAATTCCACCCCCTTGGCATGGCGTCTGTTCAACTTTTGTTATACTTTCAAATGCTTCAAAGACTCATGATCTGTGTGAATCACAAATTCCTTTGGCCATAGATGATGCTGCCAATTTTCAAAAGACCTTACCAAGGCATACATCTCCTTATCATAAGTAGGGTAATTTAGGGCTGCCCCACTCAACTTTTCACTAAAATAAGCAACTGGACGACCTTGCATAAAAATAGCTCCAATAACTATTCCTGAAGCATCACACTCAATTTCAAAAGTTTTGGCAAAGTTAGGTAAAACAAGCAAAGGTGCATTAGTTAACTTTTCATTGATTAGATTAAATGGTTTTTCTTGTTCTTAAACGACACATTTTTCTTGATGACTTCAGTAAGAGGTGTGGCTAATCTACTAAAATCATGCACATACCGTCTATAGAAGCTAGCTAAGCAGTGGAAACTCCTCACTTGGTTGATTGTTGTAGGCGTTGGCCACTCTTGGATGGCCTTAACGTTTTCCTCGTCCATTTCAATTACTTTCTTACTAAAAAAAACCAAGAAACAAAAGGTGCACTTCTTTAGATTAGCAAATAAATTTTCTTTCTTTAGAATTTCCAAGACAGATTTCAAGTGCATTACATGTTCTTTCAAGTTTTTGCTATAAATTACGATATCATCAAAACACACAACAACAAATTTTCGGAGAGGTCCTCTTGCGACCATAATCCCGAAGCAACTCCTGAACCACAAAGATATTATCAGCCATCTTCCAACCCCCTAAAAAAGCATTTTGTGGACTAATAATGTCTGGCAATACCCAAGTTAGTATGTCCAAAAGCAACTTAGAGATCACTTTATAAATGACATTACAACAAAAGATCGACTGGAAGTCACTAGGAGAAGAGACATTAGCAGATTTAGGAATCAACAAAATGATGGAGTTGTTTATCTGGTTAAGAATCTTTTCGGTGCTGAAGAAGTCCTGAACTGCCGAAACAAAGTCTGTCCCCACAATATCCCAAGCTTTTTTGAAGAAAAAAGAGGAATAGCCATTACGCTCGGGGGCTTTCTCATTACCAATACCAAAGAGGACCGCTTTAATATCCTCACTTGAAAAGGGGGCAAGAAGGCCAACATGAGAAGAGGTATCAAGACAAGGCCCATCCAGAATCACACCCATATCAAAAGGCAAAGTATCTTTGGGCATGCCCAACAAGTTCTGATAGTAGGCTACAAATTCTGCCCCCACCTCCAATTCAATAGTAAGAATACCGTCCCTGCCCACAATAGAAGCTATGAACAGCTTCTGATACTTCTGACTCATAATAGCATGAAAAAAACTGGAGCCCCTGTCATAGTCTTTAAAATAATTACACTTAAGCCTTTGATTGAAAAACATCTTCTCTGTTGCTTTGAGAACCAAATTCCTGCGCAAGATCTTTTCACTATCAAGTAACTGAGAATTGTCTCTATCATCCTGCAAAACAGTTTGAATATGTTGAAGATCATCTTCCATATTATTAGCTTGCTGAGAGATATGACTAAAATGAAGCTTGCCCAACTCCTTCAAAGGCAACTTTAACCGCTTCACCTCAGAGCATAAAACAAACATCAGCGAGCCATACACATCCAAGTTCCACGAGGTGGCCGTCAAGTCAAGGAAATTATCATGCAAACCCTATATATTAAAGAATTTGAAGTTATGCCGCCCCGAAGCATGGCTATTACCAATCCAGGTAACTGCCAGGGAATGATCCGAGAAAGGACCAGGCGGCTCATAAAAAACCTAAATAGGACTCTGAATGGAGGACCACGCATGATTCACCATAACTCTTCCTAACGTAGTCTAGATTTTTTCCATTGGACCAAGTGAAATGACTGCCTGAATAGTTTACATCAGAGAACCCCAAGTCAATACAACAATGAAAAAAAATTGAGGTTTCATAACTAGACACATGCACTCCATTGTGCTTATCTGTTTGGGACATAATAGCATTAAAATCCCAGAGGATCATCCAAGAAGAACTCGAATCCCAACCTCAAATATCATTCCAAAGAGCCCTCCTAGCAACCACTGTATTATACCCATACACAAAAGTAGCTCTGAAACTGTTTTAATGGACAAGGCTGCAAATGCTGACATGAAGACCCTGCGTTGAACTAGCAATCAAGTCTACCGAGATAGAGGACAGGTTCCAAAACACAATGACCCGAGCAATATTACTAACCACCTCAGCATTGGACAAAAACTTCCAATTCTTTAGATGAAACTTTTGCATACTGGCTACTTTTGCTACAGATAGCTTAGACTCCAACAAACCAAAAACATCCACTGCTTTCCTCCTGATGAAGTTAACCACATAATGCTTCTTCAGAGGGCTATTAAGCCCCCTGATATTCTAACAATAGATTAACATAGATCTGCCGGAGCTAAGGCTTTCAACCCTTTGCTCCTAGTAAGAACACCTATCCACCGAATACCACTCCGCGTGGTCACACCACATCACAAATCCACTTCTATTCCCATAGAACAAATTGGAACCCCAACACTAGTCACAACAACTGCATTATCATTGCCACTCTCGATTTTCCATTTTTCTCTTTAATAGTCGTCCACTCGCCAGCGTCGGATTCCATTTGCATTGGATCAACCCGCTGCTCATTAAAAGATTCATTCAAAGAAGAACCCGTGCACATCATTAGGCCGAGAGGGATCTTCACAATCAATTGGCCGAGAGTCCTCTTCATTAGTCATAGGCCGAGATAGCTCATCACTCAATTGCTGCTCAATCGGTGTCGCCTGATCAAGAATCACCTCCTTAACCGGAACCCACCATTTCACTAAAACTTTCTCAACTGCCGATTCTACCCTGGCTGTCACTGGACATGAATGCACTTTCTTATCCAACGAATGGGGACAAAAAGAAGTGTTATGGCCAATGACTTTACAATGCTTACAAAATCTCGGCAATGTTTCATAAACAACATTCTAATTCAAAGATGCACCATTAGGCAGCGCAACGCACACAATATGTTTAAGATCAGCAAGCAAATCAATCTCCACAAGAATTCTAGCAAATAGTCGGGACATAGATAACATTAAAATATCACACTGAATAGCCTCACCAAGAACACTCCCAACTTAGTTAAACAAATTGGCGACCAACATTGCAACGGAAGATTAGGAAGCTTAATCCAAACTGGGTGGTGGACATATCCGCAGTTGAAAATAAAAAAATTCAGGCATAAATTTCAATATCAAAGGCCGGCCATAGACTAGGTAAGGACCTCCACTAAGAACAGGAAGCTTATCTTCCTCATGCATAAATCGATAAACTAACCAAACCGATTCATGAATAGTTAGCGAAGCATTACACTTCCAAGAGTTAACGATAACATTATTAAGTGCTTTAAATCCCATAAATTTACCTGCAACATACCCCATAATGCAATATTTTCATACATCCTTGAGATTGCCAAGGTCAGTCTCAAGCAAGGAACAAGATGAGACATTATTGAGTTCAGAAAAGTGTACCAATTTAGTCCCGCTTTCCGCACTACGATTGGATGAGAACAAGTCTTTCCAATCCTTCAAACCACTCTTCACTGTCGTGCTCCCCAAGACTTCCCTAACATTGGAGCTATCATTTTCCTTTGCTTTGGATGGAGAAGAGGAGAGAACTTCCTTGCCCTTGAGTGCTACTACAGATGACAACAAAACACCAACTTCTTCTTCCCTCGAACACTTAGGAGCGACTGTTGCTCAAAACAATGCTCAGGAATTGGAGTGAGATCAACGTACTGTTTATTTTAATTCCTAGCGCGGACTCGAAGTTATTATTGTAGACAATATATTGCTAAGTTTGATACCAAAATCGGAGTTGTGGTATATGAACTTGTGAAGCAACTAAGTTAGTAATTATGGAGGATCTACATTATTAATCTTAGAAAGAACATTCAATCAAATCAAACATAGATTGCAAAAAATTATGTTTTTTAGTTGATCAATTTATCTAGCTCTTAAGGCTGCCATTAAATTAAATTACTAATGTGGACACTGTAGTTGTTTGATGGTTACGGTAAGTTATATGGCGGATCCGTTAACTAACTAATGCTAAAAAGTGATAAATATTTAGAATATAAATTGATGTTTCATTTCCATCATCAGTTTTGATATTTGTTGGTGGATGTTGACTTGCGACCAAGGTTTATTTTATTGATAATTTTCAGTTTTATATATTTTTTGCTTAGTTTGCTTTAGCCTAGCCTAGACAACTTCCAACCCCCCAATTGCATAGCATATACCATGAAAATCTGAGCTAAAATGTCCTCGTGGGATTAACCCTTTGCTTGCTCTATACTATCTTGTCTGATTTGTGTTAAGCTATGGTAATTAATTTGTGCTACTGTGATATCGCAATAGGTATGAATTAATGTATCATGCATTTTAAATTCACAAATAAATTCAATTTTAAGTTGTGGTCTACCTCATGACTTTCAGTTAAGGTTTAGATTCATAGAACGTCCATCTATGAGCTGATAGTTAACTCGATAATGGCGGTCACATCATGCCCCAACCATTTATGGTAAACCCCTAGACCACCTTCATGTAAGGCGGTCACTAGGCCATTCATGGACCTTTGAGACCAGGTAGAAAGCTTACCCCTCATGTAGTGACGTAGAATGTGTCGTTAAACTCCCTGATAATTCACATTTGATTTGTATGTACATACATTTGCATCCACATGCATTTATCTTGTGCATAACATATCATCGACAGATTGAAATATAGGTCCCTAAAATCATAATATAAGTAAATGGCGGAAGTAGTGCATGATAAAAAATTACTAATGTATTTTTTCCAAGACAGTTTGAGTGGAGCGACATTGAATTGGTACATGAGACTAGAAAACACCAAGATCCGTAGCTAGAAAGATTTGGTAGATGCTTTTATCAAGCAATATAAATATAGCATGGACATTGCTCCTAACAAAACAAGTTTGTAAAACCTGGAGAAGAAGGACAAAGAAAGCACAAGGGAATATGCTCAGATATGGAGAGATCTCACTGCAGGGTATATCCCCCGCTTCTTAATCAAATAAATTTATACCTTAAATGACTAATCAAGTCTATTCTCTATATAGACATATACATTACATTTTAATTTAATTCCATTCTCATATCAATTGTATTTTCTCTTCAACTGATTATAACTCCTACCATTCAAAATATACAAAGATTATAATTCTATATATAATCAATAAAAGAGTTGATAAAATATACCTACCTCCTATGTGGACTCAACTTGTTATTCTTGGCTGCTATTGCACGACTCCTAAGTTCCCCCTAGAATCATTTATTCATCATTCGAATCTGCATTGTTATTTCATAATAACAATCTTAAATTACACAATTTCTTTCCCCGCATAAGTTTCCATTACCTTTCTTACAACACCCATTTTTTTGTATAAATTGAATTCCTTACACAATATGTTTACTTTCAATGTCAAGACATGAAATTACATATCTCATTAAGGGAATAAAATTCAATTATGTCCTTAGGATATCAATGAGAAAGGAAAAGAAAAGAAATCGTGCCTTAATACAAAGAAAATCAACATGTATTTATTAACCAATAATGTTCAAGCATTAAGCAACCTATAATGAAGATCAGTAGTCTGATAGCGATGTTAAATAGAGAGGCAATCTTAAAAGACAATCAATAGAAAAAAATATTTTGAGGAAATCAAAGAGAGCAAGGCAGCCTATTTCTAGTAGAATAGGTAGCACAACTTGTTTGAGCTTGGTGAAATGAAGCTAAGAAAAAGAACCAAGTAGGGTGGAACTGAGTCAAAGAAAGGGAAGATGACTTGGGAGAGAAAAAAACGCATTAGAGATAAAGAGGCAATTTGGCATCAGGTTTCATCTTAGGTACAAAAAACAATTTATAAAAAAACAACAATATATGCAAAACAAAAAATATTGCAAATTCTAAAGTATTGGTTAATAAAAAAGCAACAATTTTTACTTTGAATGTTAAGACATGAAATTAAATATCTCATTACGGGGGAATTATGTCCTTAGGATATCAATGCAAAAGAAAAAAAAAAAGAAACCATGCCTTAATACAAATAAAATCAACAGGTGTTTATTAATCACTAATGTTCAAGCATTAAGTAACCTATAATGAAGCTCAACAGATATGTAGCCTAATGGCGATGTTAAATGGAGAGGCAATCTTTAAAGTCGTTAATGAAAAAAAATATTTTAAGGAAAGTAAAGAGAGCAAGGCAACCTGTTTCTAGTAGAATTGGCAGCACGACTTGTTTGAGCTTGGTGAAATAAAGCTAAGAAAAAGAACAAAGAGGGTGGAACTGAGTCAAAGAAAGGGACGATGAGTTGGAAGTAAAAACCGGGCACTAGAGATAAAAGAGGCAATCTGGCACCAGGTTTTCATCACATGTACAAAAAAAATCAAAAAAATATATATGCAAAACAGAAAATATTGCAAATTCTAAAGTGACTCTAGTCTATGGTCATGTGAACAAATTACTAAGAGCTAGTATGATGAGAATTGGCTTGACTACCCTAACTATGGCAAATATTTCCAAGATGTTAATGAATAACATTTACATCTATTTATCGACATTATCACTCATTTCATCAAAGTATCCACCTTATTGGGTACAATGCCTCTATCGTGGGTTATTAACCCACCCTTAGTATCAAAATGGTTTCTTTGCAAGAAATAATTACTTATACCAAAGATAGGTCTATAACTTTTATTCAAACAATATATGCCACAGCTAAGTTAAAAGTAAATTGGGACAAATTCAAAATATCTAACCCAACAATCATAAACAGAGATTTTTGATGCAAAAGGAGAAGTTGTGATATAGACGTAGAAAACTAAGGAGAAGTGGAAAAAAGACTAAGAATTATGCAGAAAAACCTCAATCGTAAAAATTAATATAGAGAATAAAAAGGAGCTAAACTTAAAGTAGAAGCAATAAACAGTCCAAGGGTAGAGTAGATGATTTTAATGTAAAAAATCAAAGTGGGCAATGACACAACAAAAGCGACAAAAACAACTAAAATGAGAAAATCAAGAACATAAATAATGGAGGTAAACAATATTAAAATAAAGAGCAAAAGAAATGAAAAACAAAAAGCTATACCAACATTAAAACATTTGATTTTTCTTCCGGGTGAGGATAAATATGAAAAAAAAACTACAATAGAAATACAGAAGAAATTGAGTTGTTAGAGGCAAATTATACTTGGTAAACCACCAAATCATGATAGTGCAGAATCTAGTTGTCCTACAACAAAAAAAAAAAAATGTTGGGAAAACGAAACAAAAAAAGGATAGGAAAAAGAAGTTTGTTGATGGAAAAAAATATCTTGAGGAAAGCAAAGAGAGCAAGGCAATCTATTTCTAGTAGAATTGGCAGCATAATTTGTTTGAGCTTGGTGAAATTAATCTAGGAAAAAGAACCAAGTAGAGCAGAATCGAGTCAAAGAAGGGGAAGATGATTTTGGAGTAAAAAATAGGCACTATAGAAATAAATAAATAAAAAAGGCAATCTAGCACCAGGTTGTCATCACAGGTATAAAAAAAAGTATAATAAAAAGCAACAATATATGCAAAATAAAAAATATTGCAAATTCTAAAATGGTTCTATTTTATGGTTAGATGAACAAACCATGAGGAGCTAGTATGAGAATTGGCTTGACTGCCCTAACCATGACGAATATTTCCTAGATGTTAATGAATAACATGTACATCTATTTATTGACATTATCTTATGTTTAATCAAAGTATGATCCAAAGTGCCCACCTTATTGGGTAGAATGAATTCTATCACGGGTTACCAACCAACCTTTAGTACCATAATGGTTTCTTTACAAGAAAGAATTACTTCCACCAAAGAAGGTCCATAACTTCTATTCAAGCAGTTAAAGTAAACTCGGAGAAATTCAAAATATCTAACCCAACAATCATAAACAAAAAAAAAATTAAAAAGGAGGTAGTAATTGTAAACACCCGAAAGGAAAATAATTATATATATATATATATATATATATATATATAATAGAGATTTACTTAGTTTTTGCTGTCGATTTGGTGACGCAGTGTAAAAATCGTAAAGGAATACGACCAACGTCAATGATACGTAAATAGATTGCAACAAGATGAACTTACAAAATAGTTCATGAAATCTTACTGAATAATTGATAGATAATTCGACCGGAGGTTTTACAAGTTAGAATATGAATCATAATTCGTATCGTAAAGGAAAACGATAATGAACCAAAAATGACCATAAATGGAAAGATTTGGGATACATTTAGAATATGATAGGTCAATAAGCCTTGAATAAACATTTATTGATGAAATTCGATTCGGACCTTTAAAATCTAGGATTTTGGTTGAAACGAGATTTTCCTAAAATAGCAAAAATGACAATTTCGGGGCCGAAACCGATGGAATTTTCCTCAAATGGCGAAACGCATTGACCGGGTGAGTTTCGCGTCATTCCAACTTCGTTTAGTGATCGGTAGCAAATCAGTCCGCGCGAATCAGTTTTCGCGAATCAGTTGGCTGCTGATTTTTTTTTTAAGAGCTGAGAGGGAGGGATAAGATAAAACCGGTTTTAGGTAAGACCAAACAAGATTAAGAACACAACTAAATCAATCCCAAACAACCCCCTTTTTACATGAGAAGTATAAATACAAAGAGGAGAGAGAGAGAACCATTCTCTTCCAAAAATCTGCACAAGGACCCATTTTTCTCCCTTCCGCTGCAAATTCCAGACCAACCCAAAAGCAACCAGAAATTTGTGTTTTGTGAACGAGTGAGTGAAGGAAAAAAATTAGGTTTGTGAGAGAAGATTTGGAGGGTTACTTGTAGGAGAGAAAAAGAAGAAGAAGAAGAAGAAAACGGGAGTGGAAAGAAGAGGGAAGAAAAACAGCAAGGGAAGAGGAAGAGAAGTGTCCAACATACCTCAAAATTTGTTAAATCCAAAGGTATGGGTCATGGAACCCCTTCCTCTTCTCCTCAAAAACTTAAGAAGAAAACCCTAAGGAAGATGACCCAAGACCCAAGACGTAAACAAATTGGAAAGGAAACTGAAATTTAGCTAAAAGAAACAAGGAAATATAGATACATAAGGCCAACTTTAGAAAAATTATAATGAAATATGAATAAAATGAAAATTCAATTGTGAATTGTTGAAAAGTGTTATGCCGAATTTGATGGTTCAATGTGTGTTCTTTTTGGAAATTTTATTTGTTTTCTGTTGGGAAATTGTGTGTTTGTGTTGGAAAGATAGTGTATGTTTCCGCTGAAAATTGTATGTGTTTGTGCTACAAAGTTATGTGTGCTCCGGTTGTGAATCGTTGAAGGAGGTTGTGCCGAATTGGATGATTTTAATGGGTGTTTTCTAGTGGAAATTGTATGTGTTTTCTGCTGGAAAATTATGTGTGGTGTTGAATAAATTGCGTGGTTGTGCAGGGAAGTTATGGGTATTTTGATTAGGATTTTATTGAAGGATTTGGTTGCCGAATTGTGCGCCTTGCAGCGCAGCGAATTGTGATGTCGCTGCCGAAGCTATAACGGTTGCAGCTTATCAACATTCGCTGCCGAATGGTGTGTTTTTCAGCAAAGTATGATTCGCTGCCGAAGCTAAGTCGGACAACGAATCAGTTTTCGCGAATCAGTCCGCGGGAATCAGTTATCGCGAATCAATCCGCGGGAATCAGTTATCGCGAATCAGTTTTTCACTGCCGATGTGGCAGCCAGCAGCGAACTAGTTTCGCTGCCGATTTCTGCCATAAACCTATACAGAAATGACTTAAATGCTAGCGACAAATTCATGGGGTAATGGTGTAAGAGGTGAAACACTTGAATGTGAACATATGAACTTTTGAAAGGAGTGTGGTGACCAATGTGAATTGAAAATACAAATATATTGATTTATGACATTGATGTCACAGGCGGTGCGGTCGGGGTTGAACCTTCATCCAGACGGGAACAGCCCAGAGGTAGAGCAGGTAGGTGATTTACACCTCTCTTTTCATACGACATGTAAGAAGTATTTTAAATTGAATATTATCCGAATACGATAGAGTTTATACTAGAATTGTTGAATGCTTAAATGTAAACAAAAGATTGATTAGCTTCGGCTAATGGCATCCGAAAGGATGGCCGAAACAGTTGATTGATTAGCTTTGGCTAATGGTATCCGAAAGGATGGCCGGAACAGATGATTGATTAGCTACAGCTAATGGCATCCAAAGGGATGGCCGGAACAAATGAATGCTTAGTTTCGACTAATGGCGTCCAGAAAGAAGGACCATGGGGGAGGAACGGTTGACCTCAGAAATGAGTGCCTTATAAGAAAAGTTGGAGTAAAGATAATGTTGCTCGAAAAAGAAAAATGGAGCTCCTATAAACTTTACAAGTTAATTGCTTTATGTATATGCAGAAATTACAACTTGTCAGCGTTTCTTTTAACTGATAGGTCATTTGGTCAAAATTATTAATACTATCATTAAGTAATTGCATTTCCTTAAATGTTTTGTACTGCTGCAGGGACGTCACATCCACGAGAGGTTTAGGGAACCCGATACAAGGGAACCCACTTTTGCAAAGGACCACGTAGATGCATTCTAAATTTAGATGTGTTTAGGATGAATCAATGTATTGAATGCATAACTTTTATCAGACCCTTTTGTGAAAATCTGTAAATTTCACTAGTAGGTTAATAATGTAAACTCATATCCATGTATGTATATTTCTAATATAAATCTTTAATTATGAAACTGTAATATTGTACGTTTATTCGAATTTTTATTTCTTTAATGGAATGTTTATTTAATGGATGATATTTTACTGATGTGATCTGATATGGATCGTTGAGTATCGGCACTATGAAAAAAAAAATCCGGGTTGTTACAGTAATGGTATAAAGGTAGAAAACTAAGGAGAAGTGGAAAAAAGACTAAGAATTATGTAAGAAAACCTCCACCATCAAAATTAATATATGGAATAAAAAAAGGAGCTAAACTGAAAGTAGAGGCATCAAACAGTCCAAGGCTAGAGTAGACAATCTAGATGTAAAATCAGAGTGGGCAGTGACACACGACAAAACACAACTCAAAAAAGAAAAGCAAGAATCATAAATAATGGAGGTACCAGATTAAAACGAGGAGAAAAAGAAATGAAAAACAAAAGGTTATGTTAGAGTTAAAACATTTGTTTTAACTTCCGGGTGGGAAAAAAGATTACAATAGAAATACATAAGAAATTGAATTGTTATAGGCAAACTGTACTTGGCAAACCCCCAAATCACGATAGTGTAGAATCCAGCAGGACTACAACAAAAACAATACTGGAAAAATGAAACTAAAAAAAAAGATCTATGGAAACCAAACGTAAATCAAACGAAATGTATCAAGCAAAAAGGAAACTAGAAATACACAAAATAAAGGGAAAGAAACATTGATCATCAAAGTTAACAACAGCTAAAAAGTAGGGAGCAATTAAATTGACACAGGCAACCTCTGTCATAAAAACCAACAAATCACAAAATAAGTGTTTAACGTAGCAGGCCTACACACAAAAAGATTGTAGAGATAGTGAAAAGGAAAATGAGAACATGTATCAAAGAAAAACATGTAAGAAGTCTACGGTAGAAAAACTCTTTTTTTAATAATAAAAAGAAAAATTCTTAAGATATGACTAACCTAACAATCTAAACTTCTAAAATAAAAACAGATAGAAACATAACAGAGATGATCAATGACAACTGAAAAGCTTAGAGCAAGCTTCATGAATAACAGAGATTGACATAATAAGATATAAGGAACAAACAAATCAACCAAAAAATCCCAATTAATAATGAGACGACTTAGAACTTTCCACTTAAAACATATTGAACAAAGGATCAAGTGCCCAAGATAATAATCGTACAGTAAAGATGAATAAATTAGAGAGAAGACAACAATGATAAAAGTAAAAAAGTAGAACTCATGCATACAACTTTACCTTGGGAGCTAAAAAATTAGAATTACTAGCACAAAATGCATTAAGCACAAGCCTAATCGAATAAAAGAAACTCAATAGAGAAGAAAAGAAAAACTCTTAGACTAAATTTGAATCAATCAAAACCAATCCAAAAAAGAAGAGAATAATGGAAACACCTGACACTAAGATGTTTAGGCAAGATTTATCACCATCCTAGAAATTAAAAACAATCTCATGCTTAAAAAGATAAAAACTAAATTAAAAAAAGACAGGTACAAGGAAATGAAAGGATTGACTCACCAACCAGTCCGAGTTTAAAACAATGCCCTCCATTACCTGTTAAAATTTGAACAATCAAGCTAAATCTTACCGAGTCGCCAAGGATAACATGAGAAATCATGATTTTATAACCTTACAAATTAAGATTTTATTCTTTTTATGGAAAAAAAACATCTAAATAATCACTTAATCCTTGTAAACATAAATCTAAGCTCAAAAGTCACTCGTAAACCAACAAATCACACTAGCTAGCGTTTAACACAATAGACCTATGCATAAAAAAGAATATAGGATTACGGAAAAGAAAAACAAGAACACATAACAAGGAAAAAAAGATATCAAATGACATAGGAAATAGAAAAAAAGAGCAAGAAGTCTCCTCTAGAAATTGTTTTTAATAATAATAAAAAAAAAACTCTTAAAGTAAACTAAAACAGATATGTGTCCATGATATGGAGTCTGAAAGTGGATTGTAAGTGTTAGACGCCTTATTCCCTCTAAAAAGATAGCAACACAACAAAGTTGACTAGTGACAACTGAAAAACTAGGAGCATGCTTCATGAATAACATAGATGGATAGAATAAGATATGAGGAACAAACAAATCAACCAAAAAAAATCTCAATTAATAATGAGATGAGTAAGCATTTTTCATTTAAAATACAATGAACAAATGATCAAGTGCCCAAGATAATAATTGATGTAAGCCAAGGAGGTGGACATGTTCATCATACGCTCAGGAATGCGGATGAATTTGCACAAGACCCTTTGTCACTTCCAAGTGGCCCAATTATAAGACTTAGAGCCAAACATTTCAAGGAAACGCTAAATGGGCTAATCCAAGAGATTTGGGTTGATTCTAAAAAGACCAAGATGGGATCAAATAATAATCAAGGCTTAGTTCACATCATCAAAGTAATTGAAGAGGCTAATAATTATGCAAAAATGTTTTAGCATGGTCTGACCATCAAAGGGCATGAATTTGATGAGTTCCAAGGATATTAAATAGAGGAATGAATTTGGTCTTGAATGGTTATGTTAAATGCATTGAATTTAGTCATTTAGCTATTTATGGTAGCCTCTAGAAGTCCAAGAGACCTAAAAATGAGGGGACTTGTTTATGTTACTGTTTGAGCTCTTTTAAAGTTTTAGTTATGACTTTTCCTACTCCTGGAGGGTTGTTCCAAGTATAAATGGGTATTTCGAAATAACATATTATGTTTTCAGAATATTATCATATTTGTGAGGTCTTGTGTTCCTCTTCGTTTTTAAAAGAACTCCTAGAACTTATCAAGTTAATCTTGTGGTGTTCAAACAACCAAACTTATCACCTTGATTGCTAAGAGATTCTCAGGTTTTCTAGTTGTGGCATTTCAATCTTTCGTAGTCTTGGTTCTCATCTTGTTAGGTGTTGGGTCAAGGCTCAACCAATCTTGTCTACACGATCTTGGGGTTCTAAACCATCATTCTTATTGGGTTTCATCACAATTGTTGATGAAGTTCATATCAATAATCGTGTCCTCAATATTAATAAATGAAAGAGAAGACAGCAATAATGAAAGAAGAAAAGTAGAACAGGTGCAACCAACTTTACCTCGGAAGCTAAAAAAATGTGGCTAGTACCATAGAATGCATTAAGTCCAAGCCTAAAAAATTAGTGAGCAAAGGCAACTCAAAAGAAAGGAAAAGAAAAGTTACACAATGTGAATCAATTAAAAAAATCAAACAAGAAGAGAATAAATGTAGGCACCTAACACTAAGATGCTTAGGCAAGATTTGTCTCCATCATAGAAATTAACAAGAAAATTGTTAATCGATTTAATAAAAGGAGGGAGAAGCGACAATAAAAAAACTAAACTAAAAAATGCAGGTACGAGGAAAATGGAAGAAATGACTCACCATCCAATCTAAGTTTAAAACAATAACCTCCACTACTTGTCAGAATTTGAACAATCATGCTAAATTGTACTGCATCGCCATGGATAAGATGTGAAATCATGATTTTATAACCTTATAAATTAAGATTTTATTTTATAAAAAACATACAAATAGTCATTTAATCCTTGTAAACATAAATCTAAGCTTAAAAGCCACTCGTAAACCAATAAATCACACTACCTAGTGTTTAACGCAGTAGACCTACACACAAAATAAACACAGGGTTAGAGAAAAAGAAAACAAGATCACGTAATAAGGAAAAAAAGATATCTAACAAAGGAAAGAGAAAAAATAGCAAGAAGTCTCCATTAGAAAAATATTATTTTAATAATAAAAAGAAAAAACTCTTAAAACAAATTAGAGATATCCATCCTAGTTCCGGAGTATGAAAATGGATTCAATGGTCATGTGCCTTATTCTGTCAATTAACAATCTAAACTTAAAAAACAGATGGCAACACATTAGAGTTGACTAATGACAACTGAAAAGCTGGGAGCAAGCTTCATGAATACAAAGCTTCAGAGTAAGATATAATGAGATATGAGGAACAAACAAATTAAGCAAAAAAATTCTCACTTAAAAATGAGATGATTAAGCATTTTTCACTGAAAACATAATTGCGATTTAAATATGAGAATATTAAGCATAATTTAGTCATAATTATGGATGCATAATTGCGATTTAAATATTAAGCATTCCAATAAGAATAATATAATGATTTTAAAATTTCAATAAAGAATTTAATAAATATTTAATCATAATTTTTAATAAAAAATTTAAAATAAAAAAGAGATGAGTTCGTGGGGGGGTATTTCACTTTATGTATAATAAAATTATTTTTCGTAAATTATGTGCAAAAGAACAAGTATTTTTCTTTACTTTTATAGCCATTTCTCGTTTTTAATCTGTAATCCTGTGAGATGAATTCTCCGCTGTGGCCGCGGTCATCACACCTGTACTTTCTAAAGTCAACCACTAAGTAAGAACAACAATTATCTTGGAGAAGAAAATTGATACAATTTTGGAAAACAAGAAGCACAAGCAACCTAGACAGTAAGCAACTATCACCCCCTAATATTTCCCTCTCTGCATTCTCAGCCACATGCAAAAATAAGGAAACCCTAGGATGATTTTGCACGAGTACGATGGAAAAAAACTGTAACCACGAATCATTTTTTTCCCCAATAAGAAAAACAAAGCCATAATATCCTCAAAGCATAGCATGAGATATGCCATCTTCATGTACCATCAGATATGATGATCGTTTTGATCCTACACTAAATTAATCCCATTGATAAATGAATGTTCATGAAGCCGCAGCCTCACGGTTTTGCCTGAAAATTTTATCTACCTTTGGAATACGAAGGACATGATACTCATACATACTCTGGTGATTGGTTTATAATTTTTTCTGCCTGCAAACAAATAATCATAGATACTACTACCCTGAGCAGAACAACTCCAATAGTTTCTCTTAATAATTCCTTGTGCTTGCTTCACAAGGGCTACGTTCAGCTATTGGTTAATGAAGTTGACTTGGATGCCAAAGCGTGTAGTAAGGATTGGTTGGCGATAATTTTTTCTCTCAGCATCACATTGTAGTCATGCAAACGATGGAGATTCTTCAGGATATCAGTCATCTCTACTTCAGATCCAGCATTGAATTCTGCAGCAATAAACAACAAACTTAAAATGAATGAATCAACTATGAAACGGAATAAACCATAGATGTCAGATCAAATATTTATCACTTGCCACGTCAATTTAGAACTTTTAGTAAGACTTGTTTGTAGTAAATTATTTTCCTTTGTTTAAGATATGTTTTCATCAGAATCTTCTATATAGATAGGCAGCTTGATGAACAAACTCTCTGTATAAGGTAAGGTACTGCTGGTGATGCCAATTTATTTGGTCTTTTCAATATCAAATGGTAACACATGTTGAACTCAAGTGTCATGACTCGCTAAATTCTTATGCTTGATCATTATTTCTTCTTTTATGGAAAAAATTATGTTTTACAATCTAAAGTATCACATGACCAGTAATTCAGGAATGAAATTGGGACAAATTCTCCCAGGTAAATCAACCCTGAAACCAAGAAGCTGTCCCTCCCAAACACAACCTTCGACTGATTTTTTCCACCCCGCCCATACATCCTTCTTACATGACCCCTCTCCATAGGTGAATGAATTAACATCTGGGCTTCTTCTGTACCTCAAGTTATTGCCTACAAGTTCAAGTTTAAAAACAAAGGACAAGCAGATCTCATATTTTACATCCATGACTAGTTAACATGGTCCACTGCATTCGTTTACCTCAAGTTATTACAGTTGGCACAGGATACATGGTTCAGACCTTTTTCCTTCTGTTTCATCTCTTCTTTTTCAGCACGAGAACCAAATTTGAGCTATCACTTATTGCTAAGGACTAGTCACTAGCTTATATCCCCCCTACCCAGTATGATTTATTGAACCCTCATGATTATTGGATACATTAACAAGGGTGAACTGGATGTTCTTTTTCACAAACCTTTCAAGTGCTTTGGAAGCTTGTGTTGCTTTGCATTTTATTTTTCCATGTTTAAACTCCCAACATGTGACACATTTAGATGCAAAAATGGGAAAAAAGAGTGAAAAGAAAAACAGGCTTTATCCATCAGATTAGTGTTACCAAGAGGAGGTGGAATGGGGATGGCATCATCATCTTCACAAGAATATGCTTGAGGCTTAGAAGCACCTCCCTCATAGAAACCAACTGAATGCTGTTTCATATCATTTGAAGAGATAAGCACTTCTTCTTTGTGAGGCTGGAATAAGCAAAATGAATGTGTATGTTAAAGATTCTTTAGACCAATGGAGTCTTAACTTCGGTAATATTAGGATAAAAAGGGTATGAACATCAACATTGCCCCCCAAAAAAAAAATTAAAAAAATGACCATAACCAGATTTATATAAGAAATACAACAATGCCAAACAGGAGCCTAGGTGCTTTTTTATGAAAGGAAACAATACATTTATCAGCTAGAACAACAGATAGCATTTGGAGCCCACTTCTTAGCAAATTCTCAAGAAAAATGATCATTTTGAGAATGGAACCATTAAAATCAACTTCATGTGCTACTGAAGTTGTGACTGGTCAGTGTCAAGTAAATCATAGAACATATTGGTTGTCATTTAAGCTAACAAAGCTTATCCTTGTGCTATGATAGTTTAATATAAGCCAAAATGTGAAAGACATGAGAAAAGGAAAATCCAGTCATCAAGTGGCCTACAACACCTTTCAACAACATTTAGTAACTAGATAAAATTCTGGGGGGTTAACTCAAGTTGGATCACTTAATGATAGTTACTTGGAAATACACTAAGGAAGAGAAGGAGCAAGGAGTCATGCTATAACAAAAATAAACAAGTATATTGGGGACAAGCATGTTCTGCATGCTATAACAAAAATAAACAAGTAAATTGGGGACAAGCATGTTCTGCAATGGAATTCTGCCAAAAAAAGAGGAAAATAAACTTTGGAAAAGAAGCTCAGGAGGAACAAATATAAATTGGGGACAGCACATCTAAAACAGCTTTGAAAGCAAGATAAAAAGAGTACAACATTACTTTTTCATTGGGTATGCTGACTTTCCTGTTGAATGAGATACTGTCCTCTCTATTTTGCAATTTCTTCCTCAATGATTTACTTCCATGTAGTGACCCATTTCCACTAATAGAGGGAATAATGAAGCCAGTACAACTTGATCCTCGTTTCGTTCTTTTGTAGTCATTATCCAATGTTTTGCAACCCCACGTGTACATCACATATTTTCTCAACTGGAAAAGAGAAGCACAAATATGTGTATCATTCATTTTGATAGCAAAGACCACAAATAAAAACTGAATGACAATATAAAGGCAGCACAGGTGCTTTTGTAGATGAAAAACAACTTACCTTGTCCCAATGTTCATGAGCTTTTAAACGATTTCTTATCTGTCGCATAGTGACATCTTCATTCCGAAGTCTTTTTACTCTGTATTCACACTACAAACCAGGAAAATTATGAAATGCAGGATATATTATTTTTCTTTGGAAAGTTTGATGAGATTCATGTTAAAAGTATATAAACTAAACTAAAATAAAATAAAACAAACATGTTGTCATGTTTAGAACATATCCTCCTTCCCATTATTTTGTTTTCTTTTAGATGTTTCAATAAAAATATTAGTATAGAATCACTGGGTGTTCTCTAAATTTATGGCAAAACTAGGAGAATGACTGTCACAGCCATACTGCAAGCTCATTCCTATGCATTAGCATCAACTCATTATGCACAAGAAAGTGCACCAACAACAACTCCATTACAAACACATCTACCCCTTCTAAACCTACACCATTACACTAGGCCAGTGTGTTGCATTACTTTCACAATCAGGAAAAGGAAAATAGAAAACATTAGAAGGCTTGTACTTTTCAATTAATTCAATAAAATCTCAGAAAGCAACTTGCTAGTGTCTTTTCTCCATTCTTCAAAAGTGAAGTATTTCTTAGCATGCTTTGCATAATCATCCCACCAATTTCACATATGAAATTGTCACCAAACTTATCACACGCCTATCCTCACCAATACTACATTTTCAACTCTCAACATCACACATGGTACTTCCACAAACATCATAGAGCTACACAAATGGCAGAAGAATAATATGAGTTGTAGGATGCTTGTGTGTACATTCTTTGCATAATCATCCCATCAATTTCACATATGAAATTGTCACCAAACTTATCACACGCCTATCCTCACCATTACTACATTTTCAACTCTCAACATCACACATGGTACTTCCACAAACATCATAGAGCTACACAAATGGCAGAAGGATAATATATGAATTGTAGGATGCTTGTGTGTTAAGAGATATTCACACATGGAAAGAAAAATTGTTGCTTGATTCTTTGAAGCTCAAGTCTTGGTCATTCCTCAACACCATACTTGCTGATGCATGCTCTGATTTCTCAGCTTACAAGCTAAATAGGAATAAATTCCAGTACACAATATGCGAATACAATATTTATCCTCAATAATTTCTTAAGAAACAAGTGAAATAATGTAAGTGAACGAGACAGCTGTAAAAAGAATAAGAACCGTACTTGCACCAAAAGGTAGAAAAACATGCCAATACTAATGCAATAGAGGCCACCAAGATCCGCTAAGAAGCTTACTGCATAGTGAATAGAGAAAAGTGTATGAGAATATGGATTTAAAACAATTTTAACATGTAATTAACTTCTTAAATGCAACAACAGCAGCCCAGTGATAGCAGCTACGAGCAAAATACACATTTCATTCTCGACACTAGCTGGTTCAGTGGTTTACGGAAGTTTGGAAATTGAATAGGTCAGTTTGAATCAGAAAAAGCCCAAATCCCAGAGAAAAAATAAACCAGTTTGAGTGTAAAACATGCAAAAAAGAGATTATACAAAAAAGCATAACAAATTTAGCACTTCATATGAGGCTTGAATTTATCACTTGCACAACTGTCTCTACCAACTTAATAGGAGTGACACACACACTGATACAGCAGCAAGAAACTCGAGGGAAAGCAAGATTAAATGTCAATTCACATAAAAAGAAGAAAAAATACAAAATATAAAATGTGTTTTTATTTATTATAGAAAATAGTTAACAGTATCATCATTTTCTATACAATATTGTTTTTCAGGGATTGCGGGACTGGAGTGAGAGATTTGCAAGTGTGCCCAATCAAAGGCAGGTTACATTGTGCCAAATTTACTTGGACACCATTTATCCCTGAAAGTATTAAAGAATTTAGGCTTCTTTGCCAAATCAATAAGAAAAGTCTATTTCTCTTTCTTCCAACAGGTTGCCTCTCCTTATTTTCCCTGTCATTAAATGTCTCTGCATCGATGATGTGACATTCACATATCATGGATTGAATTTTTGTGGATTGTTAACAATCAAAAGAAGAAACAACAGTATCTGAAAGATAAAGACATGTATGTATGGACCCAGTGTTTATTCAAGTCTGAGATAAGGAACAAAATACCCTCAATTATGCCACCGGAGAAGGAGAGAGAGAGAGTTCCACCATAACAACAAAAACACATCATATCTACGTTTCACATTGGCAAGGAGAGGGAAAACCATAGATTGTAATAATTTTAACAGTTTGACTTATCTACTTTTCAACTTCCGTGTGCTTAGAAATAACTTGTGCCCAAGAGAAATGTAGCATAATTGAATGTCCATTTTTTCTCTTGTGCTGGTTATACATACAAGGAAAATGGACATATTTTTGGTGAGTGTGCATCCAATATGTGAAAAATGGGAACTTGTCATTCAAGAAGTAATATCTGGATTCAACTTTAGTTTCTTTGCTAACCTTGAAGTCCTAATTGACTACAAGAATTTAAATTTGTCAAGACTATTTGCAAGAACATGTTTATGCGCAAGATAAACTATCTTCACCTCTGCATCAAACAACAATTTTTCATTAAAGCACATGCACGCAATTCCGCCGTAACAGCACAAAAATCCAGTAAACAGTCAAAATAAATGTCCCCCTAGAGCAGAAGAGAGCAGACATGAATCTATTCCAAATTTATATATCTACAAAGTGAACAAATGACTTACCAATGCCAATTATGTTTTGGCTTTCGATCTCAACTACATATGAAGAGAGGTAGTTAATTGCGAGAGTAGTGTTGATTAGTCCATCACTAGAAGTTTCAAGGGAAGCTTGGAGCTGACTCGTCTCCCCAAAGAACGAACCCGGAAGAAACTCATGAAACAAGGGTTGGATGAGCCTTAGATCATGTAAGTTATGGTATATTCGAGGAAACAGGTTAAATTTCAGTACGTTTGAATCCTTTCCCCTGAATGTAACTGGTCTATCATCAAAAGTGCTTCCACTCTTTAGTGAGCCACTAACAAAACTCACATGCTTCTTGTCAGCATGATCTTTTGCACTAAGGTTGAATTGAAAACCAACAGCTGTTGCAGGAGTACTTGGAAGATCAACAAACTGCCACGAAATATACATATAATCTCTATTCAAGTGGCACTTGCTACACTTAAAAGTGAGAGTTGGACCCATACTTGTGTTTCGGCATGTGTAGTTCACAAAGTCAGTAAGAGGGGCAACCCTGTGATCAATAAAACCAGGATTCCCGGTGACTAAAGTACCAATTCCCAGCAAGTTTGAACAGCTCATACTGGATACAGTGGTTATATTAAATTCCATGTCATTAATGAAGGAGGCCAAATCAGGTGCATTTGTTGCTCTCACAGTATGCACCTCAATTGTTCTCTTTGATATGATCTGGTAAAGCAGGCTGAGGAAAAACTGAAAAGCCAAGTCAGTAGTTTATTCCTAAAACAGAAGTGAAGGAAGTTGTAAACATAAAAGACTAGTTTAGAGTCCTATACTCACGTAACAAGCAGCCCGATGAAAAGTATCCAACTTGCTATCGAGAAGGCTCCACCAAGTTCGGTTTTTCGCTTTACAACCACCTTTCGATCATCCTACCAATAAAAAATACCAACAGCAACAGGTAAATGTGGGAACAGAGGAATTGGGAATGATGCTTAAGACCCAATTCTGAGAGGAGCTTGTTGAAAACTGAGATGAGGTCTGTTATTTACCCCACCCTAAGTGCACAAACTAATAAATATGTATATATGTGCGCGCTTGCTTGCTCAATGTATTATCTGATTTATCTTTATCTTTACAGGGGCATGATCCAAAGCATAAATAATAACACCCTCTACTTATAAACCCAAGTGGTTGACTAGCATCATCAAACAAATAATGAAAGGGGAAGGATTTACCAGCCAATGCCGGGTAGCAAAGCAAATGTCCAAGCGACTAATCCACCACCTAAAACGGAACCATATGTTGTGGGTCCCATGATGATCAAGCTTAGTAAACCTCAAGAAGAAGCAAAACAAAAGCCAAGAAGCAACCATTACAAGCGTCGCCTCCAAGAAAACAGCCTGAGACTGCGTAAATTTCTTGATGGAATCGAATGAGAAAATGGTTTCTGGAAACGAAAAGCCGAAGCTGTTGTCCAACTCCACACCCGTGTCCGCGTATATGGCAGACCGTCCCGAGAAATACGAGCAGCTGTTTGTTGTGCTGTTCAGAAATTGCCCCGTCGGACACGCGCACCAGCTCGTGTTGTAGATTATTGACTTGCTCGGACATTTAATACTCGTCGTCGTCATTATTCTTTACCCGAATCCTAATCAGATACCAAAATCACAACACTTAGATTAGACTATTACACTATTTATTACCATTACAAAGAAAGAGCTAAACTATTTGAATCCGGTTTTTTTATCGTAGCTTAGCCCTAGGTCTTGTTCATAGAGAGAGACGAGACGAGAAGCAAAGAATGTTCTTTTATCTGTGCAGCAGACATACAATGTTCAACAGTGATGTGCTGTCATGATTATCTTTTAAAAATATTTTTTTAATATAATACAGTAAAACAATTTAAAATTATAAAAATATTGATTTTAAATATAAAAAAATTACGTTAATTAATTATTTAGTGGGTCAGCGAGGGACTGGATCTAGTATTATCAAAGACCGGAAAATGAACATGGACATCACAGCATCTGCAAAACCTGAGTACCCTGTAATAGATCGAAACCTAGCATTCACTAAGGTTGTCGGCATCTTCAACCATAGTTGTAAAATCCGTTCCGGGTACCGTTTCGGTTTTTTGTTTGAAACAGATCATTCCGGTTTCGATGCATTCCGGCGTTCCGTTCTGGTTTTGTACTGTTCATATATAATTAATTATATATATATATGAAAAAAAAATATTTTAACAAATATAATTAAAATTCAAGATAAATTAACTTTAAATTATACAATACAAACACAAAATCAAACAAACATAATCTCAAAATTAGAAACATCTCTAAAATTCCAAAAATAAAATTATTTTAAAAAAATAAAAATAAAAAATGAATTTAATTATAATTAAAAGATCCAAAATATTTGAAATTTAAGCTACTTATTGTATGTTTTTCAAGTAATTCTATGTTTTTTTATGGTTGTTGTATTTGAATTTGAATTTTAAGTAAATAATTGAAATAAACATTACAGTCCCCGAAATACAAATAATTGCACCCTGCTCCCATAGTAAATATTAATTAATTCCTACCCCCCTTTATAAAGATAACCCTAAATTTTCCAGCTCATTCGTTGGGCATGTAGCACCATCCTTTCTTCTTCTCTAGCCGTCGCCCAACCCTACCCATCTTCCTCTTCCTCATCTTCCTCTTCCTCTTCCTCATCTTCCTCTTCACTTCCATCACTTGTGTCCACATCGTCTTCTTCCTCATCTTCGTCAGATTCTTCATCCTCACGGACAATTTCTTCCATGGTAAAATCAGGAGGAGGAGGAGGAGGAGGAGAGGGAGAAGAGGGTCTTTGTCTTTTTGGCCTTGGAAAGCTTGGCCCTTCTCCATCTTCGAGTGAGAATTTTGTCATCTCTCTCTGCAAAGTTGAGGTTTAAGAAACGAAATTGATTTGGGAATTGTGGAATCGGGGGTCGTTTCTGTGTGTTTTGTAAGGGGACATGAAACGGCGTCGTTTTGATGAACCCGGAACGGAACGCCCGGAACGGAACCGAGGCATTCCGACCGGAATCCAGCCGGATTTGCCGGATCGGGCCGGGATTTTTACCGGGACAAAAACGTCGCCGTTTTGTCCCGGATTTTGAAGTGGAACGGGCCGTTCCGGCCGGAACGGAACGGGATTCACAACTTTAACTTCAACACCCTTGATTATTATTTTCGTTTTATCACCCTTATTTATTAGTGTCTCTATCACTGTTGGCTACCTCTCAAACATAAATTTCACATCTTTAGCTCTTCTTTTAGCTTATTTATGTCAAAATTACTCATATGCATTTGGGTTTTTGTTTTTGTTTTTGTGTTTGTTTCTAACAGGGATAAACCATAAATGGTGACGGGGAGGATTGATTGGTTTAAAGGGAGGTTTTATATATGCTTAACACAACTTTGTTGGGAGACTTATGAGGTTGTAGGCTGAAAAATTAACACAACACAACTTTCTTGACATTATTATTATTTTTTGTGTTTGTTTCGTACATAATGTCATTTAAAACGACCAAATAACATTTCCGTTTACATCGATGCCCGAACATGGGGTTGCCCCCCCTCTAATGGGTTTAAACGAAATTTAGATGATTTTTTTCAAAAATTAATGTCAAGAAATAAAATTTAAAAACAAGTAAGATAAAAAATAAAAGAGAATATTGAACCAAAAAACATTTTCAAACCATAAATCAGGATATTTAATAATAAAATATTATACACTAAGAAGTTGTAAAACTCAATTTCTAACAAATATAAAATCAAATGATGAATTATTACAATTATTAAGTTCATTGCTATTACTATGATTGCAAAATTATCATTATTATTACAACTACTATTATTATCATTACTATCAATAATTAATATCCTAATTATTATTGGTATTATTTTAAAAAATTTAACAAAATAGCAAGCAAGAAAAAGAACTAAAATTATTATTATTGTGTGAATAATGAAAATAACAAAATTACCTGAAAGAATAAAAAAATCTAAGACTTTCACAAAAGATCAAACAAAAAAAAATAACAAAACAAATATTATTAGCTTAAAAAAATCATTTCACGGCACTTTAACAATCCAAAATGTTTTGTGAGAAAAATTAAAGTATTTTCCCATGAATTTGATGATTCAAGTATCCGAATCTTCTTGTGTTTTTAAGGACAATGATAATTTAATGCTGATGATTTCATTAAAACCTGTTAAACAGATAAATTTATATCAATTTAAATTCATATATTTTATTAGAAATTTGTGATCCATAGAATTTATTATTTTTCACAAATTTATAGTACAATAAAAAAATCTTGCACTCTTAATATTTCTTCATTAAAAAAAATATGGTTTCGAACGCGGCAAAGCATGGGTAAATGACTAGTTTATTATATTATACTATATACTAAAAGAGGTCATAGTCAGTTACTGTGGAAAAAGAGGTCATGAGTTCGACCCCTGCTCAGCGCGCCTGATTATGCATTATTTGTTTTTGCTTATAATTTTATTTTATTTTAATTTTTTTGTTTGCTTTTTTTTTATTTTGAGTTATGCATTTTTCTTTCTTTTGATTTTTTATTATTATTTTTATTTTTTATTTTTTTTGTTAAAATTATTGACCTTTTTTTCTTTGATTGAATTTTTTTTTCCCATTATTAACGCAATAAGAATCATAATTTCAGTTTTTTTTCTTGTTTTCTTTTTTTTTAATGTTTTCAATTTTTTTCGTCGGGGTAATTTAATAATTTTATTGTTTTAGATGTAAGACTTCGATGTTCATGTTGTTATAATAGGATGTGTTGATGTGTTTCATTATATCAAACCTTGCATGTATAGATGTTATATTTTATTTTATTTTTTTAATTTTTTCATTTGCTTGAAATTGATAATATAGTTGGTTTTGTTTTCGGTTCTTATACTTTTGATTTTTGATTTTAAGTCCTTTAATTTTTTACATTTCTTAAATAGTTCATATTTTTGTCTATGTTTATATATGTGTGCTTTTAGTTTTGATTTTTAATTTTTATTATTTTCTTTTTTGATGAGATAACATTTTTTTTCAAAAATTTTGTTCTTAAATTTTAGTTTGTGTTTATGATCATTTGAAAATTGATATTTCTTATTTGTTTTCCTTTGTTTTTTCTTTAGTTTTTTATTTTTATTTTCACGTAAAATGATTTTTTTTAGCTAATAATTTTTATTTTTATTCATTTTTATGTTGTTTGGTCTTTTGTTAAAGTTTTTGGGCCTTTTTATTCTTTTATTGAATTTATTTTCCCATTATTCACGCAATAATAATAATATTTTTTGTGTTCTTTCTTGCTTCCTTTTTTATTAATGTTTTTGAGTTATTTTTCTCTTCAAAATAATTTAATATTTTTTATTGTTTTAACAATAATAGTAATGATATTTTTAGATGTTAAACCTTAGATGTTGTTGTTATTATAATAGGATGTGTTGATGTGTTTCATTATATCAAATCTTGTATGTATATATGTTATATTTTATTTTGAACTAGTAAAATATATTAATTGTTTCAATCCCAACAATTATAAAAAATATTTGTTGGGCCCGCAATGTAGTGCGAGCAATTAACTAGTACTACACTAATAGATCCACGCATCCCGAATTGTTATCTGTGCGCCCAACCACATCGAGTTTAAATGCCCAAAATTAAATTCCAAATTCAATGATATGAGGCCTACTTGTTAGTATTACTATATAGCTAAAAGAGGTCGCACATGAATAGTTAATGAATAGAGATTTTCACTATTCATTACTGATCTAATTGGGCTTTTTTTTTAATTTTGTAACCATGGTTCTCTTTCTTTTTTTATAACCGCGGTATCCGTGATAATTTACGCACATCACGACTAATTTCAGAACCCATTTTTTTCCCTTTTTTTTTCATCACTTATACATTTTTTGGTTTTTTTCTTATAACCGAGGTGTCCAGGTCAATTTACACACACCATGATTTTTTTTTTCTTATTACTGTTTGAAAATGTGCTTTCCCCTTACGGTTTTTTATAACCGGGCTTTCTTTTATTTGTTTTTTTATAACCAAGGTGTCCGGAGCAGCTTACGCGCACCACGACTAATCTCCAAACCCACTTTTTTTAGAATATTTTTCCTGTTTTTTTTCCACTTATACGTTATTTTTAATTTTTTTTATAAACAGGATATCTAGGTCAGCTTACGCTTACTTTCAAACAGGAATGAACAGTAAAAATCATAGTAATGAACAGTAAGAGGTGTTTTCCCCTTGCATTTTTTTAATAACCGGGTTGTCCGGGATAGTTTACGTGCACCACGACTAATCTCGGGATCCACTTTTTTTTTACAGTAATGAACAATGATTTTGAGTGTTCATTGTTGTTTGAAAATGTGCTTTTTGTTTTTTTTACCAGGCTTCTTATTTTTTTTTATAAACAGGGTATCTGTGATAACTTACACGCACGACAACTAATCTCCAGACCCTTTTTTTTCTTCCATTTATACATTTTTTTGGTTATTTTATGACTGGGGTGTCTGGGTCAGTTTACGCGCACCATGATTTTTTTAATGAGCAGTGATTTTCACTATTCATTACTGTTTGAAAAGGGGCTTTCTGTTTTTTACCAAGCTTCTTTTTTTGATAATCGAGGTATCTGTGGCAGCTTACATACACCACGACTAATCTCCAAACCCATTTTTCTTAACATTTTTTTCCTGATTTTTTTTGCCACTTATATGTGTTACTTGGTTTTCTTTTATGACCGAGGTGTTCAGATCAGTTTATGCACACCGTGATTTTTTTTCTCATTACTGTTTGAAAAGGTGATTTCCCCTTGCACCTTTTTTTTAATTACCGAGCTTCCTTTTTTTGTTTGTTTTTTTATAGTCGGGGTGTTTAGGGCAGCTTACGCGCACCACGACTATTTTTTGGACCTGTTTTTTAACATTTTTTGCCACTTATACATTTTTTTTTATAACCGGGGTGTCCAGGTCAACTTACACTTACTTTCAAACAAGAATGAATATTTAAAATCACAGTAATGAATAGTAAACTTTCCCCTTGCACTTTTTTTTTTTTTTTTTAATAATTGGGTTGTTCGGGGTAGTTTACGTGCACCACGACTAATCTCTGAGCCCACTTTTGTTTACATTTTTTTCCTAGTTTTTTGTCACTTGTACATTTTTTTAGTTTTTTCTTTATAACCGGGGTGTTCGGGTCAGCTTACGCGCACCATGATTTTTTCCCCATGTATATATTTTGTTTTGATAACCAAGGTGTTCGGGCTAGATTACACGCGCCACGAATATGCTCAGGACCCACTTTGTTTAACATTTTTTCCTTTTTTTCACTTATATTTTTTTAATAATCGGGATATGTGGATCAGCTTACGCACACCACGACTATTATTATTATTATTATTAAGAAAAAAGCTAAAATAGATCGCTCAAACATTGTGCACACACTCATAAAACACCGTGAATAACAACAGTGTATTCATGATTTCGCCACTCAGTGCACTTCAACCCTTGCCTTGGGATCAGGGGTATTTTTGAATTTTCCACGGGACCGGTTGACATTACCAAATTATTTGGGGATAAATTTGTATTTTTCTCGTATTTTTGCACAGTAAAATAATCATAATACCCATGAATAAGACAAAAATACACAGGAACCGCAGGGGGCTTTAAAGTTATTGCACATACTTTTTTAAATAGTTAAATACAAATTTACCCCTATATATATATATATGACCTATTTATTATTTTCAAGAAAGGATAATATTAGTATTCTAAAATATTTTTAATATAATAATAAGAGGAGTAAATCTTAATAAAAAAAACTTCTTAAAACAACAATGACGTTGTCATCGATAGTATGACCAATAATAGTTAGAATATTAATTATGTGTAATAATATTTTATAATGACAACTATAATAATTGTGACAAAAATTCCTTGATCAATGTTATTTTTGTGAAAATTAACTTCCACGTCTTTTTTTATGTATGATATTTCAGATCTCATATTACAAAAAAAAATATACGAAACCACATATAAATAAGATAGGTAGAAAAATTGTGTCAAATTATCTACAATAATAACATAAAAAATTATCCTACATTTCGCCAAAGTCGGCACCAAATTTTTTAACATGTAACAAAATTGTTAATGGTCCTATATATATATATATATATATATATATATATATATATATATATATATATATTTTTTTGGGATTTTTTTCATTAAAAAATAGAAGAGACTAATTATATATTGTGATATTTTTTTTTCATATTGACGTATTAAAATATATATCAAACTTTGAACTGACTTTTCTTTAAAAATCTCACATTAATTTAATTGAAGTGTTCAAAAAAATTGTAGTATAATAATATGAAGAAAAAATATGAAAAAAAAAATATGAAAAAATAATCTTTAATAAATTTGAGTAGTTATATTTTTGCTATCTGTCAAATAAATTATTCCGCAAATAGTTAAAACAAACCCAACAAACAATTTGTATGTTGCATGCAACAAATAATATATCTTTAGTCAATTTGATCAATTGCGGGTCTGTTATCTAGCAATTAAATTATTACCAAAGTAGTTAAAACAAAATCGTCAATCAAATTGTTTGTTGCATAAAACAAATCACTCATATGTGCTACAATTCAACGAATGTAATTTTACTATTTGCTAATGAAAAAATTCATGAAACGAATAAAACATACACAACAATCACATAATTTTTTCGATTCCAGTTGTACAATCTATCAATTAAATAATTATCAAAACAATTTTAACAGTAGCAACATTCAATCACTTTTAAGCGGGAAAAAAAACTTGTTTCTTAAATAGAAAAAAAAAATTGTTTCTTAAATAGAAAAAAAAACCTATTTCTTCAATCATTATCAATTACAATTTTACTAATTAAATATTAAAATAATAAATTATAACATGTATAAAATTAATCAGTTTCTTAAATGGAAAAAAAGTCCAGCGCAGCGTGCGGTCAAATTCACTCATTTATTTACTAAAAGTTGAGGTCATTCTTTGACTTCTTTGACTGTAGCAAAATGACTGCAGCTCTAGAAGCAAAAAAGCATAGGGCTCAAGGCTTGTTTGGACTTAATTAAAATTTTGTTTTCAGCTAGGATACAAGGCTTGTGATGCAAACCTCGTGATCACTTGGTTACGCAACCCGCAACTATGAATGAAATATGATCCTAGAAAGCCAAAATAGGTCTGATAGGACTGTGACACATTGGAAACATGCCTCAAGGCACCATCACTATTTGAATGATTAGAATGACGCCATGAAACTAGATAATCTTCGATAAATTAGATTCAGTTCGTTCAAGAACTAAAGAATCCAAGAATCACTCTCACATATAAAACTGAAAAGTTCAAAAATAATATTCATCAATGGCTCCCAAAATTTAGCCAACATGAGTTTAAATATTCATTGAAAAGCTAACCCTAATGGACCCCTTATGTGGACTTAAATGAGGTCCACTCAAAACTGACCCAAAATCCTAAATTGAAAAGTCCATGACTTAATCCAAACAAGCCTTGGATCCTAGCTGAAAATAAAATATTAATTAAACCCAAACAAGTATTGGGTTGTAGCTAACAAAATTAAATAAAGCCTATAAGTCCTATTTAAACTCTTCCATCCAGCCCCTAAATCCTAAAAACAAAAGGAAAAGGTAGTCACCCATGTTGTTTCCAAGTTGTAGTATGATTCATTTGTCTCCTTTGTTGTCCTCACTTCATGACCCAAATAAGGTTGCATTGGACCCCTCCTATACATGGATAAGATGTACTAGGGTCTCCTCTTAAAACTCCAATGGTCCTTGCAATTCTAACTTGGTTGAAACCTTCAAACCACGAATCAAGCTTCTGAACATGTAATTGGTCATTGCTAGTGTTCTGGGTCAGTTCGCATCAGCTTGTTTCGATTAAGTCATGGACTTTCCAATTTAGAGTTAGTTTTTCAAGAATTATTTAAACTCATGTACGTTGAATTTTGGTAGCCATTGATGAATATTACTTCTGAATTTTTCAGTTTTATGTGTGAGAGTGATTCTTGCATTCTTAGTTCTTGAACGAACTGAATTTGACTTATCGAAGATTAGCTGGATTCATGGCAAGTTCTACTCATTCCAATAGTGATGGTGCCTTGAGGGCAGGTTTTCATTGTGTCACACTCCTATCAGACATATTTCGGTTTCCAAGATCAGATCTCAGTCTTAATTGTGGGTGTGACCATGTGATCACGAGATTTGCGTCACCTGATCCTTAAAACTAGGAAATAAATCAACCTGACCATTAAAATCTGAATTTGTTTTGACATGATGTAACTCAAAAGAAATATGTCAATTCATTATTGAACCCATTTAAGGTTAAAAACATCATGGTTGGTCAATATTGGTCCTTGAAAACTAGGAAACACATCTACCTAGGTGTTAAAACCCCAACTTAATAAAAGAAAAGGATTATAATTTGACAAAATCTCATTGAAGTTGTTTTTCATTAAGTTTTGAAAATACATTGTTGCATGAATATACACACATAACAAGAAGATATAATTTACCAAATATAAATAACATCAACATAAAGTAAATAAAAATAAAATGAAATGAAGGTGCATGGATAATAATCATGATGCATCAATTCTAACATGTGTATTATTTCCAATTATAAATAGTAATTTTACAAAAAACACTTGTAACGAAAAAATGGTAGAAGGTTCAACTTACATTGGGGCTTGTTCCAAAAAAGAAAGGAGTTATCATTATGTTTGTCTTGTGGTGTAGAGGTTTTTGGGTGGTTTTTATTTCTAACTTGGTTTTCTTTATCTCTTTTGGTTTTTTTCCTCTTTAATTTGTCTTTCAAGCTTCTTCTATCCCTGCTCCAACTTCTCTTTTTTCCCTCTTTTTTCTCCTTTCTTGTACTCTTTTCTTTTCCCTCACCTCCTATCTCACTTCTCTTAGAAACTTTTTTTCCTTCTCTCTCTGTCACTCAACATTTCTCTCTAACTTTGCTCCTCTTGGTTCTTATATTTTCCTTTATTTATAAGTGAGGATGAAGTTTTTAGATCCTTTCTTGGTGGTGTGGTTGTGTCCATTGGTTCTCTTGGTTTAATCTCAACCCTTCATCGTGGTTGTATATGTAACACCCCCTACTCTTGGGGACGACCAAGAATTTTTTTTTTCTCAATCACAAGCAAACAGTAACAGGTCTCAAAACAATAACAGGTCCCGAGAAAATATCATGTTCTCAAAACAGTGACATGTCCCAAAACAATAACATGTCTTAAACAATAACAGATATGAAATAATAACAAGTCTCAAAACAGTAACATGTCTCAAAACAGAACATGTCCCGAAACAATAACAGATCCAAAACAGTAACAGATCCCGAGACAATAACATGTCTCAAAACAGAACATGTCCCGAAACAATAACAGGTCTGAAATAGTAACAGATCCCCGAGACAATAACATGTTCTCAAAACAGTAACATGTCCCGAAATAATAACAGGTCCAAAACAGTAACAGATGGCTAATAACATAACCCTTAATTCAATCTTGACCCATTCATCCTAGGTCTACAAAACCTTAAACATCATCCTCATCGCAACCATTATTAATAAACCATACATTTAACATCATTCAACCATTTATACTAGAGTTGATATAAATCCAGTCACGTTTAACAAAATACGACAAACGAGTTAATTTTCTTACATTCCAATATTTTTCCAAAAAGGGTGAACATACATATCAATTTGCCACATTTACTTTATACAAATTACTACTGGATACAAAAAAACTAAGAAACGATAGCTTTACTCCTAACGTGAAGATGATGGACCTGAAATAGAAATACAAGATAATCTCATAAAGAAATTCTAGAAGAAATCATATTAAAGTTATGAAACCCACGATATGCCATCATATATAATTGAAATAATCAACATGGCTATTCGAAAGTCAAACTATTTTCCCTTTATCCAGGATCCTAACATACACTAAATGCATGTTAGCCATTTATACTGATCCCTTTACCCGGGATCCAGGCATACACTGAATGTATGACAGTTATTCATGGTGATCCCCTTATCTGGGATCCTAACATACACTGAATGTATGTTAGCCTTTTATACCGATCCCTTTACCCGGGATCCTAGCATACACTGAATGTATGACAGTTATTCATGGTGATCTCCTTATCCGGGATTCTAACATACACTGAATGTATGTTAGCCTTTTATACCGATCCCTTTACCCGGATCCTGGCATACACTAAATGTATGACAGTTATTCATGGTGATCCCATTATCCAGGATCCTAACATACACTGAATGTATGTTAGCCTTTTTATACCGCATCCCTTTACTCGGGATCCTAGCATACACTGAATGTATGCCAGTTATTCATGGTGATCCCCTTATCTGGGATCCTAACATACACTGAATGTATGTTAGCCTTTTATACCGATCCCTTTACCCGGGATCCTGACATACACTGAATGTATGACAGTTATTCATGGTGATCCCCTTATCCGGGATTCCTAACATACACTAAATATATGTTAGCCATCGCCATGTTTTGTTCGTGACACTTCCAAACTTTCATGATACACAAGCCTTAAATATTCTTATTGATACATCATATCTTCTCAAACTTCCACCAAGACTTTAAGCATAAATCACACATTTCCACTATGAAAATTAAATTAGAAACATAGGCATGAATCACCTACCTGCTGTGGATGCTCTGCTCGTGGTCCCTTGTTGCTGCTATTGCACCACACTTTTGTTCCCTCCTGTAATTACAGGAAATTCTCGTAAATCATTTCAAACCATTGATACTCTTCGTAACAACCACATCGAAACAATTCAATATGCCTTTACATTTGTTATTCTTTTATAACTTTTGTCAATAAAGAAAATATCATTATAAACACTCATTTTCAAACATAACTTGTTTCTTTTCCTTAATGCATCTCACTTCATCGTTTCGCGACCTCCCCCTCTTTTCCCCTTTTTTCTCAAAGCTTTCAGCAAAGGTCGGATTTCGACCTCTGCCTAGAGTTTTCACTATAACAGGAGTTATAGAGCTCTATTTTGTACAAACTTTATCTTGTTAGAAAGATAACATATAGGGATACAACTTTTATGAAGGGGAGAAAACCCAGTTCTGTCCCCAAAATTCACGAAATGCATCACGAATGTGACAGACCTGCTGTTCTGCAGAGCCTGCCCTGCACAGTAACGTTCGGTGACCCTTAACTAGAGCTATAAAATTCCAAATTAAATAAAACAAGTTTCCTTGGATAGTATACATCCAGAACTACAACTCCTATAAAGGAACCCAATCCTAATTCCCTTGTTTTCCACTCAAATTCTCTCTGAAAATCAAGAGATGAATCTGTCAAGTTATTCACTTCTGCAACACATGCATTTGGCTGAAAGTTAGCCTTGGAAAACAAGACTTTCCTCATTATTTTCATGCTCAATCATTCATTACACAACCATTCACATGCAACACAACATATACTGTAATTATTTTACAAAACACATAATCTTTCTCTCATTTCTGTCCTCAATGGCCAACCATGACCTTTCCTAGGGCTCCCCCTTTTTCCTTTCCATTTGTCTTGCCAATTAACTCTCATTTCATCCTATTTCATGCCACATTCATCAATTTCATACAATTCCACATTTCCCCCAAAATATTTCAAGAACCCTAACCCAAAATTCATAAAGAAAAATAATGCAATTTAACCATAAAATCACGAATCTTTTAGATGCATATAGAAACACTTTACCAAGAAGGATTCAAGATCCTAATAGCTTGTGAAATCACAATATCCTCCTCTCCTCTTTCTCTTCCTACTGCTGCAACCCAAACACTCCTTTTCCTCCATTTTCTCCTTCCAATAATACTCCAAATCTTTGGGTTTTTTTTATGTTTGAATGTTTTGGTAACCCTTAATCTCATTTTCACTTCAAAATTCTTCTTTAATTTGGGTAAGACAATATCAAAATCTCCCTTCCTTTCTTCCCCTTTTTTTTCCTGGAAATGAGAGACAAGAGGGGTATTTATACTCCTCAATTTCTCTTATTGCACTAAGCCTGAGAGAAAAAGGCTAAAAGTATGGCTAAAACCAAGAAAACAAATGCACATGGAAGAAATTTATAGGCAACACACAAGAAAGAAGGGTACCATTTTGTATCCATCCACAAAAGAACATTGTTTTGGGCTTAAGTTTTGTTTTTGTTTTTATGGGATTTTAATTGGCATCATTTCACTTAAGAAATACTATTTAACTTAAAATGAAAAGGCATTGTTTTGACTCAAACCAAAAATTCATGTTTTCAAAGAAATCCCTTATTTCTGTCTTTTTTAAGTAGAAAATTCATGTTTTCAAAGAAATCCCTAATTTCTTTGACTTCTTTACTTAAGTCCTTGGATTTTTTATTTTCAACAAACTTAAACCTTTTGTCTAAATGTTTTTCAATTTCATTCTTGATTTCTTGACCTTTTTTCCAATTAGGCCTTGACTTTCCGAATTTCAACTATTTAACCAATTTTAACCTTTTCACAATAATTCTTCTCAATTTCCCATGATTGTATTTTTTTTCCTTTGTTGCATGTTGCTTTGTTTTCCAATTTAGTTTTCAATTTTAAATTATTTAGCCAATTTTACCATTTTTTCAATATCTACTCTTAATTTTATCCCACTGTGTTTCACTTTTTTATTGAAATTATAATTTATTTTATTATTATTATTATTATTATTATTATTATTAATTATTATTATTATTATTTTTTTTTGGGGGGGGGGTACTTAAAAGATATAAAAAATAAAGTTATGAAAAAATCCAATAAAGAAATAAAAACAAGAGTTGCGCAACTAGAAATAGCTCAACTCAACTGGCTGCGCAGCTTTCACTAGGACGACCGACCAAAAGAATTTTTAATGAATTGCGAAACTAGGAGTAGCAAGTAGCAAAACATAAGTGGTGCTAATTGTAGTAGCTTAACCCTTTAAAGTTTATTAAGTTAGTAGCGCTACTTTAAAAAAATTTAGTATCGTAACCTCTCTTACTGTGCTATAGTTTGCCCCCCTCAATTGTTTTGACACTGCACTATCAAGTAGATAGTACGAGCTGATTTGCCCGCGCGTTGCGCTGGGCTTTTTTCTATGTAGAAAAATAATAGATTTTTAACGTGTTGTATTTTTTTTTAAAAAAAAATTATTTTTGACATTAGCACATCAAAATCATGTAGAAACACTTTTTTTAATTTAAAATTAAAAAAAATAAAATTTGTTCAAAAGCGATTTTCAAACGCATTACCAAATACTCCTGTAATCTCTCACCATAATCATAGTTCAATCCACTTTTTAAAATAGTAATGAACAACGAAAACCACATTTCAAATCACTGTTTATTACTCTTTGAAATTGCGATCTCCTTTGGCTATGTACAAAATAATAGTTATGGTGCACGTAAGCTAGCTTGTACATTCTAGTTATAAAAAAAATTTATAAGTTGAAAAAAATTAAAAAACAATGTCCAAGGATTATTCGTGACACGTGTAACCTACCCCGGTTATAAAAAATATATATATATGAGGAAAAAATTGTGGTGCGTGTAAACTGACTCGAACACCGCGAGTATCAAAAAAACCAAAAAAAAAGAAGCCCGGAAAAAAGAAGAGGAAAAACACATTTTCAAACATTAATAAACAAAGTGAAAATTGTAGAAAAAAAATTAAGTTCAGAGATTTATTGTGATGCATAAGCTGACTCGGACACCACAGCTTATAAAAAAAATGACTGAAAAAAAAACATGTCAAACACTTATGAATAATAGAAAACACCGTTCTTTACTCAAAAAATCATTTTTAAAAACATAAACTTAAATTTTTTTTGTGTGCTACAATTATTAGAAATAAAAAATATTGTAATTTGTTTTTAAAAACATAAACTTAAATTTTTTTTGTGCTATAATTATTTATTTGCCGTCTAAAAAGAACAGTCCAATGGAAACGGGAAGTGACTTGTATATTTTTTAATTTGACTTGTAGATAATGCAAGTAAATTTGTCAATATTTTTTTTAGATGTTTTTTATTTCCAGTAATATTAGATCTAAAATATTAGAAATAAAAACATTGGAAATCCTTGTAAAGAAATAAACTTAAATAAAAGAGCACAAAATTAAATTTTGAAGCCAATTGTTTTTTTATATAAGATTTATTAATCATAGTATTATATTAAATATATTTAAGAAAACATGATATGAATTTCTGTCCTTGAAAAAATCCTAGGTCATTTTTCCTCTCTCTCAATATATTTCTAGGCGATAATATTCAATAAATATTCAAACATATAATTAGTTTTACATATTTTAATTTGACATAAATATACAAATATATAATTAATTTGACATAATTTCAATAATATATTTAATTTAAAGGATAATCTTAGGCTATTTTGTTCTCTCTCTATATATTCTTAGGCGATGATATTTAATAAATATTAGAACATATAATTAGTTTCACATATTTTAATTTGACATAAATACACAAATATATAATTAAAAAGTCAAAACACTGCAAATTTATTTTAAGAAATAAACTTAAACAAAAGAGCACAAAATTTAATTTTGAAGCCAATATTTTTTTTTATTTTATAAGATTTATTCATCATACTATTATATAAAATGTATTTAAGAATACTCGATATGAATTTCTTTCCTTCAAAAAAAAATCCTAGGTCATTTTTTCCTCTCCCTCTATATATTCCTAGGCGATAATATTCAATAAATATTTGAACATATAATTAGGTTTACATATTTTAATTTGACATAAATATATAAATATATAATTAATTTGATATACTTTTAATAATATCTTTAATTTAAAAGACAAAATTGAAGCAAACCCAAACATTGAATTCAAATAATTCAAAACAAAACCGGAATTAAAAAGAACTGGGACCGAAATGAAACTGAAATCTATAATTAACTTGCATGGAATGATAAAATTGAAAGAAATCAAACTTTGATACTGAAAATATTAAGGATTTATAATAAATTTGCATGGAAGGATGAAATTGAAATCAATGAAAACTTTGATACCATAAAAATTCCGAATTCTAGCCCAATCCGCTAAATTAAAAGAATGAGGACCCGAATTGGAACTCTAATATATAATCAATTTCAATTGAGGGACTGAAATTGAAAGAAATGAAAACCTATACTGCTAATAATAACAAATTCAAACGCTCGTGGACTGAAATGAACTTTGACAAAAAACAGCTTTTAGTCGACGTCATCCGGGCGCAGCAGGAGAGAGAAAGTGGGCGTGAAAATTTAAACGGCCATTGACACGTCTCCGGAGACCATCTTGCCACACGCGTCGCCCCATGTGGAAGATAACATGCCTGAAAATCATTCTAGACGCCGTATGAAGCCGCACGCACCGTTCGAAAAACGTGTGAGCGTTGGAACGGACGGCGCGTCCGGCGACGCGCCAACAGTTGTCAGCGAAAAAAAAAATTGGCTAATTACCGGGACGCCCCCCACACCCAGGCCTTGGTTTTGTCGTTTTCGGGGGGCGAAACCGTCGATGCACTGTTCATTCTAATATTTAAAAAAAAAAAATCGGCCAGCCGGACCGGATCGGAATGGTCAATGACCGTCCAGCCCCCGAAAATTGCGGCGTTTTTTGTCTTTTTCAGGGGCTATTTTCGTGCACACATTGTTCAAAAATAAAAAAAAACGAGGACATACACCCACGAAGCACCGGGTCAAACTGAACATGAATAGTGCCGATGAGTCTGTGTGAACAGTACTCACTTGCACAGTGAAATCATGTTATGGTTTAGCTGTATGTATAATGTATAATAATTACCGTTACTTATTTATTTTATAAAAAAAAAATCAATTTATAATTTAGCTTTCTTCCTACTTTTTTTTTCTGGATTGAAGCTTTTTTTTTTTTTTGTTTACAGCATTCGATTAATGAGCATTGCAGCTTCAAGTTCCAGCGTAGATCTTTGAAAAAAATAATTATTATGGTTTATTTATGGATTTACTTATATATATATATATATATATATATATATATCATTTGTTTTTTTGGTATGGTTTTGGGACGAAGATTGCTTATCTTTATTATATATTTCATTTGTTTTTTTGGTATGGTTTTGGGACGAAGATTGCTTATCTTTATTTTTTTTATTATTTTATACGTGTTCTTTAACAGTGTAGACATGTTTTCGTTCTCACTTGAAAGTTGACATGTCCATGTTTCTTAACAGAGAAGCAAAAGCAAGCGCACTGTCGTTCGGCCATTAATTGAAAAGGTGAAACGCACAGCTTGCTTTGTCTTCGGTCAGCAAATAACCATCACCATCTCGGGCAGCCGCCATCTAAAATGAAGCTAAAACTGGGAAGAAAAGCCTAAAATGAAGCTATGCTAAAACTGGGAAGAGAACAGGATTTTTACAAAGAAAGCTAAAAGAACGAAAAGGAAGTGAGGCATGAAAATCACTATTGAAGTCCACAGTAGAATGAGAGTAGATGAACAGGGAAAGCACGATCTGTTTTAGCTGTATGTATAATACGTGTTTTTGCTGACCCTTCAATCAAAATCAAAACAAGCTGCCAAATAAACTTATCACTTGTTACTAGATTGCAGTACTATTAGCGCCTACCGCTTCCCTTTTTCCTAAACAACACCAACATTAGCTCACTTGTAACAGGTGTTTATTCCAAGTTCTACATTCAATTCCTCAACGATAACTTAACAGCGAGTTGAAAAATATTTTCTCTATGCTCACCTTACATTGAAGATGATTTTTGTTTTATGTTATCTAATTTAATAATTTAATATGTATGATTATCATATAGCATAACATATTGTATATAAAAACAATACTTCATAAATTAGAATATTTTTAACAATACATGCTTTGCCCTAACATTATTATATATTATGTGATAATATACTCTTATTTTATAAAGTATACATCAATATATTTATATATATATATGAGGAATAATAGCGATGTACCACTTTAGTTGATTAATCTTTATAGAAAGTACCTTTTATGTTCTTTAGAGCCGGAAGACATTTTGCCCCCTCTGAAGCTCAATACTGACCTGCCTTGCGAAGGATAGCTAAACAAGAAAAAATCAACACTTCCGAACCCAAAAAAAGAGAGAGTAGAGCTTTACTGTAACAATATTTCACAAAATACCTCATTGCTGTTTCTCACTATCATGTATAATTTCATTAGGTCAGTAATCTCTTCTCTTGCTGCTAACAAGATCGCCAACAAAACTGTCTTCGTCGTTTTCACACTCTTCCAAGAAGTTCCTGCGTGAGGGATCATAAGCAACAACTAATCGCAGATACTTGACAGCCTCAGCTTTCCGACCTTCCCTACTTGGAGCACTGAAACATCATGTCCACCCCGATATTTATATGACAAACGAAATACTAGTTAAGACTGGAAATATAAACTGAGGGAGGTAATGGCATTGGAAATTTACCATCAAGTTCAGTTTTAGCCTCTGTTACATTTCTTAAAATACTCTCTTAAATATAAGCATGTCAACCCACCCACTCAATTACAATCATCATTTCAATACTCCAAGAATGGTAAGTGTTTTATTTTCTTTAAGAAATTGTAAACATGATCTTCTCTGCAGAGAAACACAAAGATTTCATTCTTCTTTTAATGGTTTTAACAATTAGTTATATGAATTTCACAAACACCAGTACCCATATTTACATCTGTTTATCTAAAGCATCAGCAGGCATTGTTTGCACAACCTCTTAACTGCCTTATTATTTCTTTTTCTAGCGCAAGAACTTGACTATTGATTTGTAAATATTGAAAAGCAATGCAGCATGATCAAGAGGAATGCTAGTAATAGTTGCTTTGGCAGCTGCTAGTGACGCTCACTGCTAGTCGCTGAAGAAAAGGATAATGGTAAACAGTTAACAAAATAAATTTATTATCTATCTGAAAGACAGAAAAGTGAAGAAAATTATCTTCTTTAGTCTCTCCCATCTACCACAGCTGCTCAGCTATTCAGTATTTCACATTAACAATTTGAAACTGTTGAAATTCGATGAAAACTGGACAAGTTTGCAAAAACACGTACTGTAGAGATTTGTACGGACAAATGAGCCCCAAAGAACAAAAACAAGCACTGTAGCGATCAAATTCTGGGCACGAGTTATTTTCCAGAAATTGAAGGAAAATTTCCAGAAAAGAAAGAACTTTTAAAATCTGTAAATTTGAGAACAAAGAAACGTGAACATGGGCAGAATATTTTCTTATGGTTACTGCCATCCCATCAATTTTATTTATATGAAACAAAAATAATACAACGGATAGAATTTCAAAATTCTGTTACAATTCCTACTTATCCATGAATTGACCATTAACTGAATTTGACTAAAACATTGACTAATTGACTAAAGACTATTAAACATATTGAGTACAATGTGAATTCAATCATAACAATTGATTCTTCAATCTTCGATTCTCCTGCTTGATCACCTTGTCAGCTTGCTTGGCAGGCCTGGAATCAATTCCAGGTTTCAACACTCTCCCTTGATTCCTGGACTGCACATTGCCACCATTCTTCTTAGCTCTTCAAATCTTTCCTTTGCTAAAGTCTTTGTGAACAAGTCGACCAAATTTGTTCTTTTGAACAACAATACTTCATTTCCAATTCTCCTTCTTGCTGAAACTGCCTTATTGCATGAAACTTTATTTTCATGTGTTTTGTTCTATCATGGAACACAGAATTCTTTGAAATAGCAATTGCAGCCATGTTGTCACACAAGAGTTCAGTTGGTTCCCCTTGATCACAGTTTAAGTCCTTTGAAACTTTCCTTAACCAAACTAATTGGTTTGCAACCACAAATGCAGAGATATATTCAGACTTTCTACTGTTGAGTGGGCAACCACAGATTGTTTCTTCAATTCCAGCAGAAAATACATTCTCCCATTGAGAAACAATACCCCGAAGTACTCATCATCTCTTCATCACTCCCAGCCCAATCACTGTCACAAAAACCTTTTAATTTGACAGTGTTCATACTTCTGAAGAACAAGCCAAAATCTAGTGTTCCTTTTAAGTACCTCAGCACCCTTTTTGCTGCAATGTGATGTGTTTGACTAGGATTTTGCATGAATCTTGAGAGGTAGTTTACTGAGAATACAATGTATGGTCGAGTGGAAGTTAAATACAACAAACTTCCAATTAAACTTCTATACATTCTGCCATCTGCACAGGGGGCACCATCATCCTTGGTGAGCTTCATCCCAAGCACCATTGGTGTGCTAACAGGTTTGCAATTTTCCATTGCAAACTTGTTTAGTAGTTTTGATGTGAATTGTTTCTGACATACAAAGCACCCTTCACTTGATTGATTCATTTCCATTCCAAGGAAGTATGCTAGCAATCCAAGTTCATTCATTTCGAACTTGTTCTTCATGTTTAGCTTAAATTCACCATCCAATTTTTCATCATCACCCGTGATCAATAAGTCATCCACATAGACTGAAACTATTAATATGTGATCATCAACCTTCTTTACATAAAGAGTGGCTTCATTCAAGCTTTTCTCAAATCCCAAGCTTGCTAAGTACTCATCTAATTTGCTATACCAAGCTCTAGGAGCTTGTTTCAAGCCATATAATGCTTTCTTTAGCAAGTAAACTTTGTCTAAATTGGGTTCAATTTCAAATCCTTCAGGTTGTTCTACATATATTTCTTCACTCAATGTTCCATTTAAGAATGCAGTTTTGACATCCATTTGCCAAACCAACCATCCCTTTTGTGCAGCCAACATTAGCAGCAGCTTGATGGTATCCATCCTTGAGACTGGTGCAAATCATGGTAGTCAATCCCTTGTTCTTGAGCATACCCTTTAACCACTAATCTAGCCTTGTTTTTGTTGATACTCCCATCAGCATTTAGTTTTGTTTTGTATATCCATTTGACCCCAATCACTTTTCTATGTCTCGGTCTGTCCACTAAATGCTAGGTATCATTTTTTTCAATCATTTTTAGTTCTTTCATGGCTGCCACCTAAGTTTGTGATTCCATTGCTTCACCAACATTTGTTGGTTCACTTGCAACTAAGTTACATCTATCATAGATGTCACTTAGAAGTCTTGTTCCTCTCACAGGTAGGTCCTCTACCTCTTCTATCATTTCTTCTTCAACAGGTAAGTCATCTATATCCAATACCTCTTCAGTTTCAGTTTGTAGTTCAACCCTGTTTTCTTCAATTTTTTCTTCTTCCCAATTCCATACTTGATTCTCAGCCACTTTAACATCCTTTGCAATCACAGCTTGGTTTGTTTTTAAATCATAAACCTTATAGCCCTTTGACTTTGAACTATAGCCAATCAAAATTCCAACCTCTGATTTCTGGTCTAATTTCCTTCTCTTTGCTTCAGGTTGCAGCACATAACATGGACTCCCAAATATTTTCAAGTGATCTAGGTTGGGTTTGTAACCATGCCATCCTTCGAATGGTGTTTTATCTCCTAATGATCTCGAGATCATTCTATTTAGGAGATATGAGGTTGTGCTTACAGCCTCAGCCCAGAACTTCAAAGGTAATCTTTTTTTCATAAATGAGGCATCTTGCCATCTCCATTAGAGTCCTATTTTTCCTCACTTACCCCATTTTGTTGTGGGGTGTATGGGACAGTCAATTGATGTTTAATACCTTCCTTAACTAGGTATTCTTCCATTTTATGGGAGGTAAACTCCCCCCCCATTATCTGACCTCAACACCTTCAAGCTGCAGCTGGACTCCTTCTCGGCTGCAGCCTTGAACTTTAGAAAGATTTCAAATACTTCCCCTTTGGTTTTAAGGAAGTACACCCAACAAAACCTAGTGAAATCATCTATAAACAACAAGAAGTACCTTGCACCATTCAATGATTCATTGTGCATAGGTCCACACACATCAGTGTGTACAATTTGTAACTTGACAGTTGATCTAAGTGTGCTTAAACTGAATTTACTTCTTGATTGTTTTCCTAATTGGCATGCTTCACACATTTCATCTTGTTCATGTATCATAGGTAAACCTTCAACCACATGTAATTCAGCCATTTTCTTCAAGGTGGCATAATTAAAATGTCCCATCCTCTTATGCCATAGCACTGAATTTTCAGTTGCATTAATATTCATGCTTATAAGTTTCATTTTTTCTTCAATACTAAAACATCTATTAAGCATTTTGGCAGTGAATAAATGTGTCCCATGATCATCTTTAATTGTGCACACACCATCTATAAAGTATAATGAAAAACCTTCTTCAAGCAATTGACCAACACTTATCAGATTTTGATCAATTTCAGGTACATACAACACATGCTCAAAATTTCAAATACCAGCTAAGGTTTCTATGTCAACTTTCCCTTTGCCCTCTACTCTTACATACTGTCCATTAGCAACTTTCACTTTTGATTTGTAGTTTAAATCAAGGTTATTAAACATGCTTGATTCTGCAGACATGATTTGAACAACCACTATCTATCAACCAATTTTGTTTACTAACCTCTATTTTGTTGCAGCTGTGACTTGTAATGGCAGTAAAGAGTTGTTCATCTTGGGGTTCCATCACCTCTGCAACATGTGCTTGTCCATTTGATGTGTTGTTCTTGCAAAATTTTTGGATATGTCCAAATTGTTTGCATTTTCGACATTGAGCATTCTTGAGCCAACAAAATGACTCAAGATGATTAGTCTTTTGGCAGTATTTGCATGTGGGGAATTGATCTCTTCTATCCTTCCCTTTTGCATTGAACTTGTTGTGTAAACACCCGGAAAAAAAAAGAAAAAAAAGAGAGAGCAAAACCGGTTCATGAATATAAATGCAAAGAGGAGAGAGGGAGTGGGGATTTTTCTTTATTTTCGGTCATCTCCATCTCCTCTCTTTTTCCCAGCCATCCAAACCTTCTTTTCTCCTTTCCCAACCGAATTTCCATCTCTTCTCTTCCACCGAATCCCTTCTCTTCCCATCTCTTCCCAACCGAATTCTCTTCTCTTCCCATCTCTGCCCAGCCGAACCATCTCCTTTCCCACTCCTCACAGCCGAAGCTTAGGCTAAATTAAGGGAGAGTAGTTGGTAAATGTGTGTGAGAAGTTGAGAATTTGAGAGAAAAGTGGACTTTTGCCGAGAGGAAGAAGAAAAGGAAAAAAAATAGGTAGTAAAGCAAACAAGAGAAAAGGGAGAAGAGTTTCAAATCTTTCAAAAATTGTGAGATACAGGAGGTAAGAGTCATGAAATTCTCTTCATTTTCTTCTTAAGATATGAAACAAAGTGAAGAAGAGCATCCTAGGAAAATTAATCTAATACTCAAGCTAGATGTAAAGTAAACCGAAATAAATTAAGAGAACAAAGAAAATGTATGAAAAATGAAATAAACAAATCATGAGAGGGGGGTTGTTTTGTTTAGGGGCTGGCCGGTATTAAAAATGTGTGTGTTGTTGGGATTTTATTGAAGGATATGTGCTGAAATTTATGGTTTTAATGTGTGTTTTGTTGAGATTTTTGTTGATGGATTATGGGTTGAAATTATGGTTACAATGTGTGATTTTGTTGGGATTTTATTGAAGGATATGTGATGAAATTTATGGTTTTAATGTGTGTTTTGTTGAGATTTTTGTTGATGGATTATGGGTTGAAATTATGGTTACAATGTGTGATTTTGTTGGGATTTTATTGAAGGATATGTGATGAAATTTATGGTTTTAATGTGTGTTTTGTTGAGATTTTTGTTGATGGATTATGTGTTGAAATTATGGTTACAATGTGTGATTTTGTTGAAATTGTATTGAAGGATTATGTGCTGAAATTTATGGGTTCAATGTGTATGTTGTTGGGATTTTTGATGGATATATGCTGAAAATTTATGGTTACAAGGTGTGATTTTGTTGGGATTTTGTTGAGGGATTTGTGATGAAAATAGATGTGTGATTTTGCTGAGAATTTTATGCATGTTTTGGCTGAAAGTTGTTGAAATAAGTATGGTAACGAATGTGAAATTGAAAATAGAAATATATTGATTTTTGGACATTGATGTCGCAGCGGTGCGATCGGGGATTGAGCCATCGTCCCGCACAAGAACGACTCGTAAGTAGAGCAGGTAGGTGAATTACGCCTCTCTTTTTTATACGACATGTAACAAGTATTTTAAGTTGAATATTATTCAAATGCGTTAGAGTTTTTATTAGATTATTGAATGCTTAAATGTGAATAAACGATTTATTAGCTTCGGCTAATGGCATCCGAAAGGATGACCGGGATAAAAGATTAAATGGTTTCAGCTAACGGCATCCGAGAGGATGGCCAGAATAAATGATTGATTAGCTTCGGCTAATGGAAGGATGGCCGGAACAAATGATTGATTAGCTTCGGCTAATGGCATCCGAAAGGATGGCCGGAACAAATGATTGATTAGCTTCGGCTAATGGCATCCGAAGGGATGGCCGGAACATATGATTCATTAGCTTCGGCTAATGGCATCCGAAGGGATGGCCGGAACATATGATTCATTAGCTTTGGCTAATGGCTTCCGAAGGGATGGCCGGGGACAAATGAATTTCTTCTAATAGCGTTTAGGAAGAAGGACCATGGGGGAGGAACAGTTGACCTCAGAAATGAGTACCTTATGAGAATAGTCAGAGTAAAGATATTGTTACTCGAAACAGAGAAATAATGGAGATCCTATAAATTTTACCAGTGAATTGCTATGTATATGTAGAAATTACAACTTGTCAGTGTTTCTTTTAACGGATAGGTCATTTAGTCAAAATTATTAATACTATCATTAAGTAATTGCATTTCTTAAATGTTTGTACTGCTGCAGGGACGACACAGCCACGAGGGGTCTAGGGAATCTGATATAAGAGGACCTACTTTTGCAAAGAACCATGTAGATGCATTCTAACTTAAGATGTGTTTAGGATGAATCAATGTATTGAATGCATAATTTTCATTCGACCCTTTTTGTGAAGATCTGTAAATTCCACTAGTAGGTTAAGAATGTAAACTTATATCCATGTATGTATATTTCTAATATAAGACTTTAATTGTGAAACCGTAATAGTGTATGTTTGTGTGAATTTTATTTCTTTAATGGAATGTTTATGGTATGGATGATATTTTACTGATGTGAACTGATATGGATCATTGAGTAATGGTATTATATAAAAAAAAAATCATCCGGGTTTTTACATGTTTGCAGGTGATTGATTATTCTGCCATTTCTTATTCTGCCATTGTTTCCCAGAATTGTTCTTATTTTCTGGGTTTTTTAAGAACACCTGGGTTTTTGTTCTTCCCTTGAACCCTGCTGCAAAAGCCTCTTCACTTGAGTTTTCATGTCTGAATGCCTGCCTTTGTTCCACGGCTTGCAAGGCATTGATCAATTCTTGTAGACTCAGTTCACTGAAATCCTTAGAATCTTCCAAGGAACATATTTTATTTTCGAATTTTTCAGGTAGGCTTACAAGTACCTTTCAACCACCCTTGATTCTTGAATTTCTTCCCCTAGCAGTGTCATCTGATTTACTATTTTGGAAATGTTTGAGGAAAAATCTTTGACAGTGTCAGAATCCTTCATTTTTAGACCTTCAAATTGCCTCTTCAAGTTCAGAATTTGCATCCTCTTTGACTTCTCATCACCTTGAAATTCGGATTTCAGCTTATCCCAAGCTTCCTTTGCAGTTTCACAGGCCATTATCCTTGTGAAAATGTCCTCACTCACTGCATTGTGAATGCTTGTGAGTGCTTTGAATTTCTTTGCTCTTTGTTCATTAAAGAACTTAATTTGAGCATTTGTAGGATTGTTATTCAAGGGAGTTGGTTCCCTGTCAAACTCCACATCTTCCCACAGGTCGAAAGCTTTAAGATAAATCTTCATTTTTACTGCCCAGACTCTATAGTTTACTCCTGTGAAGATTGGGGATTTTGACGAAAAAGATGAATCCATCTCTGTCAAAACTTGCTTCTTGCACTCTTCTAAAGATTCCACAGAATAAAGAACAGGGATAACAATTGAGAAATTCTTTCAATTATTAATCCTTTAAAGAACAATTCAAGACTGATTTCTTGATTGACGAATTCTGGAATTTCGTAAAAAAATGCAACCTTCCCTTTCAAGGTTTAATCAATCCTTGAATTCTTTTCACTCGTGTATTACTTTCAATCCCTTCTCAAAGACCTAATTCTGCTCTGATACCATGTTGAAATTCGATGAAAACTGGACAAGTTTGCAAAAACACGTACTGTAGAGATTTGTACGGACAAATGAGCCCCAAAGAACAAAAACAAGCACTGTAGCGATCAAATTCTGGGCACGAGTTATTTTCCAGAAATTGAAGGAAAATTTCCAGAAAAAAAAAGAACTTTTAAAATCTGTAAATTTGAGAACAAAGAAACGTGAACATGGGCAGAATATTTTCTTATGGTTACTGCCATCCCATCAATTTTATTTTTATGAAACAAAAATAATACAACGGATAGAATTTCAAAATTCTGTTACAATTCCTACTTATCCATGAATTGACCATTAACTGAATTTGACTAAAACATTGACTAATTGACTAAAGACTATTAAACATACTGAGTACAATGTGAATTCAATCATAACAATTGATTCTTCAATCTTCGATTCTCCTGCTTCATCACCTTGTCAGCTTGCTTGGCAGGCCTGGAATCAATTCCAGGTTTCAACAGAAACTGACATTCACATAAAAAATGTAAATAAAAAAATTCTAGATTTACTTCAATTTGAAAAATATCTTTTAATAACAAATTTGCAAAAAAAAAACTTAATTCTTATTTGTGTATTTATTGAAGACATTTGTCCCCTGATTACTAGTGCAATTGGGGTTTAAAGAGGCTATATTCATTGTTGGGGCAATTATGTTAGATTCTTTGAATACAAGTACATGGCATGGTCGCTGGGTTGAATTTACTGATACTTATTTAGAGTGTTATTTTCTATAAATTGTGTTCTTCATGAATTTAGTCGATAATGGTATACAAGTAAAAGACTGAATTAGGTATGTTGTTGATGATTGGATGAACGTGAATTTTGTCCATTGGGAGTAGGAGTCTGTAGTCCATTTGAGATTATGGGAAGGGAAACCTGATCGCAAGAAATTGAAAATTCATTGCCTCGATTAAGTGAACTCCCAATAATCATTGGCTTTCAAGTCTCGACCAATTTGCTTTTGATACCACATTCTAATTTGAGACTAATAACAAAAGAGTGTCAAGAAAACAATTTGAAAGAATCGGAACAAGAGAATGGAAGTCAAAATCATGAAAAATGTTGATGAAAGAAATCAAAATCAAAATCACCGCTACAAAATGATTTTCGTTGGAGATGTGAAGAAATTGAAAGTATTCTGGTATGGAAAAACAAATGAAGATTACTGTGCACAATGTCTTATGCGCATGCTTCAAATAAATGCACTGTCTGGTAAGATTACTGTGTCCAACACTCCCCCTCAAGCTGGATCAAGAGGGTTGATGGATCCAAGCTTGCATAATAGGCGATAAAACTGGGATGATGGCACGGCTTTGGTGAACACATCGGCAAGTTGGTAACTGGTTCGCACATAATGTGTAGTGATGTTGTTTGATTGAACTTGCTGACGAATAAAATGACAATCAACTTCGATGTGTTTAGTCCTTTCATGAAACACAGGATTTTTTGCAATATGCATGGCCGCTTGGTTGTCACAAAAAAGGCTCATCAGAGTGACGGATGAACAACCCATATCAGCTAGGAGACTTCGCAACCACACAAGTTCACAAGCTGCAGCCGCCATCGCACGGTATTCGGCTTCGGCACTGGAGCGAGCCACAACATGTTGTTTCTTGCTTTTCTAGGACACAAGGTTACCTCCAACAAACATGCAATACCCAGTAGTCGAGCGCCGGTCAAGTTGATTTCCAGCCCAATCCGAGTCTGTATAGCCCATTATATTTGTATGGTTGTTTCTGGTCATGACAATTCCGCGACCAATAGTTCCTTTTAAATATCGCAAAATGCGTTTGACCATGCTGAGATGATGTATGGTTGGAGCATGCATGAACTGGCTGACAAGACTGACAGCTTAGGTAATATCTGGACGGGTAATCGTCAGATAAATGAGTTTACACACGAGTTGTTGATAATATTTGGGTGAAGGAAGAGCAGTACCTGCAAGAGATAATTTTAGTTTACTATCAACCGGAGTAGGGGAAGGTTTAGTTGAAAGCATACCTGCATCTTGAAGCACATCGAGAGTGTACTTACGTTGATTAAGGAAAAAACCTTTCTTAGATGAGGCCATTTCAATCCCAAGAAAATATTTTAAGGGACCAAGATCTGTAATCGGAAATAATTGTTGAAGAGTTTTCTTCAATTGGGAAATAGATTCAATGTTATTCCCTGAGATAATTAAATCATCAACATAAATGAGGACTGTCAATTTATCATCATTTTTTAACCGAATATATAAAGAGGAATCTGCAGAGCTTTTGCTAAAACCTAATGTAGCAAGAGCTCCACTAAGTTTTGCATGCCATGCGCGAGGACTTTGCTTTAGCCCGTAAATAGATTTATGGAGATTACATACCAAATTAGGGTTGGAGCTGGACGAGTGACCAGGAGGAAGCTTCATAAACACTTCTTCTTCAAGATCCCCGTGTAAAAAGGCATTTTTTACGTCCATTTGCGATAAGAACCATCCATTATTGACAGAGACAGATAAAAGAACTCTTACCATGGTCATTTTTGCAACAGGAGCAAATGTCTCCTTGTAATCAACACCAAATTCTTGGGTATACCCTTGAGCCACAAGACGCGCTTTATAGCGATTGACAGATCCATCTGAGTTGAACTTTGTCTTGTATATCCATCGACTGCCAACGGCGTGTTTTCCTTTGGGAAGGGGAACTAGACTCCAAGTATTATTGTCAGCTAGTGCTGTTAGTTCCTCTTCCATAGCTTTTCACCATACCAGGTGAGATTGCGCTTCAGCGAAATTGCGAGGCTCATGATCATTGGATATTGCTGACAAAAAAGTAGAATACGAAGGTGATAATTTTGAGTAATCCAAATAATTTGAGACAGGATACCTGACTGCATAAGCTGCATAGTCTTGAAATTTAGAGGGGCATTGTCGTGTTCTGGGAGGATTGCGTCTTGGAGCTGGCACTTCATCTAGCGAATGTGGAGACATAGGTTCTAGAGATATGATAGTAGATGGAGGATCGTCAACCGGGATTACCGCTGGAGTAATGGGCCTAGTGGGCCTAGGCAAGTCGAGGCTGCAGATCTCTGCGCTGGGAAGAGGAACTAAGTCTTCCAAGGACTCCCCCTTGAGTTGGATCGGTGAAATAAGGAGTGGTTTCTACAAATCTAACATCCCTGCTGACATACAGTTTCTGGCTAATGTTATCATAACATTTGTACCCTTTCTTGGTATGAGAATACCCTAAGAAAATGCATTTGGAAGCTCACGGGTCAAGTTTGTCACATTGATTGGAGTGCAAGTGAACAAAACATTGACACCCAAAAATCTTCAAGTGCGAGGTATTGGGAATTTTACCCTGCAAAATTTCAAGAGGACACTGAAAAGCCAGTACTTGACTGGGTAAGCGGTTAATAATATAGGTAGCCGTAAGAACTCCATAGGACCAAAAATTTTTTGGAACATTCATTTGAAGCATTATGGCTCTAGTTTTTTCTAATAAATCCCGATTTTTGTGTTCAGCAATTCCGTTTTGTTGGGAAGTATTAACACAACTAGTTTGATGAAGAATTCCATTAGAATTTTAGTAATTTTCCAAAGCATGAGATGTAAATTCTGACTCATTGTCAGATCGAAAGATTTTAATATGTGTGGAAAATTGAGTAGAAACTAGTTTGTGAAAATCTTTAAAACAATTAAAAACTTTAGTTTTTGATTTTAATAAATATAACATGTAACTCTTGAAAAATCATCGATAAATGTGACAAAATATTTAAAACCATCAATTGACATGGAAAAACGTCCCCATACATCTGAATGAATAAGTTCAAAAGCCTGAGATGCTTTGGACAGAGATAATTTAAATGGAAGTCTACTGGATTTGGAAAAATGACACGTCTCACAATCATACGTTCTTTTTGACAAATTTGGTTTAATTTTTGCGAGGACGTAATCGGATGCATGTGCCAGACGAAAATGCCACAACTGATGATCATTGATCGGAGAATAAAACGCTTGTAATCCTTTCGGAACTTCGGAATCACAAAAAAAATAGAGACCATTCAAATGGAATCCTTCACCGATCTTCTGTTTGGTGTGATGGTCCTGAAAAATTACCTTAAACGGAGTAAATATAACATCACAATTAAGAGAAATAGTTAACCTTCGAACTGATAATAATTGAAATGGAAATGAAGGTACATATAAAATATCGGAATTAATTGTTTTTGATGCAATTTTAATTTTACCCTTGCCTTTTACTGCTGCCATAGATCCATTTGCAATTGAGACAAAAGATGATATTGGGAAAGGGGTAAAATCATGAATTTTGTCTAAATTATGTGTCATGTGATCACTAGCACCCGAATCCACAACTCATATATCATGCAATTTACTTAATTCTAAGGCAGTTAAAAGTGCAATATAAATACCTTCAAATTTCCCATCATCCTCTCGGGTAAAATGCCCAGACAGGTCACGGGTGGGTAACCCACCGAAATTGCTCATTAATGCTGCACTGTCACAGGTTGAAGAATTGTGCATTAAGGCTGCACTGAAGTTTCTCCACGGGTTCGGGTTGAAGACCCACGGGTGGGTAACCCACCAAAGCTGCTTAAAAACGCAGCACTGTCACTTGGCAACCCACCATTTTCACGGGTTTTTAACCCACCGAAATGGCTGAGCAAGGCACTGCCTTCTTCGGCCAAAAAACCTTCACCTCCCTGAGTTCTTTTCTCCAAAAAACTGGCAAATTCGTTTAGCAACGACATAGGGCTAGAATTCATGGGTTCTGTGGCAGCAATATTTGCCTTGAATTTTCCAAATTTTCTGTGACCCATTGAGTTCATGTTCTGCCGATTTTGCTTCAACTCAGGGTGAAGACTCCAGCAGCGATCAATGGTGTGACCCATTGAATTACAGTAAGAGCATTTGAGATTAGGACGCTTACCTTTGAAGAATCCTTTCTCGGCAGGGTGCTGGGCATCACGAGCATCTGCTACTTTGAAGTTCACTTTGTCTGCAAATTGATGGGCAACACAAGCATGGGAGTCAATGAATTTCAATGGGTTTTCACGGGGCATTACCTTTCGCCTTATTTCTTCACGCTGGACTGTTGCACAGACGCTCTTTAAGGAAGGGAGTTCATCATTCATCAAGATGTGGCTCCTGAGGTCTTCAAATTCAGGCCCCAAACTGGCCAACAATTGGAAAATTTGATCTTCTTCCTTGTGATTGCGTAGCACAGTTGGGTCAATTGAATGGGGTTTGTAGATTTCTAATTCGTTCCACAAGCTTTTAAGTTTACTCAACAATTGTACAAAGGGCTGACCGTTTTGATGAACACTGGTGATGTCCTGCTGAATTTGGAATATGCGAGCGGAATTGTTTTGGTTGCCATACATCTCTCTCACGGCTTCCCAAAGTTCCAGGGATGATTGGTAGTAGCTGAACATCTCAGCAAGGTTTCGGTCCATTGAATTTAACATCCAAGGCATCACCATTTGATCTTTGGCTAGCCACTATTCGAATTCAGGGGAGCTGCTGTCAGGGGCCGGTTCTTTGCCGTTGATGAATCCCAGCCGTGATCTACCTCCAAGAGCAATGGTCACTGCTCTTGACCATGGTAAGTAATTAAAATCATTTAGCAATACCGTAGTCATTTTCTGAGATTGATTAGCATCACTGTCGATGCTTGTATAATTGACAGCCTTTTGTTTGTCTGTGGATTCGTGAGAATCCATGTTTCACAGACAGCAATAAGCGAGAGAGAAAAAATTCAGAACAAGGCTGTAGGATCACAGCTCTGATACCATGAAGAAATTGAAAGTATTCTGGTATGGAAAAACAAATGAAGATTGATTGCTGAAATTACAGCAATGTTGAATATTCTGTCATAAACTTTGAAGTAGATTACAATTGAATATATATACTGTACATGGGAAACTAAAAACTCAACTAACGGTATTATTGAATACATTCTCGTTGCCTAATTAATTGTGATTATGGGAGAGCATTTACTGTGCACAATGTCTTATGCGCATGCTTCAAATAAATGCACTGTCTGGTAAGATTACTGTGTCCAACAAGATGGAAGTCAGTTGTTCAAGAACTATTCTTTTTGTTAGTTTTTAAGATGGGTCAAGTTCTTTGATCAGATGTTTCTTTTTGTCTTCTTTTCTTTTCAACTACAAAGGGTTTAAACGTGTTTTCATGTAACATTTCTGTAGTGTGTCCCTATTAATCCAGTGAGTGTGCATTCCCCATGATCTATTTTTGAAGTTTATAACATTGTCAATTATGAAACATAGGCAAGAGATTTTGTCAGTACATAGACAAGAACACCTATAAACCAACTACCAAATTATTAACATGGTGTAATGAAGAGTTCATATTATGTAGGCCATCCAAGAAAAGAAAGGAAGGAAGAGAAAAAAGGAGCAGAGTTCTTTAAGGGTAAATTGATGATTTCATGTTTAAGAAGGTATTTCAGCAACTGTAAAAGAGATTTTACAAAAAGAGTTAAAAAAAAAAGAGCTTAATGGTCAATAAAAGAGACACCAGGAATTAGTTTTCTTTAACTTTTAAAAGGGAACCAATTGCTACTTGTACAACCGCAGCCACTAACTGAATGTCCTAGTTGTCTTTTTTATAAAGAGCTCAAATTCATACCTTGCAAGCAATAATAAACCATCATAGTAGTGGGCTTTGCTTTTAGGGTCTTCTGGTTCTTCTAGACTAGCCACCCCTTCTAGGTGCACAATTCCTTCTACCTTATTTCCCTGCGCGCGAAAAAGAAAAGGAGAGTGAGTGAGAGAGATGAAAACAAAGTGAGGCAACATCATATTTTTTGGGATACAACTTCACCATCAAGATTTTTAGCCTGCCAAATGAACTCAAATTCATGGAATTACTTACTGGTCTCTATGTCTAGTATACAGCTCCCTCTATCACATGTACGTGGGACAAGGGTGGATATTACAAGAGAATTTAAAATAAATCTAAGACTGATCACTACAGAGTGTGATGAATGAGAAGGGTAGAATTACAGAGGACAGATAAGGAGGAAGACAGATCCATCCAGAAACACAAGAAAAGTGAATGGTGCCAACATCCCTTTTCAACAATATTCATGATGTTTACGTCTGCAATTTACTTAAGAACAATCACAAAAGCATTACCTGACTTATACAAGCCACACCTGCCCATTGCAACGTTAGGATTTGATGATTGGCATCTTCAGCTGTAGCATGGTCAGCAAGAAAGAGCTGAAGGAATGTCCAAAAGAAGATAAAATTAGTGTCAGACATTATACAATACTATAAAAGATTGCAAATGGTGATGCTTCTGTTCACAAACCAAAGAATGTAATGAGCTGCAAATGCATCCAGAAGATTGCAGCATATAACAAGAGGTTTTTATAGCAGGTAGTACTGGACAGAACAGTGACCAACTTAAAAATTGTGATAAACAGAGATCATTCAAATTGCAAGAAGCTCTGGTGCAAGATAAAGGTAGAAAAGAATGTGAGTGAGGTAAAATTACCTTGGAAATGGCACGCTCCAAATGGTCAGTAGCCTCTGCATGCAGCCCTCCTTGCAGTAAGGTATGCCCCATAACAGTTAAAGCCCTTGTGTGGTTAGGGTCCTTCTTAAGTGCCATTCTATAACCAAAAGACAATAATGCAATGCAACTAGGAATAAGCTGGCTTCAGGTTTATAAATTAAATAAAAAGAGCAAGGAATAAGCTGGTCATTTGAACTGAAAAGGAAAGGAATAGGGAAACATCAAATTACTGCAACATAGAAATAGCTTTGTCTCTCTGCCCACCGGATAACAATTGAACTGGCAGCTGTCAACAGTGACAATAGGAAAATGAGAGAAAATTTCTCCTAAATACAAATAATTTATTCACTAATTCATCACCACTCACTACTATTAGTTCATCAGGTGATAAATTTTCAGGCGAAACCTTGCACCACTTAGTTGGTGAATCAAAAGACACTGATTCTGGTGTAACCGTTTCTTCAGACATTACAGGGGCTTTTGGAGAATCTTTGTCGAGTAACCCTAATTTAGCACCCACAACAGGATGTTTGAGAGACACTTGCTGCAAAATTTATATTGTATCTCATTAGACCGAAAAACTTTGGCCTATAAAGCCTTTTCAGAGCTAAAACCAACTTAAATTTTCAAAAAAAAAGAAATTCTGAACAAAATATAGAATTATAAAGAAGATCCTAAGAAAGCAAAAGGGAAATTAAGCAATCATGAAGCAAACAGGCAAAAAGGCTGGGATTATTTTTATCTACAATGAAAAAAAAATATAAATCAAGGTGTCAAAAGATGGTACCACCCCTTGTACAATGGATGGGACAATTCACAGGTTAACACAATGGAAATGACAACATGAGGGAACACTCCCACTGAGCTATCTCTATACAATTAGAGCATGCAGTAACCAGACTTTTCTCCTCATTTCTCATAACCCACAAAGGTTTGCAAGAAATAATGAATCCAAGTATTTATAATTTGGACAAGAGTGATTAACAAATGATGTTCATTGTGTCAGATATGATGCTCAGAAAGCCAATGCTTTCCTCTAACATCTTGTGCAGACAGAAGAGATAATTGATATCACACTAGAATACTAATAAACCATGTCAAAGGACTCATGACATGCCCTCAGAGGTCACTTCTTTTGTCTTCCACTTCATTTAGCTCCTCAATGCATAGTTGTCAATTCCGTTCCGTTCCATTACAAAAACCGAGATGAAACGGCGTCGTTTTTATCTCGGTTTAAATTCCAGCCCGTTCCGGGAATTCCATCCAAATTCTGGCCGGAATGTCTCGGTAACGTTCCGGGTATGCCATTCCGGCCTTAAAATCCTCTTTTTTTTCTTTTTTTTTTAACTTGTGATTTTTTTTTCTAATTTTGAGATTATGTTTGTTTGACTTTGTGTTTATATTGTATAATTTAAAGTTAATTTATCTTGAATTTTAATTATGCTTGTTAAATTAATATTTTAATTTTTTTTATATATATATATATATATAATTAATTATATATAAACAGTACAACCCTGAAAGCATTTTGTATTTTCCTACCATTTGTTAAGTTTCCATAGAAGAACTAGTCACCAACTGTACTCTTGTTGTTCAAGAATAAACTCCCCAATGAAGTCTAGCTTTTGAAACAAAGCAAACAATTGAGACACTTTCCCTAAACAAATACCGGGTGCATTCTAGTTGTTCAGGGATGTTTCCCTAAGAAAGCTCACCTAATGCGATCCAACCATCAAAGGATCCATTGGAGGTTCCAGTTGATCCAGTTACTAGGCTCAGGTTTATGAAGTTCAAAGAAGCTTTCAATGGACTTCTTTAAGATACATGAGCTAAGGTAGACTTCAAGAGGATTTACAATAATACAAAGCAAGACTTGATTAATTTGATTCATGTTCAAAAGGGGCTTTGTTGGTGGAACCAAAACCATTAAAAACAATTGGGAGAAGAAGACCAGATTCAAACAGTTTGACCTTTTGTTACTCTTTTTGTTATAACTGGAGCTACAGATCAAATTTTGTTGTTATTATAGTTGGGTTGGAAACTAAACTTCCATACCCTTCCAACAAAATATGGCTTGCCTTCTAATTGATTAAGACGAGAGAGAACCATCCATTTTAAGTTGGGCTTTGTTGCTACCAGACAGACTTCAGAAACAACAAACTTGTCTTATTTAAATAATTGGGTTATCAAACTTTATTTATTTGAGAGGAAACATTTTGTTTAGGTTTTAGCCTTGCTTATTTTGTTAATTTTAATTAGTTTGGGTTCGTTTTAGCTTGGGTTAATTATTATTTAAATTGAGTTTTGTGGGATCCATTAGGAAAATTAGGGATTTGGCTTGGGGTTTGAATACTTTTTAGGAAATAATTTCAGTAGACTTTTTGATGTTTTTCAGTATTGTAGCTGACTTTTGGTTGCTCAATCTTGATTCTTGATTGATCTTTTCAACTCTTCAAAGAATTGATCATTCTTTGTTATAAATTTATACTTCTTTTGCTCGTCTCCAAGTGTAGGTGTTGTGATCAAGTTGTTTTGTAATCATGTTTCCTTAGAGCAAGTCTTTCATTGTGATAAGCTCATTCAAATCTCAACAAACTTGGGTTAGATTGATCTTGGGGTCGCGAATTCCATTAAATTCTGTTAGGGTTCGCATTATTACCTTATGAAATGAAGCAACAATTGAGTCTATTTTCTTGGACAAATAAACACAAGCTAGAAAATAGTATGGCAAACCTCAAATTAGCCCCTAACATATTACCCTATCATCAACCAAGTCCCAAACTTCTTGATTTCTCAAGTTTTCCTTTAAAGTAATAGGCATCAAACAATTCACCCCTCCATCCCTCTGATGCTAGTGAGAGTAAAAAGATTACTCTTAGTAAATTTCATAATATGACTATTATTAACCAATTTGCACATGGCCTTCAATTGTTCCATTGAATGTGAGCCTAACATGCCATGAAAGGACTTACGAATTAACTCTTAGTAAATTTCCACCAATTCCCTTTTATATAAACTAGTGAAGTAGAAGGAATTGTCAGTTGTAATTACTTGATTTTGGGAGCTTGATCTAGGAAGATAGATTGATTGATAGGCAAGGTAATCTATTTATTGAATAATTATATTATGAATTTCTTAATTTATGGAATTAATATTTTAGGATGCTTCTTTCTAGCATTTCCAAGGAGGACTTAAAGCACTACGAGAACCAAAGAGATCATTTTTTTGATGAAACTAAGACCAAAATTTAAGACTGCATGGGCCACTTTAATCAACCAAATTGTGTTCTATCTTTTGAGGTTTATTTAAGAGAATTATTACGTAAAGTACAATGTCTGGTCACTCATCTTGACTTCAATTTAGAAACCATGACACCTGAGATGGTTGATAAGGCATATTTTGCTTCGATCAAAGGAAGATCTAGGTCATAAACATAGGGATACAATTGCGAGTTTGGACATATTGCAAAGCACGAGAACAAAATTTTTTGCAATTATCGCAAAAAAAAGAGGTGCATCAATAATAATTGTCAACTATGACCTCAAAATAGACATGCTCTAGCCCTTCATAATGCTATCCAATTTCACAACTCTCTTTGGTTACTTCTTTGGATCACTTTGTTAGTTCATCCTCTAATATTGACCTGAGATGGTCTAAATTATTTCGTTCTTTTTTGTCATCAACATACAAGGTAATTGGAATCTACTTCTTCTTGGTTGGTTTGACTCTGCAACTTCAAATCATATGGTTGACATCATGGATGCTTTACAAGATGTTTGTAAGAACGAGGGTGAGCAACATATTCAAATAGCAAATGACAGTGTGCTCTACCTATCATTGCGATTAGAGCTTTGGGTCTTTCTTTAATAATGGTTGTCCCCAAATTTATATGTTAAGTGTTTTTTTATCTCTAGATTTATCTGCCAATTAATTTATGTTGGCCAATTGAAAATAGCAATTATAAAATCTATTTTGACCATGATGATTGGGATAGAGCAAAAGGGTCTAAAATGAGACATCTCTTTTCTCTCGGATTTTCATTCCTAGGTTTGTTTCTTTCATGTATGGAAAAAGAAATTGGGACATCCAAATTTTGTTAATAATAGTCATGCACATGGTTTGAACAATTATGTCCTAGTTGGACCTAATCAGTCATATTTCACATCTTCCAAATAGGTATGGATTATCTCATACCACTCTTAATACTACTAATGTATCTAAGTCTTACTCTCAATCTTCTACTTAAGCATGTAAGAAGCAATCAATGCATGAGCTTCAAGCTTTTTAGAATAATCATACCTGGGATATTGTTCCTTATCCTAAGGGCATCAAACTTCTTAGCTGCAAATGGTTTGTACAATTAAGTCATAGCTTGATGAATCTATTGCAAGGTATACATATTATTTGATGGCTCTTGAAAATGAACAAGATTATGAGACGTTTACTTGTGATCAATATGACTATTATTTGCCTTGTTATGGCTATTGCTATCTTGAAAGGGTGGTCACTTTAATAGATGGATATAAAGAATGCATATTTGCATTGAAACCTAAAAAGGAAATACATGACTCCACCTAGCATGTTCACTACCTCCACTCATGTATGAATTGAACCACGCACGAGGTGCCTGGTTTGAGAAGTTTTGTTCTATTCTTCTTGATTTCAATTTTGCTCGGAGTTCGTTTGACTCCTCTCTTTCTCTAAACAACTACTACTGGGCTTTTTATACTTGTATATGTGGATGATATTGTTATTATATAATTTGACTTTGAGTTAAATGAACAAACACATACACATCTTAACACTTCATTTCATATGAAAGATCTTAATACCCTTGGTATTTTCTTGGTCTTAAGGTCATCATTGTTCAATTCACACACTTTTGCATGAGCACAAGTATACTCAAGAGCTTCTCACCTTGGTAATAACTTGGCCCTTGCACCAATAGAGGCCAGCTTGAAGCTCCAACAAGATGATGACAACCTATCATTTGATCCCTCGTCATCTAAGTAATTGGTAAAGTTAGAATTACTTGACAATTACTCAACCTAATTTTAATTTTTTTGTACTAATCAGTTAGTTTATGCTAGCTCCTCACCATTCTCACATAGCTACTATAGGACATATTCTTTGTTATCTTAAGGGTACTTTGAGACAAATTATTCTTTCCTACTAGGACTTCTATATCATTGATAGGTTCCAGTGATGTGAATTGGGCTGATTATATAAATATTCATCGTTCAATTACTAGTTGGAACATGTTTCTTCGTGATACTCTTATTTATTGGAAGAATAAGTAGGATCAAGTTTCTTAATCCTCAACTGCACAATGTCATCCATGAGATTGTTTGGCTTCGAGGTTTGATGGGTGAACCTGGTATTCCTTAGCCTATTATTACTATCCATGCTAATAACATTAGTTCTATTCAAATTAATATCAATTTGATCATCATGAATGCATAACTTTATTTGCCAAAGATGGTTGTACTCTTACAAGAATCGTCAAAGGTATTCCACCGACAATCTAGGACAATTAGTGAAGCACTTGACCAATTACTCACCCTTACATTCCCACCAAGCTCCAGACACCTTGTGGGTTTACCAAGGCTCTATTTCATCATCAACATTAAATCTTGGTCGACAAAGTGATGATTTGTGACCCACCAACATCAATTTGAGGGGGGTATAAACAATAATATCTTGATTAAGGGAGATTGATTGATATACAATTATGTGATTTCGGAAGCTTGATCAAGATTGAATGATAAGCAATTAGTTGTACATTAGCCTTTAAGATATTGTAATTATGGATTAGGAGTAGGCTGTAATGATGTTAACACAAGAATATTTAAAGAGAAAAGATCAATAAGAGGCATTCAACTAATTTGATGGAAATTGTTATGATTTCATGCTAAAATTGTCATTTGAAACAATATTAGTACTTATTTTGGCAACTTGGATTGAAACACTTAATAGGCACGAGCAGACCACGTGCTACTTAAAATATCTCTTTATTACCACTAACAGCTAACGGATAGAAGCGTAACATTGTCCAATGATTATTTCATTTGGAGCAAAATTGATAAAATTGTTCATTGATAGTGGAATAAAAGATTAGGGGGGTTTCCCTAAGATAATATCACAAGATTGACCAAGAAAAAATAGCAAAATATCAGAAAAATAAAAAAATTATTTTGAAATCATAAAGTGTGACAACGAACATGGATTATTGTAAATGAACTATTGGTAACCCAATAGACTAGACTTCCCTGTAAAAAAAGAAAAAAAAAAGTGATGTGACTTTGCAACTGGTAAGGTGTAAGGAGAAGCTCAACATCAAAATAAAGAAGTTATCTTTCCCAATGAAATGGATTGTAAATAGTACTTTGCCATATCTTTATAAACCCCTTCTACACTAGCTACAAAAATCAGATGAAACAACTTTATACGTGCATGGTGGTCGACCTTACCTTAGTGTCCTACCCATGCTGCATGAGGATGAGTAATTTTAATATCATGTAATATCATTAATGCAGCGACACGAGGAATGGATTGAAGGGTGTAAGGTAATCACTGAATGTGCAAAGGCCTAAAGGCAAGTGATGTATTGTGAAAAAGAACATAGCAAACCATTTTAAGGCTTCCCCTAACTTTAGTATTTTGGTTAAGTGGTTCTTTGACATAAAAATAAGGATGAGGGAGTTTGGTGGTGTTGAATATGCAGGCAAGGGAGAGATAATAAATGAGAATAAAAGACTTCTACTATTGATATCATTGTTATTTTCATATTATTATGCAAGTTCTATAATAGATTATCAAGTGAATTTTATCATGCCTATTTCCCTATGGTTTAGTCCATTCTTGTTAGGTTTGGGTTTTCCTATTTTGTTGGCTTTGTAGCCTATAGAAAGAAGGCACCTTGGTTATTTACATTCAAAAGGAGGTTAATAATAGTATTGATTGATTAAAATAAATTGAGCCTTTTGTAAGTTCATTGTATTTAGTTAATTATTCATAAGTTCATTGTATTTAGTTAACTATTCACTTGGTTCTACACGAGGGAGTTACTAGTATGAAAAAGAAGAATGCATATGGAAATACAAGAAGTTGAACATGAAATAAGGCGGAAAGGAAGATTATTGTAGGTTACAAGACTCAAAAACAACATGACAAGGTTTGGTGATTAGAAGAGAAGTAACCTAAGAAACTTTTCCACAAAATTTACTCATGACATGTTATAAATGTCATGTAGAACTACTTATGTGGCATAGGAAACTGGGCAATGAACAAAGTTTAACTCATCATGTCAAAAGATTTACTCAAATCAGAAATTCTCAAAGTGATTGATTGAGTTTAATAAAATTGAAGTCCTGACAACAAAAGAAGCAAAGTTCATATAGTATTTTTATTAAAAAAAATATCTTGAGCTAATATTCTAACAATGCTATATGTGCTTTTGTTGTCAAAGTTTCATTGAACTTTTCCTTAAAAAAAACAAATGAATCTAAAAACAATTTTTTTTCATCATGGAAATGATGCCAAGATTTTGCTATCTAACATGAGAAAAAAAAAAATGCTATAAGAAATTCCACATATCACATGCTTTGTAACTTTGAAAAAGGAGATTTTCCTCTTAGGTAAAACTTAACTACTCCATCAACCACGTATTTTAAGGTTTACTAAAGAGGCATATAATCGTGAAAATAAAATACTTTTTGTTACATTATTCTTGATGTGGTTACTTTGTCTTATAACAATTATCATTGATGTTATTAGATTTCCGAAAGATTACAAATATGCTATATATCCAAGGAAACAAAATAAGGGTGTATAAATAAAAACTAATTAAATCCTTCATTCAGTAGATGTTACAGATTTGAAACTCTCAATAGAACATCAATTATCTTTATTTTCTTCTTGACCTGAATGATAAGGCTACTGGTGGTGTTGGAGTGTTATGGTAGGATAACAAATATGGAATGTAGAAAGCCACACAATGTGAAATTGAATAAGTCAGGAAGTATAATCTTGTTTTTTAGGTATGAGAATCAAAGAATCAAAAGTAAATGCATTTTTTTCTAAATTTTTGACAGAAAGTTATAAATAAGTTATAATTATCAGAGAGGATATCATGGATATAGTAGTAAATCAAATGTTTTATGAGTTCATACACACCCACACACACACAAACACTAACTATCTTTACATAAAAATAGACTGGACAATTTGGTCAGGTATAATGGCCCAATTTTATATTAAATTATTCTCTATACATTGAAGGTTAATTGATCTATATATGATCTTTGACTAGAAATGTATGAAGTGGTCAAGAGTTGCTATTATGAAACAATGCTTTAGCATAGAAACAATAAATTTTAACTCTACGAGTACAAGGAAAATATCACAACACTTTTAATAGCACAATAAAGCAAAGTAAATTTCACAGAAAATCTTAACTAACTATATCATTTTCAAGGTGGTAAGCTAAGATAAAACCAATCTAACCAAATATGACAATCTAAAATTCCATGAAACATGAAGTCAAATATTAAGTTACCTGTGGAATGCAGTAACCAATGAAAAACATAGGCAATGTCAAAAATATCAAGTAATATTTGTAGCACTGCAGTAACAAAGACATTTCCATCACTGGCAAAAACCAAAAAGGTACCACACATATCAAGAGAAGAATTTAATTATTACACAAGACTCGAGTAATCAATAAACTTGTCTCGCTCACTTTTGATAATAAGCCCAACTGGCCACTCGTGTTTCCAATAGAGGATCCATCAAAGGAGAGCTGAAAAAAATAAAATCAATATCAAACGAGTCAGTGAATGATCAAAACTTTCTTCATGGATTACTTATCAAAACTTTTCTACTACAAAAATCATGTCAAAAGAAAGCATAGTTTTTTTAGAAACTGAAACCATTCCCATTAAAAACATAAAAATATTTTCCATGGGCAAAAATATGTTACGCACTACTATGTGATCATCAAACTACTAAAGCATCATATTGACAAAGCAACAAAGAAAAGAAAATCTCCATATAAATCCGATGTTTGAGAAGCAGATATTCTTCATTAAAGATGAACAAGGGCACCAGTTATACAAGTTGGCATATATATATATGATAAATGTTTTATATGCCCAAAATTAAACACTCAATCTTATCCTATTACTAAGCATACCTCGGCCTTATCATGTTATTGTTGTTTACAGCCACGGAGCAAACAAACAATTACTAATGTTCAGTGGACTTTCTTTGATTCATATGGTTCTAGCTATGGTGTGTGAATCTATTGCAAACTAACTCTTGCAGCTTCATTTAAGCATTCTTATTCATTCCTTCAATAATATGGTCATCTTGTGTTTTATCGAAGAAAAATTGGCTTGACATTCTTCACACATGATAGCCCTCAATATCAATAGTCATAATGATTATACAGGTGTAAAAAGAACAACAAAAACACATCAGTTTGGTACATGGTTATGCCATAAAGACCACTTGCTCTTTCAAATTATATTTGGATGCATACACAAGGAAGTTCAACCTTTATCACACTCATACTCAAGCTAACCAAATGCCAAATGGGATAGTGAAGCAAGAGCTTTTAATTATTTATTTTACTTCTACTTATGTTTTAATTTAGCTAGGACAAACTAGCATGTGACTTCTTAAATATTTGAAAAGCTAGATTAGAATATCAATGAGTTAAATTCAGGGCTAAATTAAAGTTTCCATTGTATTAATAAGCTATAAATAAGATTTAGTGTCTTATTTTTTCATCAATTGAACTTCAAATAATAGAGGCGGGGGTGTTGGTTTCACATGAAAATATTTTACATGTAAAACCTTTATAGTAAGATGATTTACATGGAACTTATTTCCACCATTACTAGTAAAATGGTTTGCATGGAACTTATTTCCAATATTTGGCAAGTAATGACATTAAAAATGTGGTAGCCATTATGGAAAACTGGTGGAGGTGGAGTGATGATGGGCTATAAGGTGGTGGTGATCATTGCAAAGGTGGTGGTGGTGGTGGTGGTGGTGGTGATGGTGATGGTGTTGGTGTTGGTGGTAAAATGGTGCAGGTGGTTGTCTATAAAACTCTTACCTGAGAAAAATTTTACACAAAAAAAAAAAAAAACTAAACTCTTAAAGTTACAATATCAATTACATCTTCTTTCTACAAGTTTTCAGCCTTATATCTACAAATCAAGGTCAACAAAAAGATTTGACTAAGATGCAGCTTATGCTTGAATTTTTGTCATGGACCATTTACTTTGCACCACAGAGGCCGAATAAAGATTCCAAAAGGTGACCACAAGCCATTAAACTTGCCTACAGGCAGTGTTCTATGGATGAAATTGACCATGGAGAAGTTGGAAACCCCTTTTATGATGTTGTACACGTGATTAGTGCTATACGAGGTGGATCAGAAAAGTGGTAAGTGCATAACCTTGATTGGGAAGTTGGTGAGCAAAATTATTTTTAGTAGCCCATGATGGAAAACACAAAAGAGATGTCAGTTAACCTTAAGTTAGAGAGTTGAAGAGCAAATGTATGACAAGAAAAACTGAAAATTGGTGCTTTGGAACAAATGAAAGAAAATATGCAGAAGCAATTTTTGCCAGCTGATTGGTAATGGAGATGTATGTGATGTTCCTTTTCATTAATATAAAAAGGTATGTCAAAAAAAGTATATATTGGTGAGTTGAATTAACCACCTTTAAATTCGTGTTGGGTTGAATGAAACTAATGATCAGATGACATCTCCATATCTTGCACGATTGAATCAATATTTTTAAAATAAGTTTCTAGGGGTTGATTATTTAATCTTGAAAATGCTCACTAACATATTTTAATGGCTGACAATTGTGGTGATATATGGTATGAGGCCTCTGTCTGGAAGAATCAATGTTGCACAAAGGGGGACTAAAGCTAATCGGAATATTGAACAAAATGAAATTGACACTGAACAGTCATGAGACTTTGTACTCAACAAGACTAGTGGAGGAAACAGAGCACTATTGAGAGGAGCAAAAAAGGAAGAGCTTTAGTAAGATTTGGGGAAGCAAACATTTTGTTCCTAATGTTTCTAAAGTTGGCAATAGCTTATATTCATTATTTTACTTGTGGAGAAAGAAGCCATGGTTCTAATTAATGTTCAAGCAAAGGGCAAACTTAGGCTAAGTTAAAGGGATGAGGGTTTGATGTATAGTACCGGATTATGATATGTTCTTGAAGAAAAGGAAGAAATAGATATGCATCCAATGAGGGAATCTTTGCTAATTTGAGTTATGACAACCACAACCCAAGAAGAAGTGAAGGCTTGAGAAGGCATAGCATTTTAAAATCACTCTATGATGTTCATGCTGACAGCATTCATGATGATGACAAAATAAATAGAGCTACAAGCATGCCACTATAAGTTCAGAAGTTTAAAGCAAGGTGAACATGAAGCAACTTGGCAACAAATATTAATGGGATTAGACTATGACGAAGTTTCTTGAAGATAAAGTTGAGCATAAATTATACGGCGGGAACAACCAAAGGAGGCAACTTTATATCATACAATCTACTATTCAACATATCAAGAGAAGAACAAATCATGAGGAAAAGTTCATTATCATGGGTGAACTAAGTCTAATATAATTTTGTCATATAATTGCGGCAACAAAACAAAATAGGATGGTAAGTTTTGATTGGACATCCACAAGATCAAGGCAAGAAGAGGTTTTTTATAGCCTGAGGGGATTAACAGAGTTTTTTTTCAAGTCCATGAGAATCATGCAAGAGTTAATTAATTATTTATGTTATATATGTTTTATGTTTTATTTTAGTCAACAATTAAAATTCAGAAGCTAAATGTTTATTGTAAACCTTAAGCTTCAATACCAGTTCCATCTCCTTTCCACTTGCTTCCAGCCTAATGTTTTATGAACTATAGTTATTGTTCCCTCTTAACCATTTCGACAAGGAATGTAACTTCATTTGCCTCGTTAAACCATTTCTAGCTAGCACTAATTCATCTCAATACAACACAAAAGGTTGTTATTTGGAAGTCACAAAAGAGATGCATTTTGTGGTGTATCTTTGGCAAGTTTTAGAAGAGTTGCCCCACATTGATGTCATATTAACTTAATAGACATATTTTGATCTTGATATAGCATCTAGTGAGGTTCTAAACTGGGTAACAATATGACCAAAGCAATATTTAAAGTATTAATGACTTCAAAGAATAGTCATAATACTAAGTCATGTAGCTAATTAAAGCGCTTATCATAGTTTCTACATTATTACACCATGTAGAAAACTAGTATTAGAGCAACAATGGTATCATATATAGTTCATCCAATTATATTCCCAAGTTATTGGCATGTTATACAACTGGCAACTAGCATTTTATCATACACTTATTTGAAGTTCAATCATAATTTTGATAATAAGCAAAAAGTTCAAATTATATATGCGATTGTATGGCAGATACCTGAACATTAACATAATGCAAGCCGGTAATAAGGAGTGGAAAGATGAAGGCTAAACCACCATGAGGAAATTCAGTCAAATTCTGAAAACATAGAGTGCCACCCTATAAATAACAACAGAAGAATTTCACAACAAATTTAGTGAATGGACAAAGTAATTACAATGCAGTTCCAGCTTTGATGCACATTCCATTATTATAGATCGTTAAAGCACCACAAATATAAGATAAAATCACACTAATACTAGAAAACAAGAAAAAACAAATAAACATCAAATGAAAACAAATTAAAGTATGAAAACAATTCAAACCTAATTTAGAGCAAGCTTTCTCCACTAATTGAAAATCCTAACTTTAATTTGATGAAAAATATCTTGAGAGCCCATGAGAGATGAATTTACTCCGTGTGCAGGGGAAAAAACAGGACAAAGTCCAACAATAATTAATTGGTAAAAAAATTGACCATTTGAAAAATGTATTGCTACTTCACCACTATGAGGAAACGACCAGGTGTTAAAAAAGAAAAAAAAGGGAATGAACATTTTAAATGTGGGAAAGTATAGAAATAAATATATGCCCCACACTCCCACCACAACAAAAGGAGACAGCTAATGTTATAACCATGTGGGAAAAAAAAAAAGCTGACATAAATAAAGAAATGAGCAAAAACTTTCACTTATGGAGCAATCATAAAAATTCAAGCTTAGTTTTCCATTTTTAGTTTTAATTTCAGTATTGCCAGAATGATGTGCTTACATCATAAGGAGAAAGATCTTCGAAGGAGAAATCATAAACAGCTCTTCCTGAAGCACTTTGCATGAAGTAACTTGTAATACACCACCAGAATATCTCATACTTTTTTTTAACAATTTCACTAAACAATGACCTTTTCTAACAAACTATTATAAATCCACTTTGATATTGTCATTATGGCTAACTTATTAGACAAACTATGGATATTGCACCATAAAATTCATCCTCTTTTTTTTGAGGTTAAGAGTTCCTTGAGATTTCACCAAATGCATTTTTTTTCTCTGAAGTAACATTACACCAAAACAAGATAGTGAATTTATAGTATATAAAACCAATAGTCCAACATTGACTTCACAATTGAATTAACAACCCACAGTCCAGCAAATATCTGATAACCTTACTATAAATAATAATGCTCACCAACATCCATGTAAAATAATAAGTTATCTAAGAACATCATTCCCTTACACAATTAAACTCAGGATGATTATTCAAAGACATTCTTCGAATACTGGTCATCCACAAGAGAAAGCAAGGGAACTGCAGATAAATTGAGACAAAAAGGCAAAAAATTAATAACTAGAAAACAATTCGCCCAACTATACATTATTAACTCTTCCATAATTTAAAGTCAAGAGGAAAAAATGGGGGGGGGGGGGTGTATGAACAAAAGAAAACACGTGACAATTTATTCAAGCATTTCATCAATATTTCTCATTTCCTAAGATTGACTATATACTGATCCTTGAGAAATCCAAAAGCGGCACATTACTCGTACACCTTTCTCCTTACACACACTCTGTATTGAGCCCATTAAGATAAAGTTGTTTCACCTGTACAGAAAGGTACGCAAGAAACCATGAAAACGAGGGGCAGCAAATCGCTCGTCTTTCCCTTCTAAAAAATATGATTTGTTCCATATAGCTCCTTCCTGATAGAGGTGGTGGCAATAGAGGAGGCACTATGAGAAATGAATATTGCAGGTCAAGCCTCTGATACTAAAATTAATACTACAATACTACTTAGGCGTATATAAAGAGAAAACAAGAACCCATACAAGAAGGAAAAAACACTGAGATTTGCTTTATCTTGTGCATTTGCAAAACGAGTAAAGGAAACAGCGTCATTCTCATTGTCAAAGTTGATGAAGCAACGATTATCCACCTATAAAATTAATCACGGATTCTTCCTTTTTAAAAGATCATATGAAACCAAAATTCAGCTGAGTTAAATAAACCGAGTTACCAAGGGAGGCCAGTGATATCATGACACGACTCAAGCAACGAAATGACTGCACCAACCGGAAGAACCGACTCTTCAAAAACATTACTACCATTGACTACTCCCTCCATTACAGTATCGAGATCGAAATTGATAGGTTCTGACGCGGTAGGTAAAGCCAAAAAATCGGAGTCGTCATCTGTACGAGTCGAGAAGAATTGACACGAGGGGAAATGAAAAGAGGCGAATGAGTTACGAGAAGGTATTGCTGGTTGTAAAGTGAGAGGGTTAGGGTTTGCGAGGAGACGAGATAGAGTAGAGAAAGGACAAGAACGCCGGAGAGTATAAGATTGCTTCTTGTCATTAATTTCTCCCATACACGACCCCTGTTTTTCTTTTAAATTTAAAATGAGGAAATGGGAACCTTTTAGGGCTGCATGCAATGTTTCCAACAGCTAATCGAGGCGGAGCCATATTTCTTTTAACATAAAAAAATATTAATTCAATAAGATTTTTTATTATAATATAAATTTGAATAAAATAATAAATATGTGCAGAAATCCTGTGAATTGTAAGTTTTTTATAAAATATATAAATTTTAAACTGATATAAATTTATCTGTTTAGTAGGTTTCAACGAAATAATCAGTATAAAATTATTATTATCACTAAAAAAGCAAGAAGATTCAAATATATAGATTATTGAATTTACTATATTAAGATTAGTTTATTTTCTAATTTAATTTAAATTAAACACAACAAAGATAATATAAATTGTGAAACACCTACAATAATCAAATAACAAAACTAAGTAGTTAATTTTCTATCTTCAAAAAGAAGAAAACATAAATTGACAATTCATTCATACATTATCGTCATTACCATTACTATAACAATTAAAATTATTATCAATATTACTGCCGAAACAGTTAAAATCATTAAATTACCTCGAAGAATTAAAAAAAAAAAGCAAAATATTTTTACAAAAAACAATAAAAAAAATCACTAAAATTATCATTATTATTGCCCAAACAATAAAATCATAAAATCATCTCATCCAAAAAACAATTAAAAATATTAATTTTAAAATGATCACCAGCATAAATCAAAATATTAGAGCTAAACTGAATAAAAATAAAACCCCAACCAAAAATAAATGATAAAAATTAAAAACTAAAATTATAAATGAATAAATACAAACAAAAAATAAATATTGTCCAGTAGGGCCAGAAAAACCAAAGGAATCAATACTAAATAAAAAATTAAAATAATAAGTTCCAAAATAAAAAACAAAATATATAATTAATTCTAATTGAATGACAAAACTCCAACAAATCAAAACCTTGGGACCGAGATTAATAAAGGGATTTTTAAAAATAAAATGCAGTATCACCAACATAAATTGAAATTTCAGAACAGAACCTAATAAAAATAAAAGCCCGACAAAATATGAAATGATAAAAAATCAAAACAAAATCTAAAAGCATAAATGAATAAATACGTAAAAAAAACAATTATTGTCCAAGAAGGACCGAAAAAAGAAAAGAATGAATACAAAATAAAAATTGGAAAGAATAAGTGCCAAATGAAAAACAAAATATATAATTAATTCCAATTGAATGACAAAACTACAAGAAATCAAAACCTTGAGATCGTAAAATAATAAAGAGATTTTTAGAAATAAAATGCAGTGTAACCAACATAAATTAAAAAATAAAACTAAAAACATAAATATATAAATATGGATAAAAATAAACATTGTTCAAAAAGGACCAAAAAAAATATATAATTAATTCCAATTGAAGGATAAAAAAATGAAACAAATCAAAACTTTTAGAACGGAAAACAATAAAGGGATTTTTAAAAAAACAATACAGTGTAATTATTGAAAAAATTAAAAGAATAAGAACCGAAATGAAAAGTAGCATATATGAATAATTTCAATTGGAGGACAAAACTAAAACAAATTAAAACTTGCATACCAAAATTGATGTGAACCGGCCTAGAAACACCAGCAAAGACCCGTTACATGTTTAGGGGCTTGATTCGTGGTTTTGAAAGTTTCACCCAAGTCATAATTGCAAGGACCATTGAAGTATCTATGTGTAGGAGGAGTCCAGTCCGGCTTTATTTGGGCCATAAAGTGAGGACAACAAAGGAGCCAAAAGAATCCTACTATAACTTGGAAACATGGGATTGATGGGCTGGATGGAAGAGAATAAATAAACATTATGGGCTTCATTTAAGTTAGTTAGCTACAGCCCAAGACTTGTTTGGGCTTAATTAAGACTTTATTTTCAGCTAGGATCCAAGACTTGCTTGAATTTAGTCATGGGCTTTTCAATTTAGGATTTTAGGTCAATTTTGAGTGGACCTCATTTAAGTCCACATAAGGGGTCCATTAGGGTTAAGTTTTTAAAAGACTATTTAAACTCATGTTAGCCAAAAAGTTCACTAGCCATTGATTAATTTTAATTCTGAACTTTTCAGTTTATGTGTGAGAGTGATTCTTGCATTTTTTAGTTCTTGACGAACTGAATCCGACTTATCGAAGATTAACTGGCTTCGTGGCATCATTCTACTTATTCCAATAGTGCTGGTGCCTTGGGGGCAGGTTTCCATTGTGTCACACTTCTATCAGACCTATTTTGGCTTTCCGGGATCAGATCTCATTCTTGGTTGTGGGTTGCGTGACCATGTGATCACGAGGTTCGCATAAAAAATTATTAAAGGAACCAAAAACAAACTAAAAATCAAAAGAGTATGGAATGAAATGAAACATGTCATATATAATCAACTTCAATTGAAGGGCATAGTTAAAACTAATTGAAAAATTTCCATTGAAGAAATCAATAAGAAAAACAAAATCTAAAGACTAGAGACTGAAATGAAACACCCGCAAATATGAAGGACCACACCGTACTTTCCTATTGTAGGAGAGAGAAAAGGGGTAATAAAAACCATCCATCGGCGTTTCCACAACCACATTCAAATGTCACTCGCAACTCCGGAAGGTAGAGGAATGACGACGCACCAGGTAACACGGCGGAAGGCCAGTTTCTACCTCCTTACGACGTTGCACGCGCCGCCTGAAAGATGCGTGCAAGTGAAATATTGTTGACGCGTCCATACTATGCCCCCACAGTGTCCCAAGAAAAGAAATAATAAAAAATTGGTCAATTACGTATACACCTTTAGACCCAACTATATCTACAAAAAAAACCTGGGGTGAAAGTACTGCAATACCCCCGATTCCAAGCGTTATTTTTTTTTGTCATTTTTGAGGGTTATTTTTGTAGTTTTACTGTGCAAAGAATTCAGAAATGTCATCCATGTCCCTTGGAAATGTCTAAGATAACCTTAGTCTTGGGGTTAAATTTTTAGCCTTATGTAAAATGGTAATTTTACTGTCTCAATCCACAGTAATTTGAGTCTGTGTGAACAATAAAAAATGCACAGTAAAATACAGACGCCTTTTATATACATCTATAATTATGTTTTAAAAGTATTTTTGAAAAACATTTAAAAAAATATATGAAATTAATATTTTTTTGTGTTTTTAAATTTTTTTCCATGTGTTGATATAAAAAAATAAAAATAAAAAATATATTATTTTAATGTATATATGAACAAAATATCATTTTCAAAAACAATCTCAACAACACTCACATATATGCACAAAATCACACATCATCCTTGTACTTAATGGATAATTGACTCCATGTACTTTAAAATTAATTAATTTAATTATGTAAACTTTGTAATCTTTTCTTGATGAAATTATTGTCAACTCAAGTATTTAAAGCTCTATCACTTTTATAACCTAATAAGAAGAAAAAAAATATGATTGAAATTATGGCAACAATTCAAAATTGAAAGATAATAAACTAAAATATAAAATATAAAAAAATACATGTTTAGTCCAATATTTTTTATTTTGATTGAAAATTTTATTTTCTCCATTTCTAATTCCTTGGGTTATAAAGAAAAGAGAAACTCACATAAAAACGATAATGATAGAGAAAGTAGTAAGTTGACACTAATTTCAATAATGAAAAATATTGATTAGTGTCAAAATGTTCTACAAAAAGAGATATATTTTTTTTATGGTGTATTTCAGCTTTAATCTTGCCTAGAATGGGTAGATTAAGGCTTGAGATTTTTTATCAATTTGATTTTTTTATCAACCTATTTTTTGATTATTTAATGTCATAAATGGATTTATTTAGATCTTTAGAGTGTTTTGGGGTCAAGAAAAATTGGTGTACCGAAAACCATCTTTCCATATTTTCTCAGCTAATGGTACTTGGATTCTGGAAAATAGATGATAGGTCAAAAAAATAAGTGGGAAATGAAAGGTTGTTTACTTGTTATATAGAAAAAAGTACAAAGCCTAAGCAAGCAGGTTTGAGTTGGGAGACCTATAATCCTAAGTTTTTGTACAAGCTCATGCAATTTTTTGTTTTTTAAATGTTTTTAATGAATTTAGATTTAAATACAATATAAAAAATCATTATTCAATTTTGTAATCTTTCACAAATAGTATGATAGGTTTTTATGGAAATTTCATCTTAATTTTTTACATTTATTATATGTCTCATATGAAAAAAAAAAGTCATGGGTGTTTATTAACATAAACTTTATGTTTTCTACTATTTTTAATATATTTTTATATAATGTTATCATAATTATTGATTTTTTTATGCAACCATATACAAAGTATTGTGACTTTGTTTGAATGTGTTTATTTTAAATTTGCTTTTAAGAACATAATGGATTTTTGTTTTGAAAACAATATTTGTGATTTACAAAACACCTTAATATTCTCTATATTAGGTTCATTCTCAGTGTATGAGTGTCTATGTTTTCATACTATTAAATAAAAGATGGTCTTAAAAAAACACAAAGTGAGGTTGGGAATTTTCAAGTTTGGCATGTTAGGTTGGGTTTAATGATAATAAGAATAAAAAATCATTAATGATAACGAGGACCAACCTAGTATCAAACATAATCATGTTAATGATCTATTGGTAATGTCAACTGTCAAGTGGGCCTATTACGAAAGCTAGAGTGAAGAGGCATTTAGTGAGCTAATTTAGTGCACATGGAGTGAGATGGACTTAAATGGACAAATGATGACTATAGAGCTTAAAGGGCAACATCTAATTTATCTCATTCAAGTCCAAGAAGGGTTTCATTCAAGTTTTGAAAAAGATTGATGTGTTCGACTCTATGTCAACTTTGGTTTAGACTTATTTTTCCTAATATTTAATGTAGTCCATGTTAACATATTAATCTTCTAATAAAGAAAAAAAATTCTTCCAAACTACTTTCTAAAAAGAGAGAATTTTTAGTATTCAAAATAAAATATTTCCTAGTCTACAAAGGAAACTCATGAGCTGTCAAATTGGTTTCCTAAGCTAAAAGGATTATTTAATAATTCTTATAGTCTAGGAATAAAATCTAAAAAGTTAGGAACTTTGAAGACCAAATCAGCCTTCTTTATCTTATTTTTATATGGTTGCAACTTAACGTTTTTATTTTAAATTCATATTTTGTATTTTAGGGTTAATAAACATCAATTGGGCTTAGATTACATAGGGATTTGGGGTCTAATTATAAGTAGATTTTATACAAATCTATATCTTTGGGTATTCTATGATTTAACTTAGGTTAAAAACATATATGTAGCATAATTTTCAGATAATTCTCTATAGGATTGAATAAGACTTATCAAAGTTCAACTGACTTTGTGGTGTCAATCCATACTTCTTATTCATGAATCACACTTCTTATTCATGAATCACACTTCTTATTCATGAATCACTATTTGCTGGGTGGGGGTTCTGATGCGAACCTCGTAGTCACGTGGTCACGCAGCCCATGATAAAGATTAAAACTATATTGAAACAAGAGAGGATTGATAAACTCGAAATGTGTAAAAGATTTTTATTGAAAATATATCCATAAAGGATGAGAACCAATTTAAGAACATTGGATAAGACTTGCAATGAGGGAGAATTGATTTTAAAAATAAACTCGATATATATGAAAGCACATTCGTAACAATTGAAAATCATTTTTGGAAACAAACCTGTAATGAGTTACAATTACTTTTTAAAACTAACTTGCAACAAGTGAGAAGATTTTCAAAATGCACCCGATGAGTGAGAAATATCAAACATATCAAAGTAAAATGAATTTGCAAAACAAACAAATCACAAATTCAAGGAAACATGATTTTTCAATCACAACCCAAAACAATCACAAAATCACAAATCGGTCCAAGCTTAAATAAATATAAAAGTTAAAACTCAAACTGAAAGTAAAATCCATAAAAGATAGCAACTATGAAAAAAAAAGTGTTTTATAAATAAATAAATAAATAAAAACACAATTCGTAACAAGGCTTCAAAACCATTGCAAAAAATTATGCAATCCATAAAATAAAAATTTTGATTTAACAAATTTGGTTTTGAAAATAAATACTATGAAAATCAATCAATTATCACATCAAAATAGCATAACATACACAAATGAAATAAAAACCACACCTAGACTAAATCCTTATGCCTTGAATAATTCAATCAATCAAAATGCTAATTTCATCCTCGTAAGTTTATTGTGAATCATCGAACAACAATCTTATTTCAACTTAAAAAATTTTTCTAATGACTTAACAATTTTAGTTCAAACATAAAATGCATTGATGTGATCTAATGTTTCAAACATGTAAAAGAAAAGAGTAAAATAATTATTCAGAATATTAAAAAGCATAAGAAAATAATGAAAATACCCTATATAACACGTGAAGAAAACATATAGGAAATCAAATGATGAGCATGAATAATTGATATTTGGAATAAAAGTGATCAAGAAAGAATCAATATTTTGAATAAAAAAATGGTTCATTAATTGTTGCTGATAGGATTCAAGATAATATTGACAGATTGTATAGCTAGAATCAAGGCAGTAGAATAGCTAATGTATAGGCTATAAATCAGGAAATTGATATGTATAATGTCTTTGTGATTTACATTACACTATAATATAAATACATCAAATCCAACCCTTAAGTGGTTGAGAGATTCTTCTGCTAAACCCTTTTCTTCTCTATTCCCTTACAATATTTTCTCCACTCTTTCATGGTATCAGAGCAAGACTGCGTATTCCCCAATTAATTAAAATCTCCCTCTTTTGCAATATGACCACTCCAGCGTCATCATCGTCCTCTGTCTCTGTCACTTCTTCCAATCTTCCCATCTCCCTTGCTGCGTTAACAAACAATTTCTCAACCCATCTCAATTCTGATAATTATCTGCTCTGGCGAGATCAAATCACTCCTCTTCTCATCTGCAACGATCTCTATGGCCATATTGATGGCTCTGATCCGCCACCTTCAAAAACAATTATTAATGAGGGCGTCGTTACCCCAAATCCTGATTATACCCGTTGGTTCAAAATAGACCAACTTGTTGTGGGAGGAATCAAGAATACGTTGTCTTCAACCGCTTGCACGGAGGTCCTCGGTAAACACGTTGCCAAAGATGTTTGGGACACACTTGAAACACTTTTCATCAGCAAACTCTCTCTCGTGCTGATATTCTACATGATACTCTTCTTGATACATACAAGAATGATATGTCCATTGAAGCCTACCTTGCCAAAATCAAAGGCATCGCAGACCAACTTGCTGCCATCAGCCAGCATGTTCCAGACAGTGAACTGGTGAAAAGAACACTGCGTGGTCTCCCTCACACACTGGAATACCAGCCATTTGCCCAAGGTATTGCCAACAGACACACTCCAATCACCTTCACAGAGCTTCGTGCGCGACTTCTTGTTCATGAACAAGAGCTTGAGCGTATTCGTGGACGTGCAGCTCCACCACTGTCCTCACCCTCACATCATGCTTTTGTTACACAACAGCACTATCAGCAGTCCCGTAATCCTCACCATGGAAACTATCGTCGATTTAATCGACCAAAACAAGGTACTGTGTCTCAGAATTTTGGGAATTCCTCTGCTAGCATACTTGGTCAGTACCCCACTCAAAATTCTCCCTCTTTTGCTGATTTCTCTAATAAATCATTCAATAATAATGGGCAACATGGTAGAAATCGTTTCCAGAATGGAAACAATTATGGGATCCGACCCCAATTTGGCAGATCACGCTATCGTGGTCGCTGCCAAATATGCAAACAGGAGGGACACTCGGCCTCCAATTGCAATTATCGTTACACACGGTCTGATTCCACCAATTCTGATAATTTATCTGCTCAATTTGCTGGTGTTCATGTTTTTGAATTGACAGACACCAACAGAGGGCACTCTTGATTGTGTATCTCCACACTGGCTTGGAGATACCGGTGCCACAAATCATATGGCATCTAACACTGATTTGGTGCAACAGCCTCTCCCCTTTAATGGCACTTCAGGTGTGTATGTTGGTAATGGTGCTTCTCTTTCTATTTCCCATATCGGTAACTCATCAATTAATCTGGGTTCAAAATCATTGTCTCTAAAGGATATTCTTGTGGTGCCGCAATTAAAGGAAAATCTTATATCTATTGCCAAACTCACCAAAGATAATTACTGTATTTTTGCTTGCTTTCCATGGGGCTTTGTTATAAAGGATTTGGCAACCGGGGTGATACTTTTGAAGGGGCCAGTTAGAGACAATCTTTACCCGATACCAGCTCATGCACTGTCTGCAGCCTTTCGCAAATTATCATGCTATAGCGCAATTGCTCGCACTGCTAAAATTGCTCCGTGTTCAACACGGCACCGTCGGCTTGGACATCCGGGTTCGAAGATATTGCAACAGTTGGTTACCGATAATGTAAACCCCGGGAAATAAATGTAAGTGTTAAATTAAAAGAGAAATAAAATAAGTTGAGGGGAGGGTGAAATTGAAATAAATAAAAAGATTATGATTTAAATGATAAGAAGAGAAGAGGAGGAAAAAAAAAAGAAAAAGAAAAAGAAAAGAGACGTTTAAAATGGGGGGAGATATAAGAAGAGAAGAGGTGGAAAAAAAAAGGAAAAAGAAAAAGAAAAGAGACATTTAAAATGGGGGAGATAAGTTAGGGGGGTTAGAGAGAAAAAGGAGAAGAAGGGGGTTGTGCTCCGACAGCCATATCTCTGCCGGCCACCGTTAGATTAGGCTGAGTTTTGGATATGTTGGGCAGCTCACTATTGTCTAGCATCTGACCGGAGGGATTGTAATTATCTGTCGTCGTTTGAGAAACCCGATCATCTGAAGATTTCAGGAAAACCCCCTCAAACCCGTCAGAGTCGCCGGACAGTTCCTCCACCGTCCACCGTTGGATCAAGCTTATTTTTTTGAGTATTGTGTTCGCCTTGGTTGTTACTACATATTCACCGAAGGGATTCTCCTGGTTTTTCTCCGTTAGAGGTGAGTATTCTTTTTGAAGAAAATAGCGAAAATCTGCTTTCTTCTGCCAGTCAGAGTCGCCTGCTATTTTCGCTTCATATCACCGTTGGATGAAGCTGAAATTTGGGTATGTGGTGCTACTGAGTATTATTAATGTTCTGAACGGTGGAGATGAGAAATTGACAGTCCAGCAAGGAGATATGTATGTTGAACAGTAGCTCTCCAGTTTAAGGTCAGTCTCCGGTTTAACTCCGATCTTGGTAGATCCAACCGTTGGAATACCCTGAAATTTGAATATGTTTTATATAAGGGGCTGTTCTACATATTAACCGTTGGTATTTGATAATTGTTGAGTTAATTGTGATTTATTGCTATTACAATGTTCGTTTCAAAACAGGTTTGTTAGGATTTTTATTGAATGATTATGTGCTTTGAAATTTATGGGTTCAATGTGTTTAGGTTGGAATGTTGTTGATGGATTAGGTGTTGAAATTTATGGTTTCAATGTATGATTTTGTTGAAATAAGTATGGTGATGAATGTGAAATTGAAAATAGAAATATACTTGATTTTTTGTGGACAATGATGTCGCAGGGCGATGCGGTTGAGGATTGAACCATCGTCCCGGACAAGAACAACCCAGTAGAAGCGGTAGGTGAATTACATCTCTTTTTTATACTACACGTAAGAAGTATTTTAAGTTAAATATTATTCGAATGTGATAGAGTTTATATTAGATTGTTGAATGCTTAAATGTGAATAATCGATTGATTAGTTTCGGCTAATGGCATCCGAAAGGATGGCCGGGATAAACGATTAATTGGTTTCGGCTAACGGCATCCGAAAGGATGTTTAAAGGTTGACAAAAGAATGATTAGCTTTGGCTAATGGCATCCGAATAATTATTTTTCTTTATTAGTTGTGGAACTATAAGTTACAATGTGGGTGCCTATTGATGAGGAAAATAAAAAGGGGTAAAGGAAATGTTAGGGGATGGAAAAGAAGAAAAAAAAAAGAATAGTTAATGATATCGGCGGGTGACGTCGATATCGGCATAATTATAAACTTGATTAACTATTCGGTTTTCAGAATAGTTAATGATATCGGCGGATGGCGTCGATATCGGCATGATTATAAACTTGATTAACTATTCGGTTTCAGAATAGTTAATGATATCGGCGGGATGGCGTCGATATCGGCATGATTATAAACTTGATTAACTATTCGGTTTTCAGAATAGTTAATGATATCGGCGGGTGGCGTCGATATCGGCATGATTATAAACTTGATTAACTATTCGGTTTCAGAATAGTTAATGATATCGGCGGGTGGCGTCGATATCGGCATGATTATAAACTTGACTAGCTATTCGGTTTGAGAATAGTTAATGATATCGGCGGTGGCGTCGATATCGGCAAAATTTATAGACTTGATCGACTTTACGAGATGAAAGCGAAGCGATCAAAAAGAAATAAAGTTTCTTCTATATAATCTTAAAATGGTGAATATGGTTGTATTTAGAATCTCATGTGATCTAAGTAGATTGATGGATATGTTGTATAAATTCTTACGTAAATTGCTAGTATTTACTAAATTGTTTTACTTATATGGAAAAAAAATCTACATTTTGCGGGTTCTTCCCATTCTCGTCGGGGAATAGATTTTAAGCCTTAATTCCTTTTTTATATAAGCTAGGAACTTAGGGAGTTATGGTGAAATTTTGATATGTAGAAGAACATGTAAATTGTATAGAATAGTATTTTTTGTAAATTTTATTTACGGAATATTAAAGCGTATCCACCTACACTTTCGGGATATTAGAAAGTACTAGATTATCTTAGAATATTAAACTATGTTATGTTCTATGTATATGTATATATGTATCTATATGTGAAATCTTAGGTGTCTTGAATTGGCTTTTTAATTTTTTATCTTATGCGTGTGATGTAAGATGAAGTTTGGGAAGGAATATGGTCTGAACATATTCGGAATGAATTATCGCGATTAATTGTATTAAACATGAATGTGATTGTGGATGAGCTATGATTGAAATTGTGTGCAGGTTGTGTTATTGGTAACTTGGGATCTCCCGATATAGGGGAGACGAAATTTCGGCGAGAGAAAAAAAAAATTCATGTTTCATCTACCCTTTTATAGGGGTAAAGATTAACAAATAAACAAATAGGAGAGAGAGAAAAAAAAATATCGGGGTTGTTACAGTTGGTATCAGAGCACCTGGTCTTGATCCTGAGGATCAATGATGATTACATTGCAATGATGAATTTCAGGATGGTACGCAACCAACAAGGGACACGAATGGAACCACCCTCCTTCGAAAGGAGGGGCGGGAACCAAGGTGCCCAAGGTTGGCAAGACGAAGATCCCTTGGGTGATTCGGCATCTTATGCTCGATGGTATTACCCAATAAGTGTTTTGTAATGAGGATGTCATTTACTATCCTGTAGCATTTTTATGTCAGGATGTTTACAAGGACATCTTTTGTTCAGTGACACAAGAAAATATTTAATTGTTACTCTCCTAATGGTGTTAAACTTGATATAATCTTACGGATTTTTATGTTTTTTTTTATTGGCCAACTAGGAGTGGTCCACTTTGAATGATGTCGATATTGTTTTTTTTTGCTTTGTCAAACGAGATGGGTTGCAGTCGGATTGTTAGTTGGATGTGGTTGTTGGCTATGCATCCCTCCAAAGCCACTCTGGAAATATGAGTGATAGGCTGTTTCTTATGGGATGAATAGTCTATGGTGACTGTTTGATTATTTTCCCCTTTCTATGGTATGAGATGATGGATATGAGATGGATATTGTCTGAATGTAATGTGAATGTGGCCTTCTGCTGTACTTCAAGGTTTTTGGCTTTGTTTTGTTTGTTGAACATGGATGTGACCAACGATTCGCGGTAGTATCTTGAAAATTAACATCGCGATGTGTTTTTTTTTGAGAAATGTAAGCCTATTGCTTATGAGATGGATGTTAAAGTCTCATTATGTGGACACATCAGTGGGAAGCTTTTGTTTGAATGGTGGTTGAATATAACACGGCTTATTTTTTGTGGTTTGGTTGTGGTAGTAAGAGTGGTAGTTAGGCGCTTGTTGCTCATGGTGCAGCTTCTATGCGTGTTCGATTAGAACTTAATAGTTATACATAAGTCATTAAAGCTTACTAATGTTGTGGCGAGGCATGTATGGCGTGTTTCCTTTGGTTTGTATGCTTATGGTTTGGGTTTAAGTGTGCAGTATATTGTTGTTTTCCATGGTCTATTAATTGAAAGCCAATTCCTTGATTTCATGTAACCCGAGGATCTAAAAAAAAATTGAATGTTTAAATTTAGGGACCATTTCCTAGTCTTGTAGAAAACCGTGCTAGTAAGGTAGAACGCAATATTGATAAGTAAGGATTTCTCGTCCAGTGCTTTGGTTTTGGTTAATGATTAAAATTTGTGTTTGGTGGTTGCTAGTAGCTTGTGTTTAGTTATAGTATCGTATTCGATTTCATTATGTGGTGACCTCCATTACTTTGGTTAATAGAAATTATTTCATTATTTGCTTAGTTGCATTTGAATGAGATTGTGATGTTATGGTGTGGCAATTGTGGATGATGTGCTCGTTAGCATTTTGCTCTTAACATTTTTTGCTGTTGTCTCTCATATTAGGTACTAAAGGTTAAAATTTTTACTAGAGATGTGCCATGTTTGTAAAACTCGATCAAATGGCAGTTTGGTGATACATGACTGCAATAATTTCTTAGTTGTATATTATTGTGTCAGGGGTTTCATAATAGTTTATTTATTTATTGTGTTCTAGTAGATAAGCAGGAGAGTTTTGTGATGAATTCCTGGTTATACATTCCTAAATAGAATCAGGCACAGTAGAATATACAGGTCAATATATAGAAAGGCATGTTATTGTTGATTAGAGTAAGAGCTGTTGTTGGTCATACATCAACTTGGCTATTTGCTCTCTGGTGTTATTTAACATCAAACTTTTTATCGCTCAAAATTGTTTGGAAGTTGATGCCACAAACTTAGTTGATCACTATGGTTGAAGTGGTGCACCACCACTACCACTTGCAAAGTGGTCACATTGGAGTCTTAGTTTACTGTGGGACACCCGGTTTATGTCTTGCTCCTCAATTTTTTGCAAAATTGACCTTGCGACATGTTGAGAGAGTTTGTATAAAATTTATTGCTTTATCATTTGAGCTGTTTCAAACTTCATGCAAGAACCCTCTTACGGCGACCATCGCTAGCATTTGTGATCAAACAATGGCCTTTAGCTCTCGATCAGTAATGCATGCTTGTACTTTGTGAATGTCTCAAAAAGTTGTGGCGAGAACACATTGAAGGTCGTCTTCTCCGGTGGCAACGGCTCATCAATCCTTTTCTCTTATGTTGGTGTTTCTGTTTTGGTTTGGTTTGGTTGCGCCATTCTCACTGTTATGTGCGGTGATTCATTTTTACCTTGTCTCCAAGGTGACCTGATAATGTAGCTAAGACGAATGGCTTCTTTCTAGATGCACGTAGTTATGTTTGATTATTAAACAAAATATGAAGCTGAAGATGTTGTGTTATAAGTTATTTACTCACTTTACTGCTGCAGGGAATTTGAATGTGCATGCTTTAAAGTGCATGTCTGTGACATTGAGTTCTTAGTAGATTGGCCGTGTTAGGAGCGTGGATGTACTATATGTTTAGAAGTCTCATGATTATGCTCTACACTACCTTATTCTTTGCACAAAGAGAGCCAAATGAAGAACATGACTGATTCCATGGTATATGTATCATCTCTATTTTGGAGGAGATACACTTGTCTTTTCTGGGTTGGGGCTTTATGTATACAGAGACTTACCAATGTGTAAGATTTTTATACCAAAATGGAGAAACTAGTTGATGATACTTACACTAAACTGGATGGGAAGCATAAGGTGTTTCTAATCAGGCTATTGGGTTTTCCACAACAAATCCCAACATCAGAGTTGACACCTTGTTTCATCAATTGCATTACCCCCAAAGGCCTTTATTTCGAACAATGATTTCTGATTGTCTCGGTAAACCTGGATACCTATTTGGTCATAATGCAGTGCTACCAAAGCCAAATTTGTTTAATGGTTAGAATGCTATAGTGGCAGTTAATGTTCATCTGGGTTACAACCAAGCAGATTCATTGGTAATGAAGCGTGCTTCTTTAGAGCGTGGTATGTTTCGCTCTGAGCACATTAGAAGCTACAAGGCGAAGGTGGACAACAGGGAACTAACTGACAAGAGGCAGAAGTCTGAGGATTCTATTTCTTTTGGGAAAATACAAAGCAAAATTGGACGGGTTGACAGTCTTAATGATGATGGATTTCCTTTTATTGGTGTTAATATGCAAAGTGGTGATATTGTGATAGGGAAGTGTGCAGAATCTGGGACAGATCACAGTGTAAAGCTGAAACGCACGGAAAGGGGCATAGTCCAGAAAGTGGTATTGTCATCTAATGACGAGGGAAAGAATTTCATCAATTGTGTATAATTGATGTATGTGGCATGAAATAGGATGTGAATGTTGTGTAATGAATGGTTGAGCATGAAAAGAATGAGGGAAGTCTTGTTTCCCAAGGCCAATTTTCGGCCAAATGCATGTGTTGCAGAAATTAACAACTTGACAGATTCATGTTGTGACTTTGAGAGAGAATTTGAGTGGTAAAACAAAGGAATTAGGGTCGGGTTCCTTCATAGGAGTTGTAGTTCTGAATGTCTACTATCCAAGGAAACTTGTTTCACTTAATTTGGAATTTTATAACTCTAGTTAAGGGCCACAAAACGTAACTGTGTAGGACGGATTCTGCAGAATCCGTGAGTCTGTCTAATTGAGATGCATTTCAGTAAATTTTGGGGACAGAACTGGGTTCTATTCCCTTCATAAGAGTTGTAGCCCTATATGTTATCTTTCTAACAAGATAAATTTTGTACAAAACGGAGTTCTATAACTCCAGTTATGGGGAAAAAATCTGGGTAGAGGTTGAAATCCGACCTCTGGCGACGGTTTTGAGGGGGGAAAAAGAGGTGGAAGGTCGCAAAAGCGATGTCGTGAGATGCATTAAAGGAAAAGAAACAAGTTATGTTTGAAAATGGGTGTTTATAATGATATTTTTTAATGTCAAAAGCTAGAAAAAGAATAACAAATGTAAAGGCATATTGAATTGTTTTCGATGGGGGTTGTTACAACATGTGTGGTGTGCGTTGTTGCCAAATTGATATGTATTTTGCTAAGAATTTCATGAGTGTTTCGGCTGGAAATTGATGTGTGTTTTCTACTGAAATTGATGTGAGTTTTCAGCTGGAATTGGTGTGTGTTTTCTACTGAAATTGATGTGAGTTTTCTTTTTCGGTTAGAATTGATGTGTGATTTTGTTGGAATTTTATTGAAGGATTTTGTGTTGAAATGTATGAGTTCAATGTGTATGTTGATGGGATTTTGTTGAGGGATTGTGGTGAAAATAGATGTGTGATTGTCGTTTGAGAATTTTATGCATGTTTTGGTTGAAAGTTGTTGAAATCATGGAATTTAAGCCATCCAGATTTTTAGATCGGGATGAAATGATACTAAGGAATAAGAGAGTTACATTGGTGAGAGTATTATGGAGAAACTCACAAATAGAGGGAGAAAGCGTGGAAATGAGAGTCCGAGATAAAGAATAAGTGTTTGCATTTATTACCCGAAATAGGTACTTAATTTAATTTCGAGGGACCGAAATTTCTATTAGGAGGGAGAATGTAAACCCCAGGGAAATAAATGTAAGTGTTAAATTAAAAGAGAAAATAAAATAAGTTGAGGGAGGGTGAAATTGAAATAAATAAAAAGATTATGATTTAAATGATAAGAAGAGAAGAGGAGGAAAAAAAAAGGAAAAAAGAAAAAAGAAAAGAGACGTTTAAAATGGGGGAGATATAAGAAGAGAAGAGGTGGAAAAAAAAAGGAAAAAAGAAAAAAGAAAAGAGACATTTAAAATGGGGGAGATAAGTTAGGGGGGGTTAGAGAAAAAAAAGGAGAAGAAGGGGGGTTGTGCTCCGACAGCCATATCTCTTCCGGCCACCGTTAGATTAGGCTGAGTTTTGGATATGTTGGGAAGCTCACTATTGTCTAGCATCTGACCGGAGGGATTGTAATTATCTGCCGTCGTTTGAGAAACCCGATCATCTGAAGATTTCTGGAAAACCCCCCCTCAAACCCGTCAGAGTCGCCGGACAGTTCCTCCACCGTCCACCGTTGGATCAAGCTTATTTTTTGAGTATTGTGTTCGCCTTGGTTGTTACTACATATTCACCGAAGGGATTCTCCTGGTTTTTTCTCCGTTAGAGGTGAGTATTCTTTTGAAGAAAATAGCGAAAATCTGCTTTCTTCGCCAGTCAGAGTCGCCTGCTATTTTCGCTTCATATCACCGTTGGATGAAGCTGAAATTTGGGTATGTGGTGCTACTGAGTATTATTAATGTTCTGAACGGTGGAGATGAGAAATTGACAGTCCAGCAAGGAGATATGTATGTTGAACAGTAGCTCTCCGGTTTAAAGGTCAGTCTCGGTTTAACTCCGATCTTGGTAGATCCAACCGTTGGAATACCCTGAAATTTGAATATGTTTTATATAAGGGGGCTGTTCTACATATTAACCGTTGGTATTTGATAATTGTTGAGTTAATTGTGATTTATTGCTATTACAATGTTCGTTTCAAAACAGGTTTGTTAGGATTTTATTGAATGATTATGTGCTGAAATTTATGGGTTCAATGTGTTTAGGTTGGAATGTTGTTGATGGATTAGGTGTTGAAATTTATGGTTTCAATGTATGATTTTGTTGAAATAAGTATGGTGATGAATGTGAAATTGAAAATAGAAATATACTGATTTTTTGTGGACAATGATGTACGCGGTGATGCGGTTGGGATTGAACCATCGTCCGGACAAGAACAACCCGAAGTAGAAGCGGTAGGTGAATTACATCTCTCTTTTTTATACTACACGTAAGAAGTATTTTAAGTTAAATATTATTCGAATGTGATAGAGTTTATATTAGATTGTTGAATGCTTAAATGTGAATAATCGATTGATTAGTTTCGGCTAATGGCATCCGAAAGGATGGCCGGGATAAACGATTAATTGGTTTCGGCTAACGGCATCCCGAAAAGGATGTTTAAAGGTTGACAAAAGAATGATTAGCTTTGGCTAATGGCATCCGAATAATTATTTTTCTTTATTAGTTGTGGAACTATAAGTTACAATGTGGGTGCCTATTGATGAGGAAAATAAAAAGGGGTAAAGGAAATGTTAGGGGATGGAAAAGAAGAAAAAAAAAAGAATAGTTAATGATATCGGTGGTGACGTCGATATCGGCATAATTATAAACTTGATTAACTATTCGGTTTTAGAATAGTTAATGATATCGGCGGATGGCGTCGATATCGGCATGATTTATAAACTTGATTAACTATTCGGTTTTCGAATAGTTAATGATATCGGCGAGTGGCGTCGATATCGGCATGATTTATAAACTTGATTAACTATTCGGTTTGAGAATAGTTAATGATATCGGCGGGTGGCGTCGATATCGGCATGATTATAAACTTGATTAACTATTCGGTTTTCAGAATAGTTAATGATATCGGCGGGTGGCGTCGATATCGGCATGATTTATAAACTTGACTAGCTATTCGGTTTCAGAATAGTTAATGATATCGGCAGGGTGACGTCGATATCGGCAAAATTATAGACTTGATCGACTTTACGAGATGAAAGCGAAGCGATCAAAAAGAAATAAAGTTTCTTCTATATAATCTTAAAATGGTGAATATGGTTGTATTTAGAATCTCATGTGATCTAAGTAGATTGATGGATATGTTGTATAAATTCTTACGTAAATTGCTAGTATTTACTAAATTGTTTTACTTATATGGAAAAAAAATCTACATTTTGCGAGGTTCTTCCCATTCTCGTCGGGGAATAGATTTTAAGCCTTAATTCCTTTTTTATATAAGCTAGGAACTTAGGGAGTTATGGTGAAATTTTGATATGTAGAAGAACATGTAAATTGTATAGAATAGTATTTTTTGTAAATTTTATTTACGGAATATTAAAGCGTATCCACCTACACTTTCGGGATATTAGAAAGTACTAGATTATCTTAGAATATTAAACTATGTTATGTTCTATGTATATGTATATATGTATCTATATGTGAAATCTTAGTGTGCTTGAATTGGCTTTTTTAATTTTTTATCTTATGCGTGTGATGTAAGATGAAGTTTGGGAAGGAATATGGTCCCTGAACATATTACGGAATGAATTATGCGATTAATTGTATTAAACATGAATGTGATTGTGGATGAGCTATGATTGAAATTGTGTGCAGGTTGTGTTATTGGTAACTTGGGATCTCCCGATATAGGGGAGACTCTGCCGAAATTTCGTTAGAAATTTCGGCGAGAGAAAAAAAAAATTCATGTTTCATCTACCCTTTTATAGGGGTAAAGATTAACAAATAAACAAATAGGAGAGAGAGAAAAAAAAATATCGGGGTTGTTACAGATAATTTAATTTGTACTTCGGATAAACTTTCTTCTATGATGTTTTGTGATGCTTGTCAAGCTGGTAAAAGCAAACATTTACCCTTTCATTTATCTGGAAGAGTTTCTAGTCATGTTTTGGAATTGGTACATTGTGATATTTGGGGACCCTCTCCTGTTATTACTGCATCTGGTTATCGGTATTACATTATTTTTGTTGATGACTACAGCAGATATTGTTGGCTTTATCCCTTGAAACAACGCTCGGATAGTCTTGCGTGTTTCACCAATTTCAAAAATATGGGTGAGAATCGATTTAATCAGCGTTTAAAATCATTCCAATGTGATGGTGCTAAGGAATTGATTGAAGGACAGTTTCGTTCCTTCCTGGATGCTAATGGTATTTCTCTACGGGTGTCTTGTCCTCATACTTCGCAACAGAACGGTATAGCCGAAAGAAAACATCGGCACATTCGGGAAATTGGCTTGTCTCTCTTGCATCAGGCATTTCTGCCAAAAAGCCTCTGGCTTGAGGCCTTCTCTACTGCCATATTCCTTATTAACAGGCTGCCAACTCCAGTTCTTTCAGGAATATCCCCTTATGAGGCTTTATTTGGTACTCGCCCAGACTATACATTGCTCAGAACTTTTGGTTGCTCATGCTACCCTTTTCTTGGTGATTACGGTCAAGACAAGCTAAGTCCTAAGTCCCGTCGCTGTGTTTTTATTGGATATAGCACTATTCATAGAGGCTATCGATGCTTAGACTCTACCAGTGGCCGTGTCTTCATCTCTCGGCATGTTGTTTTTAATGAAGCCAAATTTCCCTATGAATTGAAGTCTGTCATGCCGTCTGCTGCTTCACAACCAGCTGCCATTCCATCCCCTGCTGCAACCAAGACTCCTTTGGCTATAGTTTTTGAACCTCTGCTCAGCCATTCATCATCAATGAATGACTCTCCTACTACATCCACATGCCAAATGGCACCCTCATCTTCTGCAACTCCAACTACTTCGACTGCTGATTTTTCACCCGTTCTCTCATCTACTGCTTGTGCTCCACCCGATCAGCCTGCACTTCCATCTACTGCCTGCGTTCCCACTCCTCCACCAGCTGCAATTATTTCCAATAATCACCCCATGATCACTCGTGCCAAAGATGGAATTCGCAAACCTCGTGCTCTTTGTGTAAGTAATTATCCATTACCTAACAAATATATAGCACTGCTTGCTACTTCAATTTCCCGTGAGCCTGCTTCTTTCAAAGCTGCCAGCCTTGATTCCAACTGGATTGCTGCCATGAAGGATGAATACCGTGCACTCATTGATAACCAAACATGGTCCTTAGTACCCCGTTCACCTTCAATGAATGTTGTGGGATGTCGATGGGTTTATAAACTCAAAGAACGTGCTGATGGTTCCATTGAACGTCACAAGGCACGCCTTGTTGCAAAGGGGTTCAACCAAGAACAAGGCGTTGATTTCACAAACACCTTCAGTCCAGTGGCAAAAGCAACAACAGTTCGCATCCTTCTCTCTATTGTCTCTCTCGGCAATGGAGTATTCGGCAACTTGACGTCAAAAACGCCTTCCTTCATGGTGCTCTAGCCGAAGAGGTTTACATGTCACAACCGCCCGGGTTCATTGACTCCTCATGTCCTGACTATGTTTGTAAACTACATCGTTCCATCTATGGCCTGCGTCAAGCTCCAAGAGTATGGTTTCAAAGTTTCAGTCAAGCACTACTCTCCCTTGGCTTTCAATCCAGCCAGGCCGACAACTCCCTCTTCACACTACATTCATCTGCTGGTTCAGTGTTACTACTTGTTTACGTTGACGATATTATTATTACAGGTTCCACAGATTCCCTCATTAATCACATTGTCAATCAACTCTCTCGGCGCTTCCATATGAAGGATCTCGGTGATCTGCATTACTTCCTTGGCCTTGAAGTTCATCGGTCTTCTGGTAACCTTCGGCTCACACAAACTAAGTATCTACTTTCTATACTTAGTTCTGCCAATATGATTGACTGCAAACCTCAGCCCACTCCTGTCACCTCTGGTCGCAAACTTTCCATGTCTGATGGTCTTTTGTTACCTAACCCGCATGAATATCATCGGCTTGTTGGGGCTCTTCAATATCTGACATTCACAAGACCAGATATCTCCTATTCTGTGCAACAAGTCTGCCAATTCATGCACTCTCCACGTGATGCTCATCTACAAGCTGTCAAACGTATTTTGCGTTACCTCAAAGGAACATCTGGTCTTGGCATCAACTTCTCTGCCAACTCTCCTTCCACTTTATCCTGTTTTGTTGATGCTGATTGGGCAGGATGCCCTGATACTCGTCGCTCCACAATGGGACACTGTGTCTTTATTGGCCACAATCTCATCTCTTGGAGTGCAAAGAAACAGATTACAGTTGCGCTTTCTAGTACTGAGTCCGAATACAAGGCACTCTCTCATGCTTCTGCCGATCTCTTATGGATTTCTTATCTTCTTCGTGACATTGGCTTTCCTGCACCTCTGCCTTGCAATCTTTTCTCGGATAACATGGGTGCCACTCAGCTGGCTCACAATCCTGTCTTCCATGCTCGCACCAAGCATGTTGAATTGTCTCATCACTTTGTCCGTGAACTTGTCTCCAAAGGCTTCCTTCAGGTCTCCTTCGTTCGTTCCAGCAATCAACTTGCTGACATCTTTACCAAAGGATTACCTTCGTCTCAATTCTGCTACTTCCGTGACAAGTTGATGTGGCATCCTCCCCATCACCTTGCAGGGGGATGATAGGATTCAGGATAATATTGACAGATTGTATAGCTAGAATCAAGGCAGTAGAATAGCTAATGTATAGGCTATAAATCAGGAAATTGATATGTATAATGTCTTTGTGATTTACATTACACTATAATATAAATACATCAAATCCAACCCTTAAGTGGTTGAGAGATTCTTCTGCTAAACCCTTTTCTTCTCTATTCCCTTACAATATTTTCTCCACTCTTTCAGTTGCCCTTGTTAATTTTGAAAGAAGAGTAAAATGAAATCAAATTGCTATAAAAATCGAAAATTGAAAAGTGTTCAATTTTGGAAATTTCTTTGAGACTTTTTCATCTTTTGAAAGAATTTTTGGCAATTTTTAAAATTGGCTATTTTATATAATTACTAGCACGAAAATATCAATTTATATATTACAAATAATAGAAAACGCGTTGATGTTTCATTGAGTCCCTAAACACAAATTATTGTAGATTTCAATAGTAATAGTACTTTTTTGCCCCTCGGCTTGCAATTTTTAACCCTCAATGCGAGGGGTATTTTGGGTATTTCTAGAGGATATATGTGGCATTTGCAGATTGTTTAAGGGTATTTTGGTCTTTTTTATTTTTATTTGTACAGTGAAACTACCTATTTATCTAATGCGAACCTCACGCAACCCACAACCAAGAAGAAGACCTGATCCTGGAAAAGCCGAAATAGATCTGATAGGAGTGTGACACAATGGAAACCTACCCCAAGGCACCAACACTATTGGAATGAGTAGAATAACGCCACGAAGCCAGTTAATCTTCGATAAGTTGGATTCAATTCGTTCAAGAACTAAAGAATGCAAGATTTACTGTCACACATAAACTAAAAAGTTTAGAATCAAAATTAATCAATGGCTGCTGAAATTTTGCTAACATGAGTTTAAATAGTTCTTGAAAAAGTAACCATAATGGCCCTCTTATGTGGACTAAAAAGAGGTCCATTTAAAACTGACCCAAAATCCTAAGTTGGAAAGTTCATAACTTAATCCAAACAAACCTTGTATCCTAGCTGAAAACAAAGTCTTAATTAAGTCCAAACAAGCCTTGGACTATAGCTAACAAAATTAAATAAAGCCATTTTGGATTTTTTTTAAAATTATTTTTCATATAGGTTAATGTAGGCGCACCTTCTGGACACGCCTTCAGTTTCCAAGCGTACATGCCTTACGGGAGGCGCGTGTGACGTCTTTAGGTGGTTTAAAATGTGAGGTCACCATGTCTCTGAGTGCGCAGTCGTGTCCTCTTTCTTATGATGGTGCACGTGTCGTTGGGTAGAGATAAGAGTTTCACCAATGGTCAATTTTTTTCTTTCCCCCCTTTTCTCTCTCCTATAGTGGCAAAGTGAGTTATGATCCTCTATGTTTGTGTGCGTATGATTTTAGTCTCTTATCTTTTAATTTCATTTTCTTTGAGATTTCTTCAATGGAAGTTTTGATTGTTTTCAATTATACCCTCTAATTGAAATTGTTCATATATGTTGTTTTTTCATTTCAACCCTTGTTCTTTTGATTTTTGGCTTGTTTTTGCTTCCTTTAATTTTTTAGGTCTACAGTTTTAAGCTGTTTCAATTTTGTGTTCCAATTCAAATTCGACATATCTGCTGCTTTTCATTTCGGTCTTTATTTTTTGGTCTTCTTCAATGGTCTTTATTTCAATTGTTTTGACAATGTTGATAATAATTTTAACTGTTATAGCAATGATATTAATGGTAACGTTAGGATGAATATTCAATTTATGTTTTTATCTTTTTGTGGATAGAAAATTAAATACTTATTTTTGTTATTTGATTATTGTAGGTATTTTCATAATTTATATTTTGTTTTTGTTTGATTTAAATTGAATTATAAAATGAACTAATCTTAAAACAGTGAATTGAATAATTCGGAAATCCGAATTTTCTTGCTTTTTTAATGACGATAATAATGTTGTGTTGGTTATTTCGTTGAAACTTACTAAATAAATAAATTTATATCGATTTAAAATTTATATATTTTATAAATGTTTTTTGCAATTGACAGGAATTCTACACAAATTTATTAGTTGGCTAAATTTATATTAGAATAAAAAAATGACACACAATTAATATTTTTTTGCGTTAAAAAAAATAGTGTCGCCTGCAACGAGGCGCGGGGGAATTGGCTAGATATACACACACTAGCTACTTACTCACACTTCTTCATGGTCGGAAATATATTTCTTTTAACACAAAATAATTTTAAGAGAGCGAGATTTTTTATTATACTATAAATTTGTGCAAAATTCCTGCGGAGCATGAGTTTCCAATAAAATATAAGAATTTGTTCATTTTATAAATTCTTGTAGAGCATGATATAAACTTATTTACTTAAAAAATTATTATCATCATTAAAAAAATCAAGAAGATTCAGATGCCTTAATTATTGAATTCATTGTATTAAAATTAGTTTATTTTATAAACTAATTTAAATTAAACACGACAACAAAATATAGATTGTGAAAATACCTACAATAACTAAACAACAAAAATAAATAATTGATTTACTACTTATAAAAAGAAGAAAACATCACTGAAAATTCATGGCTACATTATCATCATTATCAAAACTATAAAAGTTAAAATTATTATTACCATTACTTCCCAAATAGTTAAAATCATTAAATTGCCTCGTAGAATTAAGAAAAAAAAAGCAAGACATTTTTTCTAAAAAAGCAAGCAAGAAAAAAAAACAATTACCAAAATTATTATTATTACGGAAACAATAAAATCATAAAATTATCTTGAAAAATAAAAAAATACTTTAACAAAGATCAAACAAAAAGAACAAAAAAAAGAGACAAAACTAAAATATATATTAGGAACATAAAAACTTATATGATCTAATCATTATGGACAATATTATCCTTGCCGCTATCATTATCATTATAAAAAGAAACTCATTTTTTTTTTCAAGATTTATTCTTCATATTATTGTATTTGAAGTATTCTAGAATACTAAGATTAAATTACTTTGAGAATTTTTTTAAAAAACTTACTTCATTTTATATATATTGTAAAGAGTTAATATTAAAAAATATCAATATGTATAATTATTAAGAGAAAAAAAATCCTAAAAAATAACCATCATCATTATTTTAAACGCATTTTTCATGATAAAATGAATATATATAAACCTAATATACAATCATTATTATTATCGTTGTATATAATTGTGTTATACAAAAGTTTTGTAGGTTGATTACTTTGTTCAGATATATAGCATTATAAAACAAATCTAAGACCATTAACATTTTTTGCATGTTAAAGAATTTGTTTATGGCTACGACGAAGTGGAGGGCAATTGGCTTGGATTATTTTTTATTGTAGATAAATTGCCCCAATTTTTCCACCTGCTTCATGTACGTATCACTTCGTATATTTCTTGTTTAAGTAATATTAGATATGAAATATCATACATAAAAAAACCGCAAAAGGCAACCTCTAAGAAATATAATATCAATTGATGCATTATTTCGATTATTATTGTCATTGTTATAAAAAAAATTATAAGTGGGAAAAAAAACAGAAAAAATGTTAAAAAAGTGAGTTTGGGGATTATTCATGGCGCGCGTAAGTTTCCTCGGACACCCATGTTATAAAAAATATATATACATGGGAAAAACAAACAGGAAAAAAAAGAGTAAAAAAAGTGGGTTCATAGATTAAAAAAAATGTATAAGTGCGAAAAGAAATCGTGATGCGCGTAAGCTGACCTGAACACGTTGATTATAAAAAAACCAAAAAAAAGTATAAGTGGAAAAACAAACAAGGGGAAAATGTTTTAAAAAAGTGAGTCTAGAGATTAATCATGGTGCGTGTAAGCTGACTCGGACACCTCGATTATAACAAAAATAAAAAAAGGAAGCCCGATAAAAAAGAGAGAAGGAAAACACCTTTTTAAATAGTAATAAATAGTGAAAACATTGTTCACTATTTATTACTGTTCCAAAATCAATTTGTGGTCTAGGAGATTCGAACTTTGGTTGTAGGGAAATGACTCACGCCTTAACCACTTAGCTAAACGACTTTCGTTATGCTGTTGTAGTTTAAAAATGATATTTATATTTTTAAGTTTTTTTAAAGCAAAATCCAAAATCATGTTGTAGCTTGAGAGATTCGAACTCTCGTTGCGGGGAAATATTAGGCGCACGCCTTAACCAATTATGCTATTGTAGTATAGAAATTATACTTATATTATCAAGGAATTTCACTATTCCAGTCCACAGTTCTTCTGAGTGTAGATGAACAGTGATTGACTTGAACAGTAAAACCGCGAGATCATTTAGGTGTATAGATAAGAAATTATACTTATATTATCAATGAATTTCACTATTCCAGTCCACAATTCTTCTGAATCCAAATGAACAGTGATTGGCTTGAACAGTAAAACCGCGAGATCATTTAGCTGTATAGATAATAATAGTAATAATAATAATAATATTCGGTAGAAAGACTCCAAATAAGTGGAATAGTTTGTTTTGTAGCGTTTAGAAATCGAGGAGCGCCAGCCAGACGATAGGAAAGGATAGATGTTGTCATGTGCTCCTTTCTGGGCAGCGTTGATAAAACATACAAACACCTACACCATCCGATGATGTTCACATGAACAGTCTCATTGGAACTCTGTGTCTGTCATATACAGAGGGCAAGTAAATGGCTGCCAATATCTCTCTCCTTAACGTCCCATCTTCATCATCCGTCCGTGCTCACAAGCTTCAAATCCCACCCTTCATCACCTCATCTTCATTTTCTGCCATACAAAATGGTAGTCACTAGTATATAATTGACTACTAATTCTTCTCTTCTTTAACCTTACTACTGACTGCTGACACCTTGATATACGAAATTACCATCTAATCTTTTTCTATGTTTATACGTCAAACTTTTTCACTAGCTCTGTTTTTGTATAGGAGGGAAATGTAAATTTAGTAGCGTTCTAGCTTGTGCTTCTTCAAATGGGCGAAAGCCGGAGTCTGTGGACACTGGCGTGAAGAAAGCAGAGAAGATTCTGGAGCAGAAACGACGGGCTGAATTGTCTGCCAGGATTGCTTCTGGAGAGTTCACAGTGCAGCAATCTGGGTATTTTCTTTTATCATGTTTTTCTTTTAGTGCTAGCGGGTTAAGTTGTTAATAGTGACTACGAATTGTTCCTCTATGATTTCTCATTCCAACTAGTTTTCCTTCTGTACTGAGGAATGGCTTGTCAAAATTGGGAATTTCAAATGAGATTCTGGACTTTCTATTCAAATGGGCTGTTGACTTGGACAAAGATTATCCGAAGATTCCAGAAGCGAAAGGGAAGATAAGCGCTATCAGGAGTGAGCCCTTCTTCATACCCTTGTATGAGCTTTACCTCACTTATGGTGGTATTTTTAGGCTGACTTTTGGACCCAAGGTTTCTTTCTTCTTGTTCATATCAAATTTATGAAATCAGTTGTAGCTACAAATTTATGTATACGTGAATTGTCATGGGTTTCTGTTCATCATTTATTTGTTTGCAGTCCTTTCTGATTGTTTCCGATCCTTCCATTGCCAAACATATACTGAAGGACAATCCAAAGGCATATTCTAAAGTAAATAATTTTCCACCTATTCATTGACCTTCCCCTTCCTTGTTGATGTGCGAGCATTTTCATTGCATTCATTTTACTTGCTATGCAGGGTATCTTAGCAGAAATTCTAGAATTTGTCATGGGAAAAGGACTCATCCCAGCAGATGGGGAGCTATGGCGTGTCCGAAGACGTGCTATAGTGCCCTCATTGCATCAGAAGGTATTCTAATTACTTCACAGGCTCAAGATTAACTCGTTGGTGCTTTGATATTTGTTGGTCTATATTCACATGATAAGACTTTGAATGTATAAAGTTTCTCTGTTTATTGTCATAGAATGCCAATGCAAATATTAAGCTGTTCACATGATGCTTATGCTTTACTTAGTGAAGAGTTAAATGAAGAAAAAGAGAGTTAAAAAAAACCATAAAATTCCTGTGGCACCAAACCTTTATTCCCAAGGCATATGACTAGCTAGTTCTCTGACAAAATGTAGATATAGAAACGATTTGATCCATTGAGCTGCCTCACCTTGGGTGAACCTCAAAAGTTCTTTCTAGACAGTCTTAAATTAGTTCCTTTGGTCAAAGATCTCATATGCTTTCATTTGTAGTATGTATCAGCCATGATTAGCTTATTTGGGGAAGCAACAGATAGGCTTTGCAAAAAGCTAGATGCAGCTTCTTTTGATGGACAAGATGTAGAGATGGAGTCCCTCTTCTCCCGTTTGACACTGGATATCATTGGCAAGGCAGTATTTAATTATGACTTTGATTCACTAACAAATGATACTGGAATAGTTGAGGTACTTTCTTTGCTTTCTATTTTATCTTTATTTCTCAAACCTCATTGTTTATTTTTCACTGATGTGCATTTCACTCTATGAAGTTGCACGTTACTGCTTAACTCATTTAGTTTCCTCTATTTGGCCTTCTGCAGGCTGTTTACACAGTTTTGAGAGAAGCAGAAGATCGAAGTGTTGCACCAATTCCAATATGGGAGATCCCAATTTGGAAAGACATTTCACCACATCAAAAGAAAGTTGCTGCAGCACTCAAACTGATCAATGATACACTTGATGGTCTAATTGCTATTTGCAAGGTAAAGATGACAATTATCTGAGCAGCTTTGTGCTTTAGTATACAAGTAGATATGTGTATTATTCTGTGAATGTAACTGTGATGCAATATATCCTTGGATATGATAGCAGTTAAGAATCTCTTTTGCTTGATCTAATTTTATTTCTGATGGTGCAAGATACTTATTTTGGAGGAATGTAAACAGGGCAAAATAAAAGCACAGGCTGTTCAGTCAGCACTTGTTAGTATGTTAAAAGTCAGAGGCTACATCCATTGAGAATAATTAGTCCGGAAGTTAGTTATTGACTGCTTGTTTTGTGATAACTGCCTGCTCACTTCACTTGAATATGTGATGTGAATATGTAAACATGAATTCTATGAACGTGCATATGGATCTGTATGTGACATTGATAATGCATTGTTGGTTCCTCATTCCTGGAAACTGTAAATATGCCTTGATAGTACTAAATTTATGTCTACTTTGACATATAGTGTTAACATCTTTCTTGTAGACTCACCTAGATCAAGCTTTCAATTGGAATTCCTGACTCACCAATTGAATTCACCTATCTTGGCTAATCTTAGCATGCAGTTTATCAGTAATGTTGTAGCACAAATTTGATTCAAATCCTAAGCTTGATTAGTCCCTGCACTGTTTTATCTCTACTTCACATACTTATGTGTTCATCTGCAGAGGATGGTTGATGAAGAAGATCCACAGTTCCATGTGGAATACATGAATGAACAAGACCCCAGTATTCTCCACTTCCTGCTGGCATCAGGAGATGATGTATGCAATTTGCTAATCAAGTGCTTGCTGATAGCACAAATGAATGCAATTTTTCTCATTGCTATTTACAGGTTTCTAGCAAGCAACTCCGTGATGACTTGATGACAATGCTTATAGCTGGCCATGAAACATCTGCTGCAGTTTTAACATGGACGTTTTATCTGTTATCAAAGGTAATGCAAATTCAAGGTTCAGTGATGTAGGAACTGAGCATGCACTTTAATTTTCTATTGTATATACACTCTTCTTTCTTTGATGGCCTCTCTTGGCACTGTTTCATGAGCATACAAATGTGATTTCATCATTTTGCTCAATTTCTATATTACATTTTCATTTCTCAAGTTTATAATTTCTTTGAGATTTTTACCAAATATTTTCTATGTTATGTTCATGATTGTAAGTTTCCGTTGAAGCTTGGTGGTGGTTGTTCATGATTCTATGTTATGCTCGGCACCTGTTTCTTTAGGTTATTTTTTCTTATATCACATTGCTAATATTATAATGCATTATTAGAGAAATAAATGATACATTGAGCAAAAGAATGAAAAAAATGCCTATATCTTCATTACCTTCTTGAAGCCTCCAAGTTTTTCAACAATTTTTCTTTTTTGGAAAATTTATTTTTAACATTGTGTAAAAAAACTAACTCATTAAACTAGGATTAGATGCATACACCAGTAAGTGTTATTATTGTAACTGTATTCTTTTTGATTGTTGCAGGAGCCAATAGTTATGTCCAAGCTCCAAAATGAGGTATCGTAGAGATTCATGTATCGTGCTTTGAATCTTACAATTCTATGTTTATTATCTTAACTATTTCACTTTGTAATATGTAGGTTGATTGTGTTCTAGGGGATCGATTTCCAACCATAGAAGACATGAAGAAACTGAAGTACACAACTCGAGTAATTAATGAAGTAAGAAGAATAACTTTGTTGTTCTTTTCGTGTTTGTTTTCCTTAGTGAATCTTACTATCACATTATGGCTTGAAGTCTTATTTCCCAATCTCTTTGCAGTCATTGAGGCTCTATCCACAACCACCAGTCTTAATTCGTCGCTCTCTTGAGGGTGACATGCTCGGAAAGTACCCCATAGAAAGGTAATTCCACTAACGAGAATTTTTCTAGTTAGTGGATATGCATTTTTCTGTCACTTTCTCATCTACAACATGACATGTTTCATTGACATTCAGGCACAACTGAAAGAGAGTAGATTGTGGAATCTAATTGGGAAACATAAATGTTAATATGCCGTATAAATCCCAAAATTAGTTGGTATCAAGAGTTTTAAAAGTTTTGTTGTCGGTTTTGCTGGATTCAAATCAAATTATTTTGAGGATAGAGTAAAGACTTTCTACTAAGGCCCTGTTTGTGTAGATGCACATACTATTTATATGTATTGACATAAATTAAATTAGAATTTAAGAGATTAAATTGATTTTTTTTCAAAACAATCAAAAGATCAATGACTGAATTTGATATAATCAAGAAATAACAAGACATTTCCAAAATTTCCCCAACTTCTGGAAAGTATTTTCAATCCAAATAAAAAGAAAATGTTTTTATTGAAACCAAACCACTTTTTTTAGTGGAAAGTGTTTTCTGTCGACTAACTTTTTTAGTAGTAAATAAATTATAATTTATTCTCTTTGGTTATGAAAGCATAAGTTAGTCCTTGATCAAAATTAAATGTTAATTTGTTTTGAAGTTTTTATATTATCCTTTTTAAATGCCTTTAATTTTGTTTATATTTGGTGAGATTGTAAATTTTGATTACAAATGAAAGATATTTTAGAAAAAGTTTTTTATTGTCATGAAAAATTATCCATGTAAATTCACATAACTTTATTAGAGATTTAAAATATTTGAAATAATTCCAGTTTGTCATTTTCATATTTTATTGAACTTGTCTTGCTCAAAATAACAAAAACACTTTTCAGACTTCAATTTTTTTTGAAATTATTTATGAAAATAAATTAAACTTTTATTAATATCTATAAAAAGCTTTAATTAAAAATGTTAAAATATTACTTTTTTAAAAGGAGTTTTTGGTCTTTGAACAGTCAAATTAAATGGAAGTATAATATTTTCTTAAAACATTTTAGTTTAAATACAAAACTAATCAAATTTGATAGTATATGCCTTGATAGGGTTATAAATATCATTAAACCATGTAGTTTTTCAAGAATTTCGCCTTCTAATTTAATGGAAGACTTTGGAAGGAGTTGTGGAAGGAATTTTAACTGATTTTTAGAGTGAGTGCTTATAAAATCTTTATTTTTTGAACAAGAGATTTCTGCCAAATAAGCTTGTGGAAACAAAAGGTTAAACAAATTCAAATTAAAAAAATCCTATCACAAATCAAATTCTTTTGCATCTAGTTTTCTGCTACATGGAATTGGAAGACAACAACTAAAAAGCAAAAGAAATAAAGAAATACAACTTCTGTTTATGAGCAATGTCATATAGAATTGGATGCAATTAATTAATGGATGAGTTGGAATCCCTTAACATCAATTACGTTACTTTTCAAGTCATGGATGTTCCTTTAATTATTATGAAAGAACAAATCAATTCCCTTATCTTTAACTTTATTTTGCTATGAACTAGATTTATATGTACCTAAATGTTTTCGAAAACATTGGCAAGTTCATTTTCCATAAATCCTTTTTAAACAGATCTTCTATAATTTTCTTCATCAAAACTCAATGTTAGAACAAAATCTTTAACGTGCTCCTCAATTGATGTCACTTGAACTTCTTTTGTGTACTTAGGTTCATCATAGATTGAATTTTTTACATTGAAATTTTCTCCTTAAGTATCATGTTCCCCAACCTCATCGAATGTAGGTGGTTGATTCCAATCCACAAATGATCTAGAATCATTAGAAATTGTAGTGTCTTAATCACTTTCTTGTTGATTAAATTTCTTTTATATATCCTGATAAAAAGAATGACTTCTCTGATCATTATTGTTAGAAGAACCACTTGTAAGAACATCAGCTTTTACATTAAACTCTTGATATGACATTTTATTATGTCTTCTTTTATGCTGAGAAGAACCACCACTAAAGTCATGGTGTGGTATGTAAAGGAAATGATTAGTATTCTCATCATTATGGTCTTGATTCTCAAATAGGTCAAAATGCTCTTAGAGTTGTTGGAGTTGCCTTCTCATTTCTTTAATTTCAAGCGAGAAAATGCCCCTCTTAAATTCTTGCACACAATGTCTACAAACAACCACAGTTATAAATCCTGAGTTCGGATATAAAATGTGAAAAGTAACACATATAAACAAATGTTTTGGCTCACTACTCTAAGGTACAAAACATAAAGGATACAAAAAAGAAATAAACTCACAAATTTAAGGATATAAAATAAATCACCACTTTAGAGAAAATAATTAAGATAAAAGTCCACCACTCATAAATGAGATACAAAACTTGATAGTTTGCCAATAGGCCAAGTCAAAAACTTTCAATTCAAATATTTTCTAAAAAGATACATGGTTTGAATCATAAATATATACCTAGAACAATCCCTTCAAGTCCATAGAAAACTCAATAATATAATTAAGATCAAAATAAATAATTTTAATAGAAAACTAAGACAAATATTAACAAGCCCATGTTCTTGACTTCTAAGAAACACTAACACTTTGAAAGCTTCTAAAAACTAAAACAAATATAATATAGAGGACATTCTTATATCACCTTAGATTTATATCAAAATAAATGTAAATTAAAGTATAATTTTATATTTGAAAATGTAGAGATTAAAATGGATATCAAAAATGGTAAAACCATTTGATACCATAATTGGGTTAAAAATTAAAATCTGTGGGGTTCTTTTGTTTCGTGATAAAGTTTTGTATTGAGATGGAAACTTGTTGGGTTAGTTGCTGACCTTTTCAAATTTTTATCTTTTGAAAAACAAAGTATATTGTCCTTTTGTTATATTAAATATCATGACAAATTCTGTTATGATTGTTGGTCTCTTAGGGTTTAATTAATCCATTTAGTGCTCTATTTCAAGAGTTCATGCTTGTGAGCTTTTTAGCATTTGCTAAAGCCATTTTATTAGCTGTGTTACAACCCTAACGACTACGATCTTTGTACATTTTTGGGGCCCTAATCAGCTTTGGGCATGCATGGGCCATGCATGCATTAAGAGATTGTATTTCTATTTGAAAATGTTGGTCTCTTAGGGTTGTATTCACTAGAAATACAAACTTCAACATTACTTGAATACGTTGGGCCATGCATGCATTATTTGGGGCCCTAATCAGCTTTGGGCTACAAAATAGGCAATAACACTTCCTCACCCTTATACCCTCACCTGATCCACTCCTTCTAGGCTTTGGACTTGAGACCTCTTAATGAAAACCAAGCATTAATAGTTGAGGTTCTCATTGGAATAATAAGAGGTTGAAGGTTAAGTGCACCTATAATATACCATGCACCCAATATTCTATGGTCAACCAATTACTTAAATTTTGGAATTCAATCATGTTCCCAAAGAATTATCCATGTAAAAACTTCAAATCCACAATAATTTATCTTTTGATAAAAAAATAAGTATTCTTGCATATAGGTTATAGAAGAGTATGTCTTCCACTGCAAGGAATGAGTATTAGTTTCATTCTCTATGTGATAGGATTCACTCTCCCCTGTTCATCTGCTCTGCTTTTGTATTCTTCATCTTGCAATTTTATAAACATATTGCTCATTTTCTCCCTAATGTCAATCCAAGGGACTAACCATCTATTTCCATTTGATGTGGTAAAAACTTAGAAATGCCATGATTCTTGTATCTTGGAATTCAATTTATATTAAGACCCTATTCGTTTCATTAAAAGTGATTTCATAGAAATCACTTAAATTTTCTTATGTTTGTTTACTATTATAAAAGTTTGCTAATAGAAAATGTTTTCTAGTCAAAGAAAAATTTAGCTTGGTTACAAGAAAGTCTTTTCTTTATATTTTGAGCGGAAAACACTTTCTAGAAATTGTAAAAAAAAAATAAAAAATCTCTTATTATTTGTTAATTATACTAAATTTGATCATCAATATTTTGATTGCTATGTATTTTGTTTTTCCAGAAAATTAGCTAATATCAAAAAATAATTTATTTCCAGAAATTCACTCTCCATAGAAACCAGTTTTAAAAAATAAACTACTTTCCATCAAACAAACTAGTCCTCAAACAAAAAACTTAACTATCTCTCATCCTACTATAACCGAGGTATGAAGCTTGGTGTCATGCCAATCCATGATTTAGGTTTGAATAGCATAAAACTTCTGTTATTTGTCCTTCTAGGTGGCCAAACTGTCACTAAATGGATAAAATTTCTCCTAATATAAATTACATAGAAGTTGTGAACAAGTCTTATCTCTCTTAATTGAAATCATAGCCACTTCGAAAGAAGTTTATCTGAATGTCTAGTTTGCTATTGCCAATTTTTGTTCTTTCATTGATCACAAATCCTTTGAACATGTTACAAATATATTTTGATTTTTTTGATATAAATAAGAGAGGTTTTTAACATGTAATGAAGTAGTGGTTTTAGTAAGGTGGTGTTCTATTTGGAACACATGGATCTAGTAACAAATTGAGTATAGTCCCATAATTGCATTCCCAAATTCTCTCCCTGCAATCAACGTTCATTACAAACCTATATGGGTATTAACTATTCACTATCTCATCAACAAGTTTGGTCATTGTTCTCAAATTCCAAACCTCTTATTATTACAAATATTATTATGTTGCTTCAGAATTAGATTTTTGCTAGTAATTATAGCTATGAAGTTTATTAAGGAAGATGATGTTTGATTATTTTTACTCAATTGCATTTATACTATCTTTTTTCTATGGAATTCTTGCGCAATGATTTTCTATATCTGCTCATAATCATTGATTAAAATGTTAAGGTTAGTAGCAAACAACAATTTTGATAGATGCAAAAGTTAATGATATTTTCTTGTTTGTGGATAGGGGTGAGGACATATTTATTTCGATTTGGAATCTGCACCGTAGTCCAAACCTCTGGGATGATTCAGATAAATTCATTCCTGATAGATGGCCTATAGATGGGCTCAATCCAAATGAAACAAACCAAAATTTCTGGTATGTTACCAAATGTTATCTCATATTACATGAATTAAGTGGATTTCACCCATTTTCTTACTTCATCTGTGACTTTATTCCATCATGTTTACAAATAGAATGAAAAGGTGGCATATTTCAATTTTATTTATTCTAATGAGCATCATGTCTACAAATAGAATGAAAAGGTGGCATATTTCAATGAGTTTGATTGCTTCTAACAAAATCATGTAAATGATGCATACCTCTCTAGTAAATAGTTTGCACACAACAAATCAGGAACTTGATTAAAATGAAAACCCAACTCTAGCGCAATTTGGAGAGGATAAATTTGCTTTTGAAGAGTATCAACAAAATGAGTTGGATTAACATGCTACAATGATGAAAGTGCAAAATGTGATTGATCTTTTCAAGACAAGGTTTCTATGAAAAATGGATTTAAATCACCATATATATTTGTACCAGATTGATATCCTATAAACAAGAAAAGCTATAATTATACCCCTTTACCATATGAATTGGATCATTTAGATTAAATGAGGTCAATTGACCAATTGTCAGCTGATTAAATGCTAACACATGTACTAGTGCCACCAAAAATAGTTTTTTAGCTAAAAATGGTCATATTCATATAGCAAAGGTCAATTATACCTTTTGTTTTCATGTAGAGGTTAATCTAACCAAATCAATATCATATAGAGATGTATAGTGATTTTGATCTGCCAATTAACTTGTCATCATGACAATTATCTTGCGACCATTATGTGGTTCTACTCGCTAATATTTAGATTGTATAACTCATTGATCAATTATATTCCAACATTGTGACTCAATGACTTTCTCATTAATCATTGTATAATATGTTTTAAATGGTTAGTTACTATACACCCTGTCTTGTTAAAATTATCATCCAAGTCACATGATTTTGTATTATTATAGTTTTATTTTTTAGTGTTTCTAACTTGTAGCACAATTGTTATCAACAACTCACAAGCTTGCTAATGAGTTGTAATTCAGCAGTCACATTTCCTACAAGACACGAGTTCAAGCCTCCTTGTAAAACGATTAATGAACAAATAATATTTTTGTTGACCATGTCGATGACGATGACCCATGCTAGTGTGATCACACACTTAATTGAAATTAACTTTCATCTATTTTTCATTTTTCTTTCCATTGGACATCTTCACTTTTTTTTCCATTTCATTCACAACTATGTCTAGAGTTAATAGAGATTGTATCTTTTCACCCTATTGAAATTCAGGTTAAAGAACATAAGTGAATAACTGGTGTCTCCTCGTAATCTTGTTGCAGACCTATTTCTTTGCTTAAGCTTGTGAAACGGTGCAGAAACCTTTGTACTATGTTTGAGGTTTTATTCTTAAATGAAAGCGGTCACCACTTGTAGGGTCCTTTTAACTCTCATTTGTTAGCTATATGCACCATCCTTGTTGTTCCTTGAATTATTCCCTGCATAATTTGAGATTGGGGATTAAGATGGATGTTGCTGTCTATGCTAGTTAAAAGCTCCGAATCATATTTTAAATTGGCTACAATTGATAATTTCTTTTGTTGTATACATCTTGTTAAAGTGGTATTTTTGATGGTTGGTGGGACGGGCTAGAGGAATATGGTTCTCACTGGGAATTCAATGGTGAGAACATATCTAACTAATTGAGGAAATGTTCTTATATGTCAATTACATGTAGAATTTGTTATAGAGGGTACCAAAATATGTGACAAAAGGATAGTCCAATGGAGGAGTGTATAAGAGATTTTGATGAGTTGTATAGGTCACTTGGTAAGGATGGTGAAACTGAATTGTATAGGTCATTTAGTAAGGATGGCAAGAAGATTGAATTAGCTTTTATGGTTGGAGAGAGATTGATGTTGCATAGTGTAATGATTTCTCGAGAGGTTAAGGAAGAATAAGAAAAGGCGATGGACTAGATTCCAATGTTGCGAGAAGCTTTGTCTAACGGCTATAGATTGTGTTGGTACCAAGAAGCTTGGTTCTCAAGAGGTGGTGAAAAAGCTAAAAAAAATTATTTGTGGAATATTTTCCAGTTTGCTAGAATTTTTTCCAAGAGAGAAAGTTATAGAAACATGTTTATTAATTGAAAGTGTAAATTGTTCTTTTGGAAAAACATGTTTTTTTATATTAGTGACCGTAGGCCTTCTCAAACGGCATCATCATCTAAGAAGCAAGAGGTAAGCCTAACCTCAAAAGTGTCCATAATTTAGCTTGCCTTATAGACTTGAACTTTAGTTATTGCTTTAAGAAACTGTTGTGCTTTTTTCCAAAGCAACTATTTTCACATTGCTATTTTAGTGACAACATAATATTTAATTCCCATTTGCAAGTCAATGAAATCATTTTACATTGTTCTAGTTATTTGCCGTTTGGTGGAGGACCACGAAAATGCTTAGGTGACATGTTTGCTTCATTTGAGGTAATTTGTTTCCAATGGATTCAGTATTACATGATTTGTTGTCATATTTTGTCCGTCATTTGAACCTTCGAGATTTGCAATGTAAAAGCTATTTTTTCATACACTGATTTGTAGGCTATTGTGGCTGTATCCATGCTTGTTCAGAGATTTAACTTTCAAGTGGCACTTGGAGCACCGCCGGTACGTTGGATAATTTTATCTTATTGCTTGAATTGACTATAGTTAAACATTTACTATAAAGTGTTAGCTATAAATTAGCTCTTATAATTTAATTAATTAGTCCCTTTTTATGAAAAATAATTTAACTTGTGGTTTTGTATCCATAATTACTTAAGTCTCTCTGTCATTCTTCCTTGACAATTAAGGTGATGTGTCATTGATTTAGTATTTTTTTTTAAATGCCCTTTCTTCTAATAATTTTTCCTACCTCACCCATTTCTCTTTTATTTTTCAATTAATAAATAAATAAATTGAAAAGGATTAGGATTTTTTTTTAAATAATTATAATCCAAGCTTATGTCTTTTGAGTTCCTTTAAATTTCAAAATCCTATCTATTTCCATTACAAATTTAGAAAATCAAAAAGAAAAATATAAAAAACACAATAAAGGTTCCTTTAAAATATATACAACAAAATTAGATTTCAGATTTCACTTATCAATTATTCTCGCAGAAGTCCAAAACTCATATTTTCATTGTCAACCATTATTTTTATACTTATGACTCACGTCTTCTTTTTCTAAGCCAGTACATTAGCAATCATTGCCTACCTTTATTCACCTGTTCATCTCTCCATTTCCATTTCCACCTTGTTCTCCCTCCCCGCCTTTGCTTTCCATTACTACCACAACAACCACCATCATTAAGGATAGACTCAATTTGCTATACATGTTGAGATAGCATCATCAATTCTTCCTTGTTTATGTAAATTTTAGTGGATTTGTACAAATTTTTAATAGTTGTGTTAAAAATCCTATTACAAGATTTAGGGTTTTGTTATGGTTTTTCTGCTTATTCGATGTGGTGGTTGTGGAAATATGTTCTTTGTTTTGTAATTTCTTACCTGATTTCATTTGTGAAATACAAATGATTTAAATAAAGTTTAGATGAACTCATTCTATTATAGAGTAACAACATATACGCATTTTGATTTGGATTTAAAAATAAATTACATGCCTAACTTATAGATTTTGTAGATAAGAGTTAGGTTGTGGAAATCTTAATCTTTTGAACCTTTAGTTGAACTAGTTATTTTAATTTTTTGTTGAAATAGTCATGTTGACTTGTTCTCTTACACACCCTTGCCATAAAAAAGGTAAGAAGTGGAACCTGAGACTGTTACCAAGAAGCTAAAAATAAGAAGCCAATGACTTGGTGAGAGCATTTGCATCTTGATCTTTTGTGGAGATTAGTCAAACATTCAGTTGACCATTGAGAACTTAATCACAAACATAATGAAAATTTGTTTCAATATGTTTGGCATGTGCATGGAATTGTGGATTACATGTGAGATAAGTGGCTTGAAAGTTGTTACATTAAAGGATTGGAGGGTTTAAAGCCGAGATATGAAGACTTGAAAGTAAAGTTTTGATCCACTGAATTTTTGTAGCTACATTTGCTATGGCCTTATATTCCGTTTTATAGTGAGATAAGAGCAATAGTGAGTTGCTGCTCGCAACTCCATGATATCAAGTTTTGGCCAAGATATACATAATAAGCACCAATTGATACCTATCATCCTGATCTAATGCCCAATATGCATCACTTAAAGTTTGAAATTGAAGATGATCTGATTAAATGAGAAAGACATAAGAGATAGTCTTTTACAAGTATCACAAGATTCTTTTGACTGCTGTCCAATGAGGTGCTTTTTGATCATGCATATATTTATGAAATTTGTGGATAGCAAATGCAAGTTCAGGCCTGGTTAAAGAAAGATATTGAAGTCCTCGCACAATGCTTTTGTATAAATATGGATCATGAAAAGAGGCACCATTTGATTTGTTTGAAATCTGGGACGTGGACATAAGAGTAACACAAGGTTTGGACTTGTCCATTTTGCTTCAAAGAAAAAGATCAAGTATATAGCAGTGTTGAGACAAGTAACGACCCTTATCACTTTGAATAGCCTTTATGCCGAGAAAGAAGCTGAGTTCACTAAGGTTTTTTTTATTGGAAAACCAATATACAATAGGCTTATCACATGGTTAATTTAAATGAGATCAACACTTATGTCATCGACGTTTATTATAAAATAAATAAAAATAGAACCATGCATATCAACATAAAAAGAGTGATCTGCTTGACTTCCTCAAAAGCCAATAGCTTGCAATTTGTTGGTTAATTGAGAGAATCACGCTTGTGGTGCTTGACAAAGTCCATATAGAGATTTATGAAGTTATAAACATGTTGTTGGTATTAAGGATGAAGAAAATCAAAGGGTCATGCCATATAAACATCCTCATGCAAAAAAGCCTTTTGTATATCTATTTGATGAAGATGTCAATCACGAGTACAAGTGATAAAATTGTGTGGACTGTTGTAGGCTTCATAAAAGGATTCAAGATTTTTGCATAATCAATCCGCATGTTGATAAAAGCTTTTAGCTATGAGTTGAGCCTAGAAACTTTCTATATTTCCTTCAACTTTCTTTTTTAATTTGGTTCACCCATTTGAACCGAACAATATTAGCATGAGGTTGAGAAGGAACTAAAACCCAAGTACCATTAGTCATGAAGGCATTGAATTCCTTGTTAATAGTTGCTCTCCAATTGTGATAATAATGACCAATAACATGTTGATTCATGTTCATTATTAGTGACTTGCCTTGAGAACTTTTGCAAGCTCAATGAGAAGTTGAGCAAATTTAGCATGAGAAATAGAAGAAAAGTTTTGCTAAAGTGCAAAGCATACATCATGAGAGGTCGCATATGACATGGCTATTATCCTCAGTAGAAGAAGCATTGATGGTGGCAAGTAAAAAGAATCCTGACAAAGCCAGATTATATTGAGGATTAGATTAGTGTCCATCTATCTCTTTAAGAGAGGGCTGGACAGTTCCATCGAGGTAGCCAAAGACAACTTGACCGTAAAAATATGGTAGGGCCTGAGCTTTCTGAACAAGATAGCGGATAGCTAGGATGGATAAATTTGAGAGGGAATAGTAGAAGGTGCTGTTGTGATAGATGAGGAAGAGGAGGGCATCAAATTTTCAAAGGCAAAAAAGAGAGAGGATAAGATGGCCTTTGAATAGCTCTGATATCGTGAGGAAATAGTGCTTTGTTATGGAATGTCATGCTCGATTTCATTTATGAATTATAAGGGATTGAAATAGAGTTCAAATGAACTCATTCTATTACAAAATAACAACAGTGTGTAGATCTTCTAATTTGAATTTAAAATAGATTACATGCCTAACTATTGATTTTATAGATAGAAGGTTTGTTAGGTTAACCGGTCTTGTTGACTTGTTCTTCTAAAGTGGTGACAATGGAGTATAGAGTGAGAAAAATGAGGAGAGTACAAAGACTATCTAGACATGAAAAGAGTTTAGGTATTTATTTGCTGGTAGGACTATCAAATTATTTCTTATCATAGAAAGAACTAATCTATTAATTTCAGTGAATTAGAGAATACTTTATAACTAGTTCAAACATAAACCTGATAAGATGGTATTCTTTGATGAGTATAAAAATTGGGGAAATTAATTCAACTTGTCTTTAAATTTTTGACTTTGTCTATCTGTCTCTAGTCAAGTATAATTGTTCCCAAGATCATTCTCCAATCATTCTAGTAGATATCCAAGATGCAGTATTTTAGATACATCTGAAGAAATAATCTTTCTCCAGGTTGGAATGACAACGGGAGCGACGATTCACACTACTGAAGGGTTGAGGATGACAGTCACACGACGAACAAGACCTCCCATAATGCCAAAGCTGGAGAAGACAATGTTTGAAGTGGATGATGAATCAGGGAAAGGTAGTGCTCCCGAAGGAGAGCCCCAGCTGGGTCCAAAAAGTGAAGTTTCGTCTGCCAATTCCTGATTGCTAGACCTTGTTAAGACCAGCTATACAGCATATTGGATATGGCTTGGCTGTCATGGAAAGGAAATAGGGAGCACTGAAAATATTCATCCAGCCTGTGAAATCGGTCGGGGTTTATTTCTTGAACCCTTTCAACACAAGGTACAATTCCCCATATTGGTGTTGTGTTTATTTCCAAATGGATTATATCATGACCCTTACAACTGAATCAATTCCTTGTCGAGTTAAATGATTATGGGCAAAGACAGACAGATTATACGCATTGATCTCGCCTTCGTTTTAGATCTTTCCAACTAATCGGACAGACGATGTGTCTTGCAAAAACAATATTTTCCCATGAATTAGGGACTGGTCACTAAATTTTGCAAGCAAACTATCTTGCACTCTTTGGACACATGCACGCATGCATGGCATCTTGCATGTGCCCAGCTTGTGAGAAAGACAAATGATCACCCTCCTGACTCGAAACAATTGCCTACGATTCAGTTTTTTCGAGGTCTTGACCAAAAAGGGAAGAAATGAAGAAAATTCATGGAGTTATGTCCATGCTTATTAAACGTGTACATGATCCGAATTTAAATTTCCTAATCAATTTACTTTATATAAAAATATAGAGGATAAATAGTTTAATCAAACTTTAACATTCTACCAGGTTAGAGATGTTGTGGCTCTTTATATTTTTTAGGTATTTTTTCACAATTCTATAAAACAGTTATTAACTAACCGTTTTTTTTAACTTCAAAGGTCCATCCATATCCATTCAAATCTCTAATTTTTGTATTTTGTTTGCTTGATTTTCTTGTACATTTCCTTTAAAAATTTATGGAACTCATAAGCTGTACCTTTTGAATTTCAAAGGTCCATATATATTCTTTTACTACAGGTATAAAATCCCTAATTTTTTTATTTTATTTAATTTCCTGATATATATTCTTATGATTTTTTATGGAACTCCCTAAGTTGTACTGGATTTATATTTCTTAACCAAACATTTACAAGAAATGATTTTAAATTATTTGTCATACCCCCCCCTCGCTCTCTTATTCATGTCTCATTTATCAAAAATCACACATCATTCATTTTATTTCCTTTATTCAATTTAAAATATTTTTCAAATTTCATGTCAAATTTATACTAGGGGTTTACATGTAGAACTTGTAAGAGAAGGGTTAATAGGGTTATTTTCAGATGGCCATGGGAAGATGAAAGGTCATCTTTCTCTTTCCCAATGTTTTTATGCCCCCTCTTATTAAATAAGGGAGGTCATGTTTGGATGGTTTTTTCTCTTATACTAGTGTTTTTTAAGTGTTTATTGGTTAGTTCCCTCATGTTCGAGTCAATTTTTTTTTAACAAGGATTTACATTTTTCTATTATGCTCTTATATGATTTTTATTTGCTAATATATTAATTTTCTTTACATATATTCATCTCTTTCATGTTCCCAAATAATTTAGGGCTAAAATGATTTCAACAGATAATAGGTAGATAATCTTAATTGAAATGAAATGATAATCTTACATTATGAGTGTGTTTGGCATGACTATTGCTGTTGTGGTTGAGGTTGAAAAAAAATAGTTTCATGAAAAACGCTTTTAGCTACGGTTCAAAACTGAAATTGAAGTGTTTGGTTAAAACTGTGGTTGAGTTTGAGGTTTAATGAAAAGCAGTTTCGAGTGTTTGGTTACCATGCTTTTCATATTGCTGTCAACTTACTTTAAAGGACACAAACATATATTTTTTAAAATATTGTAGATTTAATTATCATAATAATAAAATGTAATTAATAATTCAAGTAAATTACATAATTTTTATTTTTTTAAATAATTTTATATATTTTTTTAAAATCTAACTGGGCCTGTCCAAACTAAATGGGTCGACCCAATTAAATTGGGCCAAAAGGGCCCAACTCTGCTGGACTTGGGCTGGGCCGAGACAACCCAAGAGTTAAAAAAAGGCACAAAATGATGTGTTCACATAACACGTGAACAATAACATGGCCGACTGTGACGAGAGGGTCAACAACCGATATTGATGGGTAGAGGAGACCGAGGTGGTTCTTCCTGTGGTGGTGGCATCATAAATGGTGCTGCGTGGTGGCCAGTAGGAGCTTTGGAAGGCTGCAACACCAACTGGTGCTGCTGACGTCGGGGCTTGCTGCCTCTGGTGCTGCTGACGTGGGAGCTTGGGTGTGGAGGAAAAACTGATGATGATGAGGTGGATGGTGGTGGTGTGAGAGCTGTCAGTGACTCTAGAGAGAGAGATTGCCGACTGTGTTGGGGAAGAAAGTGAGAGAGAAGGATCGTAGATTTGTGCTCTACTTGGTCTGTTCAAAAAATGTCATGTACTCATTGTCGAAGTATGTGTTAATGCTCAGATTAATCCCATGCATGAGTGTTCATAACTATGGCTGAGTTTTTCGAAAAGCTTCGGTGAGATGCTTTTCATTACCTGCGGTTGAAATGTTACTTTAGGTGGGATCCACATTTAAATTTCATGCGGGTGTTTGGTTAAAATCACGTTTGGCTTTGCGGTGAGCCTCAACTGCACAGAAAGTTAGCAGATTCATTTAGTAATGACATATGAGTAGAAGAAATAGAATCTTTGATAGGCTTCTTTTCAAAAGGTTGATGAACTATATAAGCACATGCATCATAAACATTAACTATACTTTATTAAGTCATAACTTTCCATAGAATTTCTTCATGTTCGATAGTTGCACAAACAATTTTTAAGAAAGGAAGTTCAACATTCATCAAAATATGACACCTTAAATCTTCAAAATCTAATCAAAGGCTAGCCAACAATTGAAAAAAATTATCTTCTTTAGTTTGTTTGAGTAAAACAACTTGATCACCAAAATGAGATCTATAAACCTCCAATTCATTCCACAAGCCTTTTAATTTGCTCAACAAATTGACAAAAGGCTGACCATTTTGATGAATATTTGCAATATCTGATTGTATTTGAAAGATACATGCAAAATTATTTCGGTTATCATACATGTCTCGAACATCTTCTCAAAGTTCCAAAGATGATTGATAATAACTGGAGACTTTAGCAAGGTTTCGTTCCATTGAATTTAGAATTCCAAACATAATCTCTGATCCTTCGACAACCAATTCTCAAATTTTGGAGAATTGTTATCTCAAGCCTTTTCTTTGCCATTGATAAAAGCCCAAACAAAATCTACCTCTGAGAGCAATGGTAACCATAGTCGTCAATACCGTTCTGGTCGTCGTTCTGGTTTTTCTATTGGAACGGAACGTTCCGGTTTCAGAGTGTTTCGGCGTGCTGTTTCGGGGTTGTACTGTTAATTATATATATGAAAAAAATTAAAAAACAAAAAAATTAAATATAATTTTTATTTTTTATAAAATCAAAATTGATACAACAATTTTTTTATAATATATATATTTTTAATTTTAATATATATATATATAGCTGGACAAACATGCAGCCGAACAAATCTATTCCCAAATCGCTGAAATAAGAAGTTTACTAACTTCCTATGGCTTTAAATGATGAAGGACTGAAGGTGATAACTTATCCCACATCGAATAAATAAAGTTCAAGTCAAAGAATTGTGTCTATAAAACTAAATCAAGAAGACATGCAAAATCAGCTCACCTAAAATGATCTGAGGTCAGTGACATCAAATGTATTTAGAATGTGTGCTGGTTTAAGAGTTAAATAAAAAGTACAATGACTTTTTTATGTAGCCGAAACGGCACACCCGGAATGGAACCGAGATATTCCGACCGGAATGAAAACCGAGACGAAACTGATATCGTTTTGTTCCAGTTTTCTTACTGGCATGGCACGTTCCGGTCGTACCGGCCGGAACGACACGGAATTAACAACTATGATGGTAACTACTCTTGACCAAGGTAGATAATTGAATTCAATTAGTAACACAATAGTCAATTTCTAGGAGGTGTTAACATCGTTGCCAACACTAGAATTAGAGGAGACAACAACCACCCCTTTTGATGATTTTGTTGTATCATACCTCTCTTGACAACCCGTGTTTATCAACAGAAAAAAAAAAGTAGAATCACTGCTTAATACCATGAAAAAAAAAGACTCAAAACTGCTTCAAAAATAAAGCAGAGAAAGTGTTTTTCTTATAGCTCTGATATGCAATATAATGATATATATACTACAAGTCCTAGCCTATTAAGGAAATCATACAACTATGGGCATAAGGATGGTTCCTCCAACCCAGGTTAGAGCAATTATTGTACCCTACAATGGCCCATTAAATGCATAATATTGATTGCTAAGCTCCATTTCCCTCTATAACAATCACATTTTTCATAAGAATGGCTATGACATCTACCTCTCCTATCTACACTAGACAATTACAATTGATTTTTGAATGTGTATTTAAACTCTGACCTCAACCACATCACCATCTTTGAGCTCTGTATTGGGTAATACCAACTGACCATTGACCAAAACCAGCTTTCCATCAAATCCCACTCTTCTTGCAGCATCTGCAGCAGTGCTACCACTTCTTAACCTGATTATTTCACCATGAGGCCAACATACAATGACCACTTCCCCCAGGCCAACGGTTTCGAGACTAATATAAGACTTCTGCTCATGCTTTGGTTGCCCAAGAAATGCTTCGTATCGTAGTTGCTCTTCCCACTGAAGCATTGTCCTTAAGAGACGCACCTGAAAGTAAACAAAATTCAATCATGAGAGTGTTTCTAGCAGCTCCTATCCTATAGCAAGAGGGCTGCATCTGTGGATTTAAACTGTGGGTATCTTATTTGAGCAGACGTTGATTTGTGAGACAAATGTTTCTACATTATAAACAGTAAACTAATCAAGATTGCATGTAGCTGTATGTAGTTCAGAGTGAATCATTAATCTAATAAGATAAGCTGCGAGCTTGATATTTCCTGATCAGTGTTCCAAGGTGATTTTTTATTTTTTTACAAAAACGGTTTCATAAATCCTTCCCCATTTTTTAAACTCAGCCTGAAATGAAAAGAGAAACGCACTATGTAAGAACTTGGTGCAAATAAAGCATGTTTCATAACACATACTTCTCAATGCACATCTGTGATGTTCCTTTAAATATATGCTAAGCCTTTAGTTGATACTCACCGCCTAGTTATCATACAGCAGTAGTCAATCATGCAGGGAGCTAAAGGAAAATGTGGATGTGTGAGCGGCAATGCAAAAGTGATCAATTCTCAAGCCTTCAGAAAGGATCTCTCACACATAATATTTGTACATGTGTGCAAGAAATTGAAACTATATACAATTGATAGAAATGGCAGCAAGACATTAAATTGGGGAAGGATATTACCTGTTTTACTTATCTGGATTAAAAAATAACAAGAAAAATTCAAACTAACCTTATTATTGATGCTAGCTTCCATAGAAGTTGAAGCAACAGTGTCTATGCTTGGCCTAGATGCAATAGAATCAACTGGCTTGCCCTCAAAAACAGCAGAAATAACAGCTCTATATTCAGATTCTTCTTCCTCCATTAGATCAATAACCTGGATGAAGGTCGGCAATAGGCGCTCGAATTGATCTTGCTGCATGGTAACATATTTATTCATATCTCATAGAAAGTCCAATTTTCCACTAAGTTGGTTAATTTATGATTTTCAATCAATATAATAGTTCACCCAAAGAAGCATAAGGACAATAGACACTTGTAGAGGGGTAGCATAACCTAAACGAGAAATATCTTGTTTAGACAGCTGTTATTACCACAGTTCTCATAGTTTTACACTCCCACTTCTAATTACAATCCTCCATGTTTTGAAAAGCATTCAGCAAAAGAAGAGGGAAGGGGAGAGGAGAGTGGCAGCTATCCTAGTAATCATCTAGTAATCCGGCTAAATCTTCTCCCACCACACATTTATAACAGCGAGTCAAGGCTCTCAACAAAAACAGATGTAACTACATTCAATGTGTTTTCTATTGTTTGACCAAGCTCTTCCAGAAGCAAAAGAGTAAAAGACAGTTTGCAATGGAAGTTTCACCATCATCTGTGCTAGTCAACGACAGGGAAAGAGTTACCCCAAACAGCAAAATTCAGAAGTTGGTTTTTTTAGTTTGAAGCATAAATCATGAACACAATCATTAAGCTTACCTCCAAAGCTCCAACAGGAAGGTCAGGTTGCAAAAAACACTCAGTTTAGGGTGTCTACCTCTTTGTAGCAACTGGTGGAAGAAATTGGATACATAACATTGTTTATATAAAGGTAAGGCTGGTTGAACCAGCTATTCAGTAGAACCGGCACCAATCCATTCCGGACTAATATTGTGATTGTTTAAGCAATTGATCCATCAAAATCCCGATGACTGTAATCTAGAGGAACAATCCATGGAAAAGTAAAGCCTGCCAGGGTTGTAGGTGGAAGTTGGAACTACTAGCATGAAGCAATGACAAAGCTCTCTTTTAAAAAAAGCAAGATACAACCTCCTTTCATTTTTTTTATCAGTTTGGGACCTTGCTGTTTAGGAATTAAAATTACCATATGTCCATGTATCATATCAAATTGATCGGATAAATTCTTCTACATGAAAAAAAAAACTACCATTGACTCCTCTAACACTCGAATTGGAACCTTTTAGAACCTCTGTCCATGTCCATTAGTTTGCTTGAATGATGTCAGTTGAGCAGTTGCTGGCCAATCAGGTCTTGACATGTTATAGTCTCCCAGTATAAAAAGAATGAAAATTGTTGGATGCCTATGTAATATGTGAATTTAGTCAAATTGAACCTTCTATTACTAATTTGATCAAATCGAATTCTTTAATTCTAGATTTAGGTTATTTTAAAACATTCCATTAGGTTGACTAACCAATTAAAATTGAAACTAAAAAAAAAACTGAAAAATTAGAAGTAATATATAATTAAAATTTATTAAGATAAATAAAATTAGAATTAAAAAAAAAAAAAGAGCAATCAATTTTAATGCAGGGTATAGTGTGAGAATCAAATGAACATATATCATCAAGATATTAGCTACCTTCAATCAGTTAACAAATCATGGTCTGTTGAAATCAGGCTCAAAGTTAGGGATTTACTAAGATATTCTTGGTAAAGAGTAGTAAGAAGAATCTGGCATTATATGCCAGATTAATCTTTCCTAGTTTAGGAAAGATTCTAATCCTTTCTTAGTTAATTATTTCCTATTTATAGGCTGTCTTATATATATATATATATATATATATATATATATAAAAAGGATGTACTATGCATAAGTTAAGTTGAATAAAACACTCTCTCCCTCTCTCAAAATCTCACATGGGATCAGAGCCAAATTCTGAAACCTAATTAGTTCATACGGCATGGCTGCTGAGAGATAGAGCTCAACCTCTGAGGTCACCTCCAATGCTGGAAAACCACCAACCACCATCAACCTTGTAAGAACTGAAAGTTCATAGATTCTTATCACATGTCACAAACTCAATGGGTATAATTACCTTCAATGGTCCTCATCAGTAATGATATTCATTTGTGGGAAGGGAAGAGATAATCACCCCAAAGGTGAAGTCATCATACCAGAGAAGAATGACCCCATTTTCGAACATGGAAAACAGAAAATCACATAGTAATGACATTGTTAATCAACTCAATGACGAACAAAATAGAAGAGAGCTTTCTCCTTTATAGAACAACTAAGATGATAAGGAGTACAACTAAGGAAACATACTCAAGTTCTGGTAACATGTCAGAATTGTTTGAGGTTGAAAGCTACACTGCATGATCTTCACCAAGGGGATCTCACTGTCACTCAATACTTCAACACTCTTTCTTGACATTGGCAGCACCTAGATATGTTTGAAATCTATATATGGAAATGTCCTAGAGACACATCTCTATACAGAAAGATTCTAGAGCAGAAAAGAACATTCAAATTTCTTTTAGGGCTCAATAAAAATCTAGATGAAGTTAGAGGAAGAGTAGAGGGAACCAAACCTCAAAGAAGCATTCTTAGAAGTGCGATGTGAAGTAGGAAGAAAGTTATGATGGAACCTCACAATTAGCACCATCAATGGAAGGATTTGCTCTTGTCTCTTGAATCCCTAATTATGACAGTCGACCTAAAAAATGGAGGCCCTGGTATGATCATTATCACAAACCAGGATATGTCAGAGAAGCTTGCTCGAAAATTCATGGCAAACCTACTGCTCATTATCCCAACTTCATGTATCTTGAAAAGCTACTTCTCTATTCATCAATTAAAATTCAAGTCTTTTAGTTGTGAAATCTGCCAACTTTCTAAACACACTCGTAGTAACTACCCTAGCATATCATATAAGATATCTCAGCCTTTTGCAATTATTCATTGATATTTGGGCCCCCTCAGAGGTAAGAAGACATACATGGCTCTCGATGGTTTGTCTCATTTGTTGATGATCACACTAGGTTAACTTGGTTATTCCTTGTGATTTTTTTTTGAAGTGGGACAACTATTTCAAAGCTTCAATTCCATGATACAAACCCAATTCCAATTCAAGTCCTAAAAACTGATAATGCCAAAAAATACTTCAAATCTGTCATAGGTACTTACCTACTAAATCAAGGCATTGTCCACATAAGTTCTTGTATTGACACTCCACAACAAAATAAAGTTGCAAAAAGAAAGAATAGGCATCCTTTAGAAGTAACTAGATCTCTCATGTTCTCCACTAATGTCCCACAACATTTTTGGGGAGAAGTTGTCATGACTGCTGCCTATCTCATTAATAGAATGCCTTTAAGGGTTCTCAAATTTCAAACACCTTGTCAAACACTCCTCAAATTTCCCCCCCATACAAAACTAATTTCTGCCCTCGATCCCAAGATATTTGGTTACTCAGTCTTTGTCCATATACATCAGCGCCATTGATGCAAGTTAGATCCTAAATCCTTCAAATGTATCTTTATAGGATACTCCCCAAACCAAAAGGGGTGCAAGTGTTATTCTCCCATCACCAAAAGAGTATAACTCCATGGATATAATATTTTTTTTGCACCAATCCTACTATCCCACCACAGATCTCAGGGGGGGAATATGAGAGTATATCAACTATGGAACATTTATGATGACCCTAACTACCTAGCTCCATCTAGTGATACATCACAATCACTTCTCCTAAATTACCATACACCTCAAAACTCCATTGTAGAACATACAATGACTTGTCCTCAAACAACCCTAGTTCAATCCCCTGCCCACATTCATTTTGCATCAACATAAACTAAAAATCATGAGCTTCGTGTCTATACTAGAAAGAAACAACTAAGGCCCCGTTTGTTTGCTGGAAAGTGGTTTCTTTTTGGAAAGTGAATTCCAGGGAAAGTGAATTCCGATATTTGACAGTGTTATGGAAAATGAGCTGGAAAACACTTTCCAGTGTTTGTTTGTATTATGAAAAATGAACTGAAAAATAATTTATTAATAAATTATTTTTTTTTCAAGTTTATTAAAATAATGAGGAACAAATCTTACAAATTAAAAAGTTGAATGAGAATGAAATTGAAAAAAAATATAATTTCATAAATTATCTCAAATAAAATAAATAATAATCAAAATAATAGAGATCAAATCTAAAAAATTAAAAAAAAAATGAAAGGTGAATAAATTAAAATAAAAATAATTAACATTTCATAAATTATTTCAAATAAAATAAGTAACAATAAAAAAAATGAGGACCAAATTTGATAGATAAAAAAATTTCAATAAAAAAAATGATAAGAAAAAAAAGCAAATAGCAATTATAAAAATAAGAACCAAAATTAATATAAAAATTAAATTTTAAGAGATGGAATTGAAAAATAAATATTCAAAACAAATTATATATAGCAATCAAAAGTTTGAGGATCAAATTTAATATAATCAGCAAATAATGACATTTCTAAATTTTTCACAACTTCCAGAAAGTGTTTTCTGCCCAAATTTTCCGGAAAATACTTTCCTGAAAATCAAGCCAAATTTTTCTTTGACTGGAAAGTGTTTTTCGTTGACCAACTTTCCGGAAGGCAAACAAACACAGGAAAGTTTGGAAAGTGGTTTCCCGGAAACCACTTTCCTTGAAACAAACAAGGCCTAGGACAGAAGATAGAGCACTCAATACCTACTCTTGACCATGATTATGAACCAAGGCCACAATTTGCTCCAATACACTCAGGTATGGAAAATTCTAATCATGAGAATGTTGCACCTATTACAAAGTATTCTTTCTTGACTATTTTCAGCACAATCAGTACAAACCTATAATGGGTTAATTTTTGGATAACAAAAGCAGATTAAATGAGGCTTATTTAGACTCTTAACTTGTGCATGGGCTATATCTACAAGAGTTCCTAATATAACTCGTATTCTGATGCAAACCAAGGAGCTAGACATGTTGATCATACACTAGGGAATGCAACTGAATTTGCACAAAATCCTTTGTCACTTCCAAGTGGCCCAATTACTAGACTTAGAGCCAAACGTTTCAAGGAAACACTAAATGGGCTAATCCAAGAGATTTGGGCTGATTCTAAAAAAACCAAGATGGACTCAAATAATAATCAAGGCTTAGTCCACGTCATCAAAGCAATTAAAGAGGCTAATAATTATGCAAAAACGTTTCAGCATGGTCTGACCATCAAAGGGCATGAATTTGATGAGTTCCAATGATATTAAATAGAGGAATGAATTTGGTTGTGAATGGTTATGTTAAATACATTGAATTTACTCGTTTAGCTATTTATGGCAGCCTCTAGAAGTCCAAGAGACCTAAAAACATGAGGACTTGTTATGTTACTGTTTGAGCTCTTTTAAAGCTTTAGTTATGACTTTTCCTATTCTTGGAGGGTTGTTCTAAGTATATAAATGTGTATTTCGAGATGAATAAACAAATCATGTTTTCAGAAAATTATCATATTTGTGAGATCTGGTGTTCCTCTTCGTTCTTAAAAGAACTCCTAGAACTTATCAAGTTAATCTTGTGGCATTCAAACAACCAAACATATTGATTGTTGAGAGATTCTCAGGTTTTCTAGGTGTGGCGTTTCAATCTTTCGTAGTCTTGGTTTTCATCTTGTTAGGTGTTGAGTCAAGACTCAACCAATCTTGTCTACATGATCTTGGGGTTCTAAACCATCATTTTTATTGGGTTTTATCACAATTGTTGATGAAGTTCATATCATATTCATTAAAGAATTGGGAGTCCATGCTTTGCAAGGATTCCATGTCCCATATGGACTTGATGTGACAACATCTAAGATCTTTCACTTGAGTTTTTTTATTTTATTTTGCAGATATTCATAGCAAATCAATGAGACTAAAAGTAGACAATATAAAAAAGAAATTTTAGCAATCAAATTCCTAGTTTAATTTCTACACTATAAGTTTCCACCAAAACACCACTCAAGAGCTTGGACATTTTAGCTACATAGAGAATTTCTAGCTTTGATCCATTAGACATTGTTTAAGAGTTCATTTCATTATTGAACTTTATATTAGATAATCCCTAGTTTAGGCCAATTGGCTTGCAACCCAACAAAAATCCATTACGATTATTAAAAATACACTAATATTTTTGGAGCAGTAAATATTAGCATCTTGATGATAATAAACACGAGATTTTTTATTGTTTGTGGTAAAACATTATTTCTTTACAGGAACAAAGATTGTACAACCGATTTATTGAAGTTAACTGGCTTCATGATATCATTCACATACTTCAGGCTCTTAAATACAGAGTAATATCTAGGTCCGAGTTTATTTTCAATACTTTTAGCTATTAGATATAGGGTTACCTCTAAATTAGAGTTCCATATTTTTCATCTTTCCGAGTTGTATTTCAACTTCTTTAAAAAAAATTACTACATGATCAAGAGATCCATATCATTAAAGTCTGAGGGTATTATCTAATTCTCATCGATAATACATATTTCCATAAACATGGTTGCACACCAACAACAAAAAAAGGTCAACTCCCAAAGAAAAAAAATAAAGGTTATAATAAATAACCAATAAAAACTAAGAAAAACTAACAAGAGGCCCAACTTCATACTCTAACACACCTAACTTAACTTTCTAAGTCTTTAGCCTTACTTATAGCTCTTAACAAGCTTTTCTTTGAAATAAAATGTGGGCTTCATAGTTCTAACCTTGCAATCTCTACAAAATTTTGGTTCATTTAGGTTTTGTTTTCTATTTTTTATAATTTAAATTAAAAGATTACAAAACTACAATCTTATTTTATCTTAACCGAAACGTACTACCAGTGCCCCTACAAATCTCCTATTCCTTCAGTGAAAAAAGTAATTTTACATTATAAAAAAAATGTCATGCCATACATAAATATATTTTTTTCTCTAATCAAATCGCATTAAACATGCATGAAAAAAGGTTTCATATGAAGCATACCTTATGGTAAATACCATCACGACAAAATGTATATTTTTCAAGGCAAGTACACCAATCACCATGTCCTGGTTCACACCACCACTCATCAGATACCTAAAAAGTCAAGTCATCAATAAAAGCCAGTAATAAACCTCATCATTCATACAAATCTATGAGAGTATTTGTTTCGTGTGAGTATTTTATAAGAAAATTGTTTATAATCAAATTATAAACTTAGTTTATTTTTAAAAAATAATTCAGATCATAAACATCTATAAAATAAAATATCAACTCAATCATCCAAAAATTACAATTATCACCATCACCATCCCAGCGGTTGTTGTTACCGCCATCTTTTTCTTCATCATCATCATTAACCACAATCACAACACATCATCATCATTTCAGTACTACTATATTTTTCACATCATTACTACCACACATTGTGAAATTTGTTCCATGTTTTCCTCATGCGATGGGAAAATTCCAATCAGACTTGTCTCAATTTGTTTTTCCTCAATAGCCAATTTATTTGAGCATTGAAGAACAAAGGTTTCATGGAGATGTTTAGAATCTCCAAATATCTATCTTGAGTATTGTTTAAATTTACTACACGTTGTAATAAATATAGAAAGTGGGGCAGCTCAACCTTCTTATATAATCTTGCATAAGCTTCCCATTGCTTTATTTGAAAAGAAGATCTTCTATCAGCTACTGCTTCAGAAGCTGCCAGTCCAAAGCTAACAGCAACAAGCAGTTCTCTTCCACCCTTTTCTACTCTAAAATGCAAATATTCGAGAATGTCAACCTCTAAGTCATTATGTTTGGCTATAATGTGATGGGATGAAAAATAATAAGATGGAAAAAATAAACCCACCATCAATGCAACTTACAAATTTAGCTTTGATTCGGGTGAATATATAGGCAAGGAACAAAAGGAGACAAACATTCAACCCTAAGCTTTAATTTGGTTGAATAAATGCTTTGAATGCTCCAAGTGGGAAGTTAGTCTAGGTTTCCAGTGTGCTTTCGATTCCGGCAGTGGCTGTGTCCCAGGTAGTAGAGTTGGGGGTAATTCCATAATTTTGCAGATCACTACGAATTTCTCTAGTGGAGTCAAGTTTATATTTTCCTAGTAGATATTTTTTTCATACCTTAAATAGGTGGACTTGCTAAGGTTCCTATATAGGAGTGCTTATATTCCACTTTTTTGGAATCTACGTGCCATTACAAGTAAAAGAAACTCAAGCATTATAAATCTGCTTCGTAGTCTTTCAAGTGCAGCAGAGAATCATTGTTAATCAAGTACATCATTTTGCTAAATATTTAAGAAAGCAGTGATACTTTTAATCAAAAAGTAATTCATTGAATCTAATGGTGAGAGTCTAGGAGTACTCTATCTGGTTTTTTACTTTGCATAACTTCATTACAACGTAGTTTAGAACTAAATCTTAACTGTTCAGACCCGTGTTTTCAACTTTTAAGCACCTATATCAACATTTATACAACACTAGCCTAAAATAATCAACAACTTTCTCTAAACTTCTCCTGCGATAGGAATAAAATCGTAGCATACCTGATTATAACAGCAGCAAGTAAGTGACTTCCTTCCACTCTAAGGACTGGATGTCCTGCTTTGAGGGATCTGTACTTCTGAAACTGATCATCTTCTACAGAAGTTTGATCATCAATATCTTTGGAAAGATACGAGAGTGCTTGGATTTCAGATTCATCATTAGAGTCAATGGAAGACAACGAGTTTCCAGTTTCTTTGTAAAGCCAGTGGGCAGCAAGTCCATGTTCAGCATACTCATGCATTTTCTGTGAGAATGGATATTAATTATTAACAGAACATAAATAGTTTGATTAAATCAATGTATCTAATAAGCAAAAAATATTATTTCATTCATTTTTTTTTTAATTTCACCATCATTTTTTTTTATTTCATCTTTCAATATTAAATTGTTTTGGTAATTGTGCTTCATAATTTTTTTTCCATTACATTATATCTTACCAATCTCATTAATTTTTTTCTCGATTTCAACATTAGATTGGTTGGAAATGAAACTTCATAATTTTTTTATTTTCTTTTTATGAATTTATTTCAATCTCATTACCCAAATTGTGGGTTAAATAAATTAACTCATTTTTTGTCGATTTTTTTAATTGATTTTTTTTTTTATTTTAATTAACATTAGTTGGTTGTAAATTAGAATTCATAATATTTTTGGATTTGATCTCATAACCTAGATCTCAAGTTTAACAAGTTAACTCAAGTAGTTATTTTGTTTTTTCTTAATTTAACTTTTATTTTCAATTTTATTCTTTACCATTGAGTGAATTAAAAATTGATATTAATAATTTATTTATATAAAGTTATCATGATGTCATAACTCGGGTTATAAATTTAACAAATCAACCTGAGTTGATTTGATATATCAGTCTTAATATTTTTTACAAAACAAATATCATAACCTAGATCGCAAGTTCAGCGAGTTAACTCAAGTAGTTATTTTGTTTTTTTTAATTTAACTTTTATTTTTAAATTTATTCTTTAGCATTGAGTAGATTAAAAATTGATATTTATAATTTATTTATATAAAATTATCATGACATCATAACTCGAGTTATAAATTTAACAAATTAACCTAAGTTGATTTGAGATCAGTCTTCATATTTTCAATAAACAAATATCATCAAGTATATCACCACATAAATATTAATTCAATATCATAAAACATCTTGACAAAATTTAAATATTTTTTAGGTTAAAAAATTGATTAGATCTTCAACGCAACATCTATTATAATTTTGAGTCATGTCACAAAATCAACATTTTAAGTTTTTACAAGGGAGAATTTAAATCACCTGTGTTCTTATTTGAACTTCCAAAGATGCATTATCAGGACCTTGTACTGTAATGTGTAGAGACTGCAAATGTAAACGAAAGGTTCAGATTCAAAATATGAAAAAACACAAACAAACATAGACCTTCCTTTATCAAGACATGTAACCAAACAAATTTCAAGTGAAATACAAATCATGTAATGTTTGGTAAGAGATTAGAGTTTCACTATACCTACGTACTAAAGTTATTATTGATTGGAACATTGAAAATATCATATTGTCCTTATTAAAAGAACTTAATAATCTTAGTTTTATGGGTAGAACATTTTTTTTCACAAGACTTTATTCATGATTATCAAATTAATCAAGGAAAAGACAATTTTCATATAATTTTTCAGCACAATAAAATAACTTAATTAGCTTAACAATAAAAAAAATATTGAGCTTGTGTCCACTAGTGTTTTTGTCATTTCAAAATTTTTAGCACGGTAAAATGACTTACCACCCTTAAGAACAAAAATTATTAAACTTGCCTTGAACTTTTTAGAAATTTCATCTACGTTTTCTATTGTAATCAAGTTGGTTTAGGAAAAGTTTGGTATTTTGATAAATGTATAATAGTATTAAAAAAAACAAAATTTGTGCTAGCCCTTAAAATTTTGAAGGTTATAGAGAGAAAGAAAACATGGGAATTCATTGATCTGCCTACAAGTTCAAAGAAGACTAGAGTGAAATGGATCTATAAGACCAAACTCAAGGAGAATGGAGAAGTGGATAAGTTCAAGTCTCATTTGGTGGCCAAGGGGCATGTGCAATAACAAGGGATAAACTACACAGAAGAGTTTGCACCAGTTCCAAGAATGGATATGGTGAGAATGATTATGGCTCTAGCAACTCAGAAAGGATGGACTCTCCATCAACTTGATGTCAAATCCGCATTCCTGCATTTGGAACTTAATGAATAAGTGTGTATGGGGTACCCTAAGGGTTATGAGCTGCGAACAATCCTCGGAAACTATACAAGTTGAAGAAAGCCTTCTATGGACTAAAACAAGCTCCACGAGCTTGGTTCAGTCGTATTGAAGCATATTTCATAAACGAAGGGTTCAAGAGGTGAGAAGTGTTATAGTGAACATAGTTTGTTCAATAAAACAAAGAAGGAAGGTAAGATTCTTACTGTTAGTTTATATGTAGATGATTTAATATTTATTGACATAGATAAATTGATGTTTGTTTTTTCTTCGTATAAAAGTATTGAAAAGGTCAGATGGGGTTTACATTTGCCAAAGAAAGTGTGATTTGAAGGTGTTAAAGAGGTTTAGGGTGGAGAATAGCAACTCGGTTCATAATCCCATTGTCCCGGGTTGTAAACTTTTTAAAGATAAGAATGGAGCTCATGTTATTGAGACTTTGTAAACATATGGTGGGATGCCTCTTGTGCTTAACAGCTACAAGATCAAACTTCATGTTTGCAATAAGTTTGATTAGCAGGTACATGGCTAAACCAATTGAGTTGCACTTGTTAATGGTTAAAAGGATACTGAGATACTTGAAAGGAACCACTGGACTTGGAATTTTTACAAGGGAGGGTGTGAAGGTTTGATTGATTATGTAGATAGTGATTGTGCAAGAGATCTAGAAGACATGAAAAACTCGTGTTACATGGTTGAAGCAAACATATTGATGTGCACTTCCATTTTCTTTGTGATCTCACATGAGGAGCAATTGAGTTGGTTTATTGTAGAACACAAGATCAATTGGCAGATGTGATGACAAAGCCTCTCACATTAGAGGGATTTCAGAAGTTTCAGGGTCAGTTGAGAGTTTGCCAAGTTCCTGAAATAAAACTAGTTGAAGTTGGGAACGAGTTTAAGGGAGGAAACGAAGAGATAAAGTGAGAAAGTTTAGGTTTCTATTAGGATTTTGCATTTAGTTTGAATAAGCCCTATTCTTTAGAATACATGTTTAGTGTTTCTTGACTTTTTGTAGTTGCACTTATCACATTGATTAGTTGTAAACACGAGTTAATTTTTTCTCATTATGTTAAGATTATAAAAGGCTATTTATAATCCCAAATTGTTCAACAAAGGGAAGAATGAATTCTAGAACCGTTGAGTCCTATTTCATTTTGTGTACTTAATAGAATTCAGAAAGATCATTTCGTTAGTCTGTAGGTATAGATTGGTTTATGAATAGTCATATTATAATAATGAATAGGCTCTTCAGATGTTGGCCAAAAAAGTATTAACAATATATCTAGGCTTTAGCTATCACATATTTCCTTACACTATATTAGAGAGCTAAAATTTCATTCTAAAACCTCCTTTCTCCTCCCCCTTGTTTAAAGTGTGTATTTAATAGTTCTTTCATTGACTTCTCTATAGCTAGTAGCAAAGCTTAAAAAAATCAAAACATGTGAGTACATTTATATGTGTGTCAAGTCTATAGCATGCTTGAATGCAAAAATAGACCTATGTACTTATTTGAATAAGTATTAACAGCACTTATAGACTCATTTCATATATATTTATTACCTGATAACCACTAGGCTTTGGATTAACAATGTAATCATCAAGTTCACCAACTATTGGAGTCCAAAGCCTGCAAAGGAAGATAGAAAGACATAGCTCATTATCTAGTCACAATCAGTATAGACCAAGACAATTCATAGATAAATAGTTAGATAGGTGAGAAATACAAATACCAATCCTTTTTATGAAATGCAGAAAATATGTCAATCTATTCAAAGTAGTTGCTAAAGATCCATAAAATGGGGCAAAAACTAAAAAAAAATAGAATTTGGAATAACCTACTTAGTCCAAGTAACATTACCCCTAGAATAAATCATAAATGATGTCAATATACCTCAATTGACAAGTGGCAAGTATGATTAAAATTGATGACTCCATAGGAATTAGATGCAAATAAGAGATGTTCAGCAAGCATGTAATGGATATAGATGAACATGTTCATGTACCTATGCACAATATCGAGAAGACTGTAGCAACACTGAATAGCAGGTCCATGTAAAATTCCATTCTTGTCTCCAACAACCACTCTCAAAGCACGGGCATCATATACTTTATTGATGCTGACATCTTTCCGTTTCATCTAAAGGAAGCAAAGATAGAAACATGTTCTGATTTAATGAAATGAGAACTTGAGCAATGAAAATAAGGACTTTGTCCCATATAACTTCAACTAGCGACTTTGTCCCATGTACGATGAAGTTTGGAAATACCAGTCTTTAGTATCACTAATTTTATATATCGACAAACCTTGCTATAGATGCTATACAAGCTTTTCAGTCTGCTAGATAAAGTTACTTCCATTCCAGGAACATAGCTGCAAGCATGGTAGAATCCATTGCATGAGTTTTACTATCATTGCATAGCATAAGATAAGAATAAAAATTGCAAATCTTCTGTAACGATATGCAAGAATTGTGAGAGAAAAGAAGTCATACGAAGTTGATATAAATAGCTCTCGTTCTAGCATTTCCTCACAAACAGCAAGTGATGCTAAAGCAATTCCAGCATCCTGCACAACCTTGGGCCGTGTTTGAGTATTTGATGTTAGGCCAAGATCATTAAGAAATTTAGACCGTTTTCTTCGATCTAGCAAGATATCAAAAGGCACTACAGCTTCCAAGAGATCCTGAAGACAGAAAATAATTGAATAAAAATGACTTGTGGACAACTAATCTAGCTACTTCAAAACTATTGTAACCTTGCACAAAAAGTATATTAAACCATACAACAATAATTGTGACATTCTATCAACCATTAATGCAATTGAATAATTAAATGATAAACATTTGAGAAATATAGAAATAATCCGTAATTTAAAGGAAATGAGACAAATGGTAAGATATTATTTTAGAGCAAAGCAAATATATGCTTAATTAAATCCAAATATCAAGTGCTTCCACAACTAAACCCCCCTCCCTCTACAAGGACACAAGCAATATAACATTGACCTAATAAAATTTCCAATCTTCTCTTCTATATTTTCCTCTTTTTTTGGAGAATCAGAATCAACAACAAGAGGATAGAGTATTTGCCAACAATTCAATAGTTACCTTCATGGTTGAGACATCATTGTCAATTGTCATAGAGTTTCCATAACCAGGAGTTGAATTTTTCTCATTCCAAGCTATAATTCTTCTCGGATATTCAGCTTTATTGCTAGAGCTCCACATGGAAGCTAGGTCAGACCGCATTTTTTGAAATAGTTGAGGCTGCATGCCGTAACATCACGCAAATTGAGAATGATACCGGAGAATGATTCACATGCATCAAAAACTGAAATTATGAGAGAGGAAAAAAGGAAAGAAACGAAAAAATGCACAAAAACAAATTGAGGGGAAATCATTGTTTCATTCTTTACAAAGCACTGTTCATTGAACAATATCTTCATTTTTTTGCTTTTCTTTAATTTTTAAATCTATTTTTTTTTCATTTTATCATCTAATAGTAAATTTATTAGATATTGAATTTCATAATTTATTTGTTTTCTGTAGAGTTAGCACAGTCTCATGACCCAGATCACTTCTATATGTTAGCACGGTTGACTTGAGTGGTTTTTAGGTCTTTTTTGTAATTGAGTTTTTGTTTCAATGTCATCTTTTAATATTAGATTAATTGATAATTAAACTTTGTAGTTTATTTCTATTTGTTTTCTATAAGATTACTTCAATCCTATGGTCTGAGTCAAGTACGAAAGGTTAATCCAGGTTGATTAAGATTTTTTTATTTTTTTTAATTAGTTTATTTTTTATTTCATACTTCAACATTGGATTAATTAGTAATTGGACTTCATAATTTGTTCGATTTACTTTTTATAGATTTATCTCGATCTAATAATTCATTTGACGGGTTATCTCAAGTTTTTTTAATTGATTTGTTTTTCAATTTTATCCCTCAACATTAAGAATTGAACTTCAATTTTATTTGTTTTCCATAAGATTATCACAATTTCATGACTCGAGTTGTTGATTTTACATGTTAAATTAGGTTAGCCCAAGTCAATTTAATATGTTGTAGTCTCAATATTTAAAAAACATTATATCATCTACAAATGTTTTTGAATCAAACTATTTTTTTTCTTGATACTCAAGTTGCCATTGAACTTGCTAACTCAATTAGATCACATCGGGTCAATCTCTCCACGATTTCATTTGTTTTCTTCTTGATAACATGTTTGCAATACCTAATATTTTTTTAACATTTTAAAAACAGTTAATTTGACCTACAGCGCAATGAATGTAAATAATCTAGTATTGTCCTAAAGATCATCACAACAATGTTTCCTACACAATCTACCTCTGCAATTTCATATAACCCTAGATGATAGAGAGTAGTGCAACCATTGTTTATAGGTTGAGAAATTAAACTTTAGCTTATGTTAGTAGATTTAATTTATTTGGATTTTTATTTTAGTTTTATTATTAGGTTTGATGTTATTATATTTTGAATTTTAGTTTAGTTTAGAAGGCTTTTGGTTTAATTGTTAAATATTCTGAGATTTTATTATCTTAAAATATTTTTTTAACATTATTGTCAGATTATAATAAATTGATAGGGAAAAAAAGTTAGTTTTCATCCCCTATTTTTCCTCTTTTCTTCATCTACAATCCTTTTCTTTTCCAACCCTTTTCTTCTAATTTTAAGCTTTTCTTCTTCTTTAATTTTACTTCTCTTAAATCTCTGACCTCTTCAGCATTATTTTTTATATCAGAGCAAATGTTTTTTAGTTATTCTCACAACTAAACAATTCGAAACAAAAATGAAAATAACAAGAAAAAAGAAAAAAATCAGTCACTACTTCAAACCAATAGCCCTTTTTCCTTCTCTTTTTCCTTGTGCAGCTATCAAAAAGAAAACAATTGGAAAAGGCCAGAAAACCAAAATTTCTTCATAAACCGCAGACAACTCCCCAAAACAGCAGCATCAGTACTCCAGTGGACATATTTTCTCAGAATGGCAGCATCAAACCAGCAGAACTTCAGAACTTACCTTTTACCTTCTCCTAACAGCAGCAACCACCAATCAGGTCAGTCCACACTAGTAGGAGGACAGCAACTACATCAGGACATACACAGCAGCATCCATCACAGCAAATCAGCCTGGCATTCCAGGCAGCCTTGCACACCGGCAGCCTCAGCCACAATATTATCTTATTTTTTATTTTCTATTATTCATAATTTCTCTGTTTTATCTTAATTCAAAAACAAAACAGTGATAGTATAAAAGAGAACAAAAAAGATCAAAAAATTCAAACATAAAAAAAAAGATGAAAAAAAGTGATCCAAATTTTATATCGTCATCGTTAAATAATTTGTTCGTTGAATCACTCAAACTTTTGATTTGTTAAATTAATTTTTTTACACTTGTCATTTGAAGTTGTCATTATTATTTTGTTTTTCTACATTGCATTTTGGTGTATTATTTTGACGCGATGTATAATATGAAAAAGACTAGTATTCTCAATCTTTAAGGATATAGACCTAAGTTGTCGTAAAATTAATAGAATTAACTACAGTATTTTATAAAATCTAAATAATAATTTGAATCTTTATAAAAAAAAACAAGATATCGTTATTTATACTAGTTCGAGACCTAAAATTATTTAAGGAAAAGAATTCTTAATTGAAACTTCCATAAAAAAATAGAATTAATCCACCTAGCATTTAAATAATAAAATATTAATTAAACTAAAAGTCATAATCTAAAGAGAGAGAGAAATCTAAATCCACACACTAACTTTCGAGCCTTATTTGAAAACCTTTCTATTATCCAATCATCATGAACTTTAATTTGAAAGAAAATATAACCATCGAAATCGCCTATTAAAATTTCATTTCAATCCACAATCAAATTAAAAGTCATGTTTGATTTATCAAACTTAGTATTCTCTTAAACACCTCAAAAACTAGAAAATCTTAGGCCAAGAATATTGAAGAAATTCTTCATGTTAGTCCTCTTTTCTTTCAAAAAACTCACTCTCAAGTAAATTGTAAAAATTGAACTCAACCACTTCAAATAAATGGATATTTTGAATATAATATTGTCATCAATGTATAAACGAGATAGCTTGTTTCAAATATCTTAAATCCAATCTTTGCAAAGATATGTTTAGGTATAATTTCTAAATCTAAGCAAAACTTCTCAAGACTCGAATAATCAACCACATGGAACCATCTTTTAAGTTGATGTGTTTGGCCATCCCTCACATCAATTTCATGACCACCAATTGAATTGGTGATTTTAGAAGATTTATACTAATTTTAAAGCTTCTTTTTTCACAGTTAGTAGAATGAACAGTGACAAGTATAGTAGTGCTTATAGCTATGTTATCACTAAGATGACGTTAAACCTATCTACCATAAACAAATGACACCACCTCCATATTTTTCTTCCTTGCTTTGAGAAGGTAGAACAAAAGGCAAATAATAACATTTGTTTGCTTATCTATCCAATTTAGAATCTTCATAATTATTTTGTATAAGCTCCATAATTAATGATTGTCCATGATGAAACACTACTAGTTCTAAACTCTAAAATTCAAATCATTCTCTAAGACCATAAGAAAGGTTGTGTGAGACATGTTTTTTATAAGAAGTCTTGTTAAAATAAAAGCTTCAAACTTGGTAAACCAATTAATAAATCTTTTCTTGGAAAATCTTCCATCATATAATGGAATCTAATCAAATTCAGGAATAGATTTGGGTTCTACCAGTCTCAAAGTAAATCTATAGGCACATTTCACTCCTCTTTACAATCTCTATTTTCGTTATTCATTAGCCAATGTAGATCTATTATGGCTTGATCCGAGTGATCAAACATCTGCCCCCATCAATCTAGTTTATGCTCATGAACCTACACAACGACTTGGTTTCTATTGTCTTCATCCATAAAACAAATCAATTTCTTATGATACCAATTGATGCGGTGTATAGCATGGATAAAACTAGAGTTCTTAATCTCTACGGTTATAGATTTAAGATGTAGAGAAATTTAGATAATAAATTCTACTTTTTCTATAAAATCTTATTAAGTATATGAATCTCCATAATATAAACTAGACATTCTTATTTATACAAGTTCTAAACCTACAATTCTTAATTGAAAATAATTCCTAATTATAACTTACATAACTAATAGAAATCATCCATCTAGTATTACAATTCTTAATCTCTACGGTTATGTTTGATTTACCATATTGTGTCGTATAGTAAAATCATACATGTTTTCACAAATTTATGCATTTCAAAAAGCACTAAAATGCCTAGAAATTCCATTATATTACTTTGTTTTTTATTCTCAAAATTTCCTTGTAGAGAATGTATCCACAAATTTACAATTCTCAAGTTTGATCATTTTCATGGCCATCAAAGCACAAGGCTAAACATGCATAATCAAGGATATTTCAAGTTCTGGACTTCAGATACGCATCATAAAACCATTGTGCAGTTAAATTGTTTTCCATATGAATTAATACAACACATCAATTACAGAGGTAAATTTAGTAGACTAATTCAACTTTACCAGCCACATAGCCACCAAACAAAGTGAAATATGCTCAAAAGAAAAAATCACCATGGATGCAAATAAATATTCAAGCACTTAAGCTTGGCACATAGGAGTTTCCATAACTAAAATTACTAGTTTATCATGCTATTTTCCACACAATCATAGTAGCCACAAATTATAAATTTATGCATTCAGATTAACCTACGGGTGCACTTGGCTTGTGATCGATGTTAATGCATTTCAAAACAGTCAACAAAAATTGTGAGGAAACCTGAAGAACTGCAAAGCATAAATCTTCCAACTCTGCTTTCAATGCCCACAAACCCAATCTAGAAGCAAGTGAGCACCAAATAAGCAAGGTCTCCTCAGCTACAGCTCGAGCCTTTGAAGGTTGCAAGGCATAACTACAATAAAAAAATATATATCAGGAATTGTGATTAATTGTGATTAAAATGCTTGCTTGCAAAAAGCATCTTCAAAAACAAAAGCATCGTAGGATTTATTCTCATATTGTCTCAAACCACAAAAAACCTAGAAGCAAACCACAATGTCCATCAACAATAAGGAAGAGAAGAATTTAAATATTTGAGAGTTTTTCAACATTTTTTACTTATGAAAAAAAGGACCTCTCTCAGAAAATAGGCATAGATTGAGAATATTAATAGAAGTTGAGTCCATACATGGTTCTCATATTGTGAAGACGGTCTGCAAGCTTGATGAGCACCACACGTGGATCATTAACCATGCCCAAGAGCATCACTCGTAAATTATTTGCCTTGATATGTGAACAATAAAATTAAAAGAGTTAGAAAATTGTTGTACATCTTTGTGGGGCAAAAAAAATAACTATTGTAGTTAAGTAATGCTTATATAGGTTCATCTTAAGTTGTAAGAGTGCTATAGACAATATAACTAAAACCCTTACATGGAAGAATTAATAGCTTGACTTGTCAACTTTAGGGATGAGTGTGTAACCAAAATTATGTTTGGAACCTCACCAAACAGCTTATGGTTTTGAGTTGAACAATTTTTTATGCATGTGCAGATGTATTGAAAAGCACAATTGTAATTTGAGTGACATGCACCAACTCTCTACCAAAGGGTGTCACCATCACCCATTCACTCAAGTTTATATTTCCACAATTGTAATTTGAGTGACATGCACCAGCTCTCTACCAAAGGGTGACACCATCACCTATTCACTCAGGTTTATATTTCCATGTAAAGTATGATTATGATCACTTAATCTCTGTTTCATTTCTTCATAAGTACTAACATAATAATTTGATTAGTCACATGTGATTCAAGTGCTAACATAATCATGTGCTAACATAATCAAGTCACCTATGATTCGAATCGCATTGATGGAGTAAATTATAAATTAGACCTTTTAATTTTGCAAAATGAATTAATAGTCATAATTTTAAAAACTAATTAATTAGTCTTATATTTAAATCTATTTGTAACTCATCCTTTTCTTTCTTTTTCAAATAATTTTTTTTTTATCTTAAGAAATAGAAGAGGAAGTAAAAACTAAATAATATGAAAAGAATGATGAGAAAAGAAGACATTTTTCAAACAAAATGACATTAAATTAACCAAACATTGGTTAAAGGACTAATTAAATAGTTTTTTAAACAAGAGGAATTATTTAATTCATTTTGCAAAGCTAAAGGGAATAATTTATAATTTACTCCACATTAATGCTGATTATGATAATCACAGACTAATAAAACACTAATATTCTCTTTATCAATAAGCAAAATAAGAATTTTACAATGCAGACTTCACATTGGATACCTACCTCATCATGACCAAGGGTACCCTGGTTCACATTTAGCCTACGATGTCTCCGAAGCAGCTGGGGGGGGGGGGGGGGGGGGGGGGAAGGAATCAAGTGAATAGCAGCAGCTGAAATATATACCAATCTTAAGAGTACATAGATCTATAGAAATTAGGAAAATCACCATATGAAAAACAGAGTAGTAATTTGGTTACAATATTAGTGAAAGAAGAGTACAAATAGTTTAAGTTTATAGTGGCCAGGAGGTTAAGTGATACAATTTGCAACTCTAAACTTTCTATTTCAATCAGCGTCAGCATGACTTCCCTTTTTTCCTGAGCTATTATCAAGACTATTTCATACATATGATCTTAAATTTCATAATTCATAAAATATAAAAATCTTTTAATGCATGTACAAAAGGCAGCTATGGTCTACTGGTTAACACAAAATGATAGCATCCCTTAAGGCCAAAAATCACTATTCATCCTTGTACTGTCAACTTTCAGTCATATCACTCCCTCTACTCAATTTTCATACATACCAACTCTTCCACTTCAACTTTTAGGACTTGATAGCCCTTCCATCCAGAACATGACGGAACTATATTAATTAACCTCAGGTCATAAGTTGATTTAGCATTGACCAATCAAGTGTCGCTACATGGCATGAAAATATTAAATTTTTATTCTAAGAATTTGAGAATTATTTTTCTTTTTCCCTTTTATTACACATGTTTGTTTATAGCAGGTTAGGTTTCTTTTCTCCCTTTTATTACAATAATCCTGATTGATTTTTCTTTTTAATTTTTTTATTTTCAAATATTATTTTTCTTTTTTTCCTTTTTATTACAGACAATCCTGATTGATTTTTTATTTTTAAATTCAAAAAATTATTTTCATGCCACATGGAAGCACCTGATTAACCACTGCTATGAGGTCAAGCTAATGTAGGTTCTGTTGCGGAGAAGGATGGAAGGGTTAGTTCATCCTAAAAGTTAATGGGCTGGTATGTACCAGAATTGAGTAGTAGGGTTGATAATATTGAAATTCAATAGTAAAGGGACACACAATGATTGTTTTCCCATCCACTTAACCTTGAGCCCGAGAAAAAAGGTATACACAATTCCACGAGGTTGAATTTTACATTACTTGCCAACCAGGATCAATAAAATTCACATTCCAAAATTAAAAAAAAAATGAAAAGAAAAGGAATGAGAGAGGATGAGTTTACAAATATAAAATTATTACCTGATTTATGTAACTAATTTTGGAAACACCAGCTACTAACTTTGCCACATCCTCACCAAAGTTTTCTTCTATACTGAGCAAAGTCTCGCTTGTATCTTCAACCACATCATGGAGAATCCCAGAAACAAGTGTGTCAATGGCCTGCAGCAGACTTTAAAATATAAGCAAGAGATTCAATGCAAGCATAAAATAAGTACACAAATACACGAAAAACAAGTGGGACACTAACAAGCAAGTAGAATATTGGAAGTGATGTTCATCATGTGGTAATTTACGAGTGCAGGAAAGAAGAGAAAAGAAAAGTACGACAACATGAATCAATAGTTAGTATTAGAAAGCATACTCGTTTGCCAGTAGATGGAACCAACATAGCCAAGATTCTAGCAGTATGGATACAATGAGTGAAATAAGGGTCTCCAGTTTTTCGAAACTGACCATGGTGAGCTTTCTTAGCAAACGCAATAGCCCTAACCACCTGCCCTCACAAATTTAATTTAAAAATTTTATTTACAGGTAGCAAAGAAAGAAACAGCGGTGACTAAAACAAGCAACAAGAAACCGAACCAACCTTGGCCTCATTAAATATCGGGTACCCAGTCACATCAACCCCATCCACTATAGAACAACCTGTATGTTTAGACTTTCAGTCATTAGCACTATTTCTATTTATTCTCTTTTTTTTAATTTTATGAATTAATCAATAATTTTACCAGGTTGTTCTTCTCCTTTAGGCCATAAAAAATCCACCCTGGTGGAAAGACAAGCGCCGGAGGCAATAGCGACGGCGGTAACAGCTACGTGAGTTATTGCAGAGCTAACTGCACCATGGAGAGAGCTGGAACCAGAGGAGGCGACGGCGGCAGCGATGACGTTGGCGGAAACGGGGGCAATTTGGTCAAGAAGGCAGCGGTATTTGTATTTGGAGGAATAAGAGGAGCGGAAATGGAGGCTGTATCTGTGAAAGAGAAACGGTGACGTTTTGAGGGTGATGAACATTGTGGAGATTTGAGTTTCGCACGAGGGAGAGGGAGAGGGAGAGGGAGAGGGAGAGATGATGGGCATGGAAATGCTGTTATTAATTAATTATTACTCTATTGTATTGTTGTAGTTGGGGTTTTCTTTCTATCAATGGGAAGATAAAATCAAATATCTGGATCACTGTTGTTTTGTTTGTGTGGACTGGAGTTGAAGGGTTAATATGTGTGTTTAGTAATAGTGTTTTTTTTTAATTTGAAATTTGTTTTTGTTTAAGATTATTTTAATGTTTTTTTATATAATATATATTATTTTAATATATTTTCAAATAAAAAATATTTTAAAAAATAATTAGTATCATATTTACAAACACTTTTAATTAGAAGAAAAAAAAACATGAGTAAGAAAGCAAAACAAATTTTAAAAAAATAACATGTAGTTGAGCAATTTTTATCATTTTATTTTCTTTCAAAAAATGATATTATTTTTTGCTAAAAAGGTAAGGTAGAGAACTAACATTTTGGTGTGTTATAGTTACCTTGAAGATCCTGTCATGATAGGCTTTTAATGTACCAAGTTATTAACAATTTACCAAGATATTGATAGATCATTTAAATTCAAGAAAAAAATTGATTTTGTAAATTTATAGTTATAAAAAAAACTAAAAAAATAGTAGGTTTGTTTATTGGGGATAGTTAAAACCTAAAAAAATAATATAAAATGGCATGTGAATGTAGATTAGCACACCAAATAGTCACTTTGGCTTTTATCTACATCAAACAATTAGGAGGCCAAATTGTCATTCTAAAAAGATATAATGGTATAGTAAAAAATATTAAACTTAAAATAAAAAAAAAAAATTGTTGAGGGTATTGACAAAAAATAAGGCAGCTTTTGGGTGGGTATTGATAGATATCAAAGGCATCGACCCCTCCATTTGCATGCACAAGATTCTGTTAGAGGATGAAGTCAAGCCAACAGTAGAACATCAGAGAAGGCTTAACCCAACAATGAAAGAGGTAGTTCGAAAAGAAGTTCTGAAATGGTTAGATGTCGGTGTTATTTATCCATTCTCCAACAGCTCATGGGTGAGCTCAGTTCAAGTTGTGCTAAAAAATGAGGAATGACAGTGGTAAGGGATGCATATAACAAACTAATACCTACTAGAACAGTAATTGGATGGAGGATTTGAATGGATTACCAAAAAGACTGGGGCAAGAAAGCTTAATGATGCATTGCGGGTTTATTGGACAACATTGTTAGTCTTTAGGAAAGCATGTCATCTCCCTGTTGAATTAGAGCATAAGGCGTATTGGGCAATGAAGTAGTTGAACATGGGTTTGCAAGCTGCAAGTGAGAAACGGATTTTGCAAATCAATGAGATGGATGAATTTTGTAATGATTCTTATGAGAATGCTAAAATCTACAAAGAAAATGCTAAGGCATGGCATGACAAGCATATTGCATGTAAGTTTTCCCCTGATCAACGAGTGTTGCTTTTCAACTCGCGGCTTTGCTTGTTTCCCGGTAAGCTTAAATCATGATGGTCAATGACATTCATAGTTGTTAAGGTGTTTCCTTATGGAGCACTGGAAGTCACTCATGATGAGAAGGGAGCATTCACCGTAAATGGGCAACGTCTGAAGCATTATGTGAATAAGCAGTCAATTGGTGAGGATTTCATTCGTCTTGCCCTAACATAGCCATGTGAAGAGTCAAGCTACTGACTATAACACTGATTGAGAGGCAACCCAAACTTTTTTTTTTATTAAATTCACCTTTACTTGTTTGATTGTGTTGTGCAGGTTTGAACATTCATGCAGACATTTATTTTGCAATCAACACTACATGTTTGGCAAGTAAAAAAGGAAGTGATCATTTATTGTTCTCGTTATTTATTTATTTTTCTTTTCCCTTTCCCATTGAGAACAATGTGAAATTTAAGTTTTGGGGGGATGCATGCATATTCACCTATGACTAAATTTTGGCTGAAATGATTTTTTTCAAAACAGAGGGTGAATTTAAGATGCACTTACGATCAACTCAACACTTTGAGGTTCTTTAGTATGTTAAGCATGACATTCCTCGGCTTAGACTAGGCAATATCTTATAAAGAAAGTTTAAGTATACTTATTTTTTTGGGAATTATTGAGGTACATTTTTTCTTGCATAGTTATATGAGTTGTATAGCTAAGCATAAAAGATAACTGTGATGTTTTTCATGAGATTATCCCTTTTGATCTAGTCCTAAACAAGGTTTAAGTAAATAAGAGTGATATCAATTAAGAAATTGAATGAATACATATATTTGGAATTTGATATACTCCAATGTTTCGAGTTGCTTAGTAACAAAGGGTATTCATCACAAATTTTTCTTTTACGTCAAACGACAACTGGAAATATGAGTATGCAAAGCACTTTTAGTTTGTGACCTGTTAAGTAACTAGGTGCATTCATCACAAATGTTTGTATTCGTGTCGAAAGACAAATGTCAACTTGAAGAAAACTTGTTTAAAAAAAAAGAGGAAAAAAAAGAAGAATTTGTCACTCTTATTTGCTACCTTGTTTGTAGTAGTTAGAAAGAGTAATTACAGGATAAATATTGCATGATTCAATTATGTTGGTTACATGATACATGTGACTAAGTTTGGAAGTTTGTACAGAGATTTGAACTAAAGGAAGTATGTATACTTAATTTTCCTTTTTTGATATTGCCTATAAAAATTAAGGTGTTAATGTTTGCATAATGGACTCCTTAGGTGTTGAAAGTTGAATCTAGATAAAATCTTTGTTCTCCGTTGTAATGGTTTCCTTTTGCTTGAGGACAAGCAAACATTCAAGTTTGGGGGTATTTGATAATGAAATATATTGCATACATATTTTGAGAAAAAGTTATAACTTAAAAAAATATATAAATTATAAAGACGGACAACTAGAGTGAGATTTTTGAGTCATTTATGAAAATGCCATATATTTTCATTGTTTTTTTCCACTTTGACTCTTTATTTGTCCATCCCTTAACAAATCAAAAGTAGTTGACCTTCAATTTAGCCACAAATGAATCAAATCACTAAAAAACAAAGTTTAATGACTAAAAATAAATTGTTGTGTGAGTCCACAATAAAATGTGAAAATAACTACAATACACACATGTACAACTTTGGTTTTTTTGTTAATTAAGACTATCAGATAAAAGTCAAGATGTTTATATTCAATTATTTGATGTTGTAGTTAGTAGGGTTAAACAAATATCATCTTGTCTCATAAGGGAAAACATAAGAAATAACACTCGATGTATTATCTAGCTTGCATTGCTCTACAAGTTGAAATAAAAAAAAAATCAATTAGAAGAAAACAAAAAAATAATCAAACTCAACCATATTAACTTGTTAAAATTGCAATCTTAGATCAAGATAAATTTATATAAAACAATAAAAAAAAAACCTAAAATTCATTAGTATGTGAATCAATAAAAAAAATATAAAACACAATTTCCAAAACAACCTAATATTTAAGGATAAAATTAAAAAATAAAGGGGTTGATGAAGAGTGAAGTTGAATAAAAAATAATCACAAAACAACTATTTCAATTAATAAAGAAAAATTATAAAGTTATTTAATCAATCTAATATGAAAATATTACAAGATAATTATTATTTTTTTTTATAAAAAAACCACCATTTCAATGAATGGTATCTTGTGGATGTAACTATAACCACATTCTTTTAGTATTTTGTTAATTAATAATAAAGTACCCAAATCATAGTTGTCAATACCGTTCCGGTCGCCGTTCTGGTTTTTCGACTAGAACAGAACGTTCCGGTTTCGGAGCATTCCGACGTGCCGTTTCGGGGTTGTACTGTTCATATATATATATGAAAAAAATAAAATATTAATTTAACAAGCATAATTAAAATTCAAGATAAATTAACTTTAAATTATACAATACAAACACAAAGTCAAACAAAAATAATCTTAAAATTAGAAACATCTCTAAAATTCCAAAATATTATGAAAGTAAAATATTCTAAAATAAAAGAAATATAAACCAAACATCTTCTATATCATTAATATAAAAATAAGGATCTTGATCTTGCGGTAGAATATAAGGAAAGTCATCAACTAGACATTCCAATAGTTGGTCATTTCCACCAAGCTCATTCTCATCATTAAAACATGTCTCTTCATCATCTAAATTTAAAGTAAACAAAGACGCTTCAATACTCTCCCAACTTATATTCTCTCCATCAAGAAGATTGGGTTCTTCACAAATCTATTTATTTAATAGATCAATGTTATCAAGGCTAATAGGATCTAAAACATTCTTGTTTTGCTCAAATTCCTACAAAGAATAAACACGAAAGAAATTAAAAAATTATTATCAATGTAATAGAAAATAATTATTAATATAATAGTATTGATATTTTACTTTCCAACATTGTAATAGAAAATGATTATTAATATAATCATTAATGTAATAGAAAAAAAATCCAACAGTATAGTCTTTTATTTTCCAAAAGGTCATGCTGACTCTTAATTTCGTATCTCCCTTGAAATATATATATATATATATATATATATATATATATATATATATATATATATATATATATATAATTTTGAATTTTAAATTGATTTCGTTTCCTTTTAAAGGACGATTGTTTGTCCTTACTCCTTATAAACTTTTCATGACGCCGAGCACTCTCAAATCTCAATCCTCTATCAATTTCTCTCAAAAAATCCCTTCTCTCATCTTGAAGGTCTATGCCAAAATCGGCTTTGTCCCTTTGCCACTGTCAAATTCCTTGCTAACCCTAACACTGATGAGGTATACGCCAAGATCAGCTTCGTCCCTTTGCCAAACACCGACCTTGATTTAGCTCACGATAGGGGCTTTGATTTTGATTTTGATTATTGCACAGAAAAAGAAGGGTGTTGCTTGGATTGACACAACTGAAGAGGCAACCAAAGCCTACGATGAAGTAGCAGTGTTGATGAGTGGCCGTAGTGCCAAAACAACCTCCCGGTGGTTGCAAATCAAACAAGAAATGGTTAGAACACTCAATCCCCTGTAGTTTTGTTGATTTTTGAGCCCGGAACGGCACACCCGGAATGGAACCGAGGTGTTCCGGCTGGAATTTCCGGGACAGGTCGGAATGAAAACCGAGACAAAACCGACGTTGTTTCGTCCTGGTTTTCTTACTGGCATGGCACGTTCCGGAACGACATGAAATTAACAACTTTGACCCAAATTGGTCCAAGAGAGGAATGAAAAAAATAGAGGGAAATTTCCAAATCACAAGTCATTACTAGGTACACTAATGATGGTGAAGGGAAAGGCCAAAATGGCTTGTTTTGAAAAAGAAAAGAATAAATAAGTGGATCTTAATATCATGACAGTGTGGTGGTGAGCCACCGTCCTCTGCCATGCCCAAACGCCAAGCTATTTTTATCGACAGGGGAGGATTGTCGAAAATTTACATTTAATGCTTAACGAAAAAATAAAGGGGCAAAGATGATGGTTCCCTTTTAAGGAACCAACACAACAAGAGAACGAATCAAAGTAACCGAACCCCAAAGTATGTAATGAACCCCATGTCAATTCACTTTTATCAATGTCAGGCACTATATTTCAATATGCACTGGAGGAAGTCAAGAACCAAAGACAAGCAAAGGTAATAAACACACGTGGTTTAGACAACCTATAAATGATCAACTCAGGACTTCCACAGAAGCAACGGCCAAATCTTCAGCTTCCTCAAGATGAACTCGAGGCTTCCAACAAATCTGTTAAAAGAAGTCATTAAAAACTAAGTGAAAAAATCATCAGCTAGCTGTTTCTTGAGTCTTGATGGTAAATGGGAAATTTGTAAATAACCTTGGGATGTTAGAATGATGAGGTGCCCACTGAAGAGTATCCTGCAGCTCTCATCTCTTTTAAAGTTCCAGATAACCAGTCCAAGCCCTCATAAAGTCCATCTCCTCTAAGAGCACAAGTCCCTTGTATGTGCCATTTTCTGTTCTTGAGTTCAAAAAGACCTAGTCCTTCGCATACTTCTATTGGGGTCATTGCTCCTTTCTGAACAAGCAAAACAGAGTCCATCATACCACATGCAATATAGATCAACAGGAATTTGCAGTTCAATGCAACACTCTCATGAATTTCGAGGCATGCTTACAGATAATCTATTAACAAGGATACAAATTACTATAGAGTGGGATATAGATCATAGGCTGGGATGTGTCGGCCATCAATGTGAAGCAATTAGAAATAGATAAACAAATGGACCTCAACATAAAGAAAGCAATTACTCCTTCCAGCTTTTTCTAGTTTAACTCTGTTTAATAGAGTGCTTTTGCTCTTCATTTTATCTGTTTTTATATATAATTGATTGATATTGTTTTTCTCAAATTAATGAACGTTCTAATTCCAATTTTAAACTCTGGAGCCATTGAAACAACCATCACAGTAGCTAAGAATCACAACTATACCATTTTCTCCATCACTGCTGCTACCACCTTTTGATGACCATTACAACCATATTTGCCGGACTGTTTTGGTTGAAACAACCTTTAAAGTAGCTAAGAGCGCTCATCAACAAAATTAAAACCATGAAATTAGCCCCTCATTTTTAAGAGATTCATTAATGACTAACCAAATAAGGGCTCAATCCTTAGGCTGGCAACCATTAAGAACAAACTAGACGGAGATATCTACCCATGCAGAGATGACAAAAGGTAGGGTTGCCACCAACCGCCTTCCCATTGCCTGGCATTGATGAGCTTATGATTGTGTAGTGGACCAGTACTCTTCGAGACAAATGTTGTGGGATAGGATACTTTTCTTTTTTCTCTATGATGACATGCTTCAGGTTCATTTAGGGGAATTTTTAGCTGATATTCAGCAGCATTGCTTTTATATTTTGGAGGATGTCTTATGGTTCTTATCATCAATCACAATTTTGCAATTCTTTTTAGTCAGCTAATATAACTTCATTTAATCTATAAAAAATAATCAGGTAATGGCTCTTATTTTTTTTGTTATTATTTTAGTAATGAGAATACAAATGTAGGTGGGTATGCCTGTATTATAGCTTATCCAGTAAATTGCTGATGTGGGTAATGCACAAAGCTGGAAACGAAATGACACTTTCCTGTGTATGAAACAAAATAATTGATCACCTGCACTGATAATAAAGTAAGAACAATAACAATTCACATTGGACTTCCTTAATCAAGAAATCATACATGAATATCAAATCGCAAAGCATGGTTTCAGTCAAGGCAAACATAGAGAATTGCAGGAAAAGTAACTTGCACCACAAGATCCAGAAAGCAGACACAACAAAAAGACAGCACGTATATGGATAGAATTGGTAATTAATTATTGCAACAGGTAACATGAGAGTGTGTCAGTGTGCAGTTGTCTTTCAAATTATGATTATATACTTGTACTGGACTTTTATATCCTCTATGCTCTCCATCTACATCAGAAGAATAGAATTAATTCTATATGGTATTGTTCAATTTTGCAACATTGCGATGGCCAGACAGTTGTATCAGGACACTGACTTGGACAGTTCTATTTGTTTGTTTATTAATATCGCAAGTATACATGCAACTCATCAGAATCACTCAAGAAGTCCTAATTTAACGAGTTTTATATATGAGGAAAAGCATATCCAAAACCATTAATAGAACTTACCATGTCCTGTTTATTGGCAAACACCAAGATGACACTGTTGAGCATAAATGGATCTTTGATGATGGTCTGAAAGAGAAGATAATGGTCAACTTAGAATTCTTTCTAACATTAGTATGGTAAAATCCACATACCTTCTTAATATCCAACCTGAAATTCTCCCCTTGCTCTTACAATTCTCTCTCGATCCAATGAATCAACAACGTATATCTGTAAGGAGAAATATATTAACTACTGCATAAAACCTGAAAGCAAGGTACAGATTAATGTACTATTATGAGCCCTTCAGTTTCAAGACAAAGCTGATAACTTGCACACATTCACTGTATAAGTATGAGGATCGAAGAGAGAACTGAGCTTTAAAAAGAAACTATGAATTGCAAGAAGCATAGCTTGGCACAAAAAGACATGCAGACAATAAACATTACCAGTCCATCAGTGTTATTGAAGTAATGCCTCCAGAGTGGCCTTAATTTCTCTTGTCCACCAACATCCCAAACGGTGAATACCACATTCTTATACTGAACTTTCTCTACATTGAACCCTATGGGTGGTGGGAAGAATCAGTATCTTATAATATCAATCGGTAGGTCTATATTAAGAGCAAGCTACATCCACCATATCATAACTGTGAGCACTGATGGTTTCATGAAAACAAAGATAATGAATTGATAAACCAAAAATAGGATTAATCAACAAAAAATTCATATGATGATAGCATAGGGTATAAGCACAAAAAAAGAAGTGAATATTTGATACAGCCAAATATATGCAGTTCATCCCTTCAATAGTACAATATAAGCATACATGTATATGATATGTGGCCAAAAAGAACAGAGCATAAAATAGCAACACCATAAGTTTTAAGAAGGTGATACAAATATAGCAACACTTAATGGAAAGAAATGAAGTACGCATTTATAAGGGAAAATGCCAACCAATGGTAGGGACAGTAGATAAGACTTCTCCAATGTGCAACTTGTAAAGTATGGTAGTTTTACCAGCTGCATCAAGTCCCAGCATCACAACCTAAATTAGGAAAAAGGATGAGATCACAAAACATATGTTGGACTCGGCACTGCACAGCACAATCAGACATACGAAAGACACAGCCACTAATTCCATTACTCATCTTCAACAAAAACATCTATCTAGAGCTTAAAGTTGTTTCAAGGATAAGAGAAAACAGTAAACAGTAACCAGGTCTGGATTCGATTGGAGAGTTTCAAGAATCAAATTAAAATCTCTTGAAAGCGTATCATCAATGTCAGTTTCCAATTTAAACAGGATCAGATCATGTAGATTTGATATCTGATGCGATTTTTTTTACAACAATTAATTGAATAATTCTAAAATAAAAACGCTAATCACAAGAAAGAACCCGAGATCGTGATTAAAAGGTATAATTGGTCTAAGATATGACATGACAAAGGTAACCGGTAAATGACAGAGATAGAGAGAGCGTACCCGCATCTCGGTGTTGCCAAAGAAGGAGTCGAAGAGCTTGCGAAAGGCTTGACCCATTCCCTCTCTCTTTCGTTTGATCTCTTGACTCTCTTTTATTATTATTTTTTCAAAATCTTTTCAGCTTTTCTTTAATCTAATCTAATTGAGTCTTTCCGTTGTTCTATTTCGTTTTTGTTTATACTTCTCTCAAAAGAGAGAATACATGACTTGACGGAGGAAAATAATAGGCGCCTGCTTTCCCTTTTTGTTCTTTTCCTCCACCTCGAATAGCAATCCCCTCTCTCTTTCTATTTTTACTTTTCGAAAAATTAGCATCTGTTTCGTATTGTTTTGTAATCTCCGATTTTTATTGTCAATTTTTTGAAAATTAAAATTAAAAAATATTAATAGGCTCAGTTTTTAAAATAGACTATAACGAGTCATAAACCCGTGCTCCGTTTAGGGATTAATTTTTTTTTATCTAGTTTTAACATATAATTTTTTATTTTGTATTTTGATTTTATTCTTTTATTTTTTAGTTTAGTTTTGATCCCTTGATTTCTCGGTCCTTCTAAAATAGTTTTAAATTTTTTGTTTGTATCTATAAACCTTTGCTCTTAGTTTAGATTTTTAATTTTTATTGTTATTTGTATTTGTATTAAATGCAACTCGCGTTGAAAAAACATAGTAAGTTTTAACTTTGATGGTGTAAAACGAGAGTGAAACTCTTTTTTAGGGCATGCATAGTTAAACGTGAAATGTTTGAAATACCACCGCAGGTAACTCTTCCATTTTGTCTTATTTTAGGCTACAAAAGTTACTTTACTGTGCACTAAAAAAGTAAAATTACCGGGACATCCCCACTGACAATTCTTGATTTTTGTCTTATTTGAGAGTATTATGATTATTGTACTATGCACAGAAATGAAAAAAATTAGAAATATCTCTGATACTATGACATTATTTTATACGATGCCGCACGCGCCATCTGAAATATGCATGAGCTCTGAAATTGACGTCACGCCCGAAGACACGCCCACAATACCACAACAGATAATATAATTAAACAATGATAAATTACCAATACACCCCTATAGTCAACTCTTGGATTTTGTCTTATAGGGGGTATATATGTACTTATACAACTCGTGGTGCGCATCAGCTGACCTGGACACTTCGATTATTAAAAAAAAGTTTAAGGATTAGTCATGGTGCACTTAATCTAACTCAGAGACCCCGTTATAAAATATATACAAGTGAAAAAAAACAAAAAAACAAAAGCTTAAGTTGGCCCGTAGACACCGGTTATAAAAAAATAAAAAAAAGTATAAGCATGAAAACACTGTAGCAATCCATATTATTTTTTAAAAAAATTAGTCCGGAATTAGTCGTGGTGCACTTAAGCTGGACCGGAGCCCCCTCGGTCTTAAAAAAAATGTATAAGGAAAAAAAATAATAAATTGGTTCGGGGATTAGTCGTGGTGCGCCCAAGCTGGCTTAGACACCCTGATTACAAAAAAACAAATTTAGTCCAGGGAGTAGTGGTGATGCGCTTAAGCTTGCCCAAAGATCCTGGTTAAAAAAAATGTATAAGTGAAAGGAAAAAAATAAGTGTGAAAGCATTGTAGTAATGCATATTGTGTTTTAAAAAAATTCGGTCCGAGAATTAGTCATGGTGTGCTTAAAATGACCCAAAGACCCCGGTTATAAAAAAATATATAAGCGAACAAAACAAAAGTATAAGAAAAAAAAAGTATTAGCGGGAAAGCACTTTAGAAAAAAAAAACTGGGGATTGTCGTGGTGCTTTTAAGCTAGCTAGGACACCCTGATTATATATATATATATATCAGGCAAAAAAATGCTTTGGGGAAAAAATTAAAAAAAAATATAATATGAAAAAAAAGACTGTAGTGGGAAAACATTGTTGGAATCAACAATGCTTTGTGTGGGGAGGTACAATGTTTTTTTTTTTTTTAAATTCGGTCAAGGAATTAGTCATGGTGTGCTTGAGCTGACCCGGAGACCCTAGTTATCAAAAAACATTTTGGTTCGGGGATAAGGAAAAAAATGTATAAGTGAACAAAAAAAAGCATAAGGAAAAAAAATTAAAAAAAAATAATAAACTACTTTGAGGATTAGTTGTGGTGCGCGTAAGCTGACATGGACACCCTGGTTATCAAAAAAACATTTGGTCCGGGGATTAGTCGTGGTACGTTTAAGGTGGCCCGAAGATCCTGATTATAAAAAAAATATTAGTAAAAAGAAAAAAAAACTTAAGCTGGCTCAGAGACAATGATCATACAAAAATATATAAGTTAAAGAAAACAAAAAATATAAGCGTGAAAGTACTGTAGCAATCCATATTATTTTAAAAACATATTCGATCTAGGAATTAGTCGTGGTGTACTTAAGTTGGCCCGTAGACTCCGGTTATTAAAAAATGTATAAGTAAGCAAAACAAAAGTATAAGAAAAAAAATAAAAAAATATACCAGCAGGAAAGCACTTTAGTAAAAAAAAGTGGATCTAAGGATTAGTCGTGGTACACATAAGTTGGTTTGGACACTCTGATTATCAAAAAAATCGATCTGGAGATTAATTGTGGTGCGTTTAAGCTAACCCGGACACCCAAATCATAAAAAAAAAATACAAGTGAAAAAAAAAAAGTATAAGCAGCAAAAAGAAGGTTTCATGGAGGAAAAAAAACATAATTATGAAAAAAACAAAAAAAACTATATAAAATTTTTTTGGATATAAATATTAATCGTGGTGCACTTAAGCTAGCTTAGACACTCCAATTATATATATATATATATATATATATATATATATATATATATATATATATATATATATATATATATATAAATGGAAAAATAAAAGAATAAAAAAATATAACCAAAAAAAATTTTCATGGAAAAAATGAAAAAAATAATTAGAAAAAAACATAATGAAAAAAAAGGCAAGAAAAGAAGAAGAAAGAAACAGGAAAAAAGCAAGAAAAAAATAATTAGAATAAAAAACAAAAGTGATTAGAAAAAAAGAAAAAAAAAGAGGGGGAAACACTGTTGCAATCCAAGGTAAAATATGTGGAGAGCAAAAGTGATTTCCTCACATGATTTAGCTTATTGTTAATGATATAATGATTATTTTGTCAATATTAATTAATTAATTAATCAAAATGATATAACCGTTTAGATCTATTATTCTTTATAATATAAATACAAGATAAATCAATTCTTTTAATATTTTAAATGAAAAAACTACATCATCTTAAAAAACAAAATAAAAATTAAACTAATAATTAGTGATTTTTTTTTCTATTTTTACTTCTTAAAGCATAGTCAAATGACTAAACACAAATTTATTAACTCCCGTCTAAAGACTTTATTATATTTTATTTTTGGTCTTTTGGTTATAACTAAGTTGACTAATAGTTAATTTGGTAAATTAACAAACATAAATATTGTTTAAATCAGAAGTGGTTGATGATGACTCATGTCTTATTTAAAAAAAAAACATATTTTAACCATTTTTATTTAATTTGACTTGTTAAGGCTCTTTATAGTTGTTTTACTCAAGCTCTTATCATTGAATTATTACAATGCTCAATGTTAGAATGAACCCCTTTTATGTTAGTATTATGATGCACTTATATACATATGTGTATTTATTATTTTTAGCACATGTAAATAATAATAGAAACTAATATTGTTGATTTTTCAATAAAATCTCTTTGGCTTATTATCTTGTTTGATTCATAACTACAATGTCTTCACAGCATATATTTTTTCTCTTTTACCTCACAAGAAACAATTATGATGAATAACCATGTAGGCTTGGGAATCAGCTATACAATTCTCAAATAACTTGACCAATTATCTCACTCATATGATTCAGAACTTGATAAAAAATGAGAATTATTTTATGTAAATTTCACTCCCTACCAATCCAATGAGCTGTTAAGGACATATAGTTAATATTTTGGATTGATGTCCATGTATATGTTGTTAAACATAATCGCTGACCCCTAAAAGCTATCTTTAATGTTTCCTTCACTTCAACATAAATTTTCAAACAAACTCTCATAACAGTAAAACAAGAAGGACTGTCAAATCTAGGTTGTATGATCATAAAAAATAATTTAAATCTCTTACCCTCCATAAAATTAAAAGGCAATTCATGAATTATAACTATTTTATATAATATTTGTCTACATTCATCAGAATTATAACCTACATTTATAGTGCTTGTTTACTTTTATCATTTATGATAGATCGTGCAGTGGTTTATATTAGGGTAGTGTTAGTGGATGAATTAGTGGATGAAACATTTTGATTTTAAAGATTTTTCATCTGTAATTATCAAATAAAAATGATCAAAACATGCTAATAATATATATTTTAAAAAGAAAATCATCATAGTTAAACGATGAAACACGTTTAAGCTTATACTTGATATGTGAAAACTACTACTATGTGTTGTAGGTGGTCATCAGAAAAATGATTATGATTGATCTCTAAACCATCTACAACAATAAGGATATCTTATAAATGAATCTATTTTACTGTATTTTTGCATAACTTTTGAATCAATTGTCTTTGGAATAACTTCAACAAGTAATTATATAGGCACCATTCTGCAATACAAAGGTACAACACCTACAATGTCTAAAAAAGGAAGCTTAGAAACAAATGGCATGTGGAGATCATACCATTGGTTGTCTCTTTACAACACTATATTTTTTTTCTTCAAATTTTGTAGCATTTATCTATTCAAATGCATCTTAAATTGATCCTTAATCATCAGAACAAACTCTTTACATCAGCAAACCACATCATGCAACACAAATTGATTCAGATAGTAGAATGTATGTTATGGAAAATAGAGGACCAGTCAACATGTATGCTAATGGAAAAATAGAATGTTGAGGCCATAAGAAAAGAAAGGAAATTCACCCTCACATCCATTCTTTTATAGGATAATCTTATTGGAAATTTCAAAAATTACCCCAAATTTGCACCAAGTGCTCCATGAATTAACCAATGATCACAAATGGAACAACATAAAAGAGAAGTAAGGCGTGATAGTAAAAATTAAGATGAAATGTATCACTAAGAAACCCTATGTATAACCATAGGAAGATGGAAAGGCCTATCAAATACTGAGATACTTGTTCATTTATTAAATTACGGTCTCTTTCATCTATCAAAATGGACTCAGGATGTGAGCTTATGAAATATTTTTAATTTAGGTTAATTTTATTTTTTTTAATTGAGTTTTGGGTTTTTTAAAGCCATAAATGGGTTTATCAAGATCTCTAGGGTATTTTGAAAAAAAATAGTTTGATTTTTTTGGCACAAAATACCTTTGCTGTAACATTCTAGAGATCATTTAATCACCAAATTCTGGGTTACAAATAATGTGTCATCTACACCTTTTTAAAATGTAAAAGATGATCGTCATGTCATCCACTCTTTATTATATAAAAGACTATAAAGTTTGAAGGGAGAATCATGCCATTTTTTATGGGTTGGCATGCCATCCTGATGCGAACCAGCCCAGAAACACCAACAAGGACTTATGGGCTATCTTTTCCTTTTGTTTCTAGAATTAAGGGGCTGAATGAAATGCTATAAATAAGACTTATAAGATTTATTTAATTTTGTTAGCTAGAGCCTAAGGCTTGTTTGGGCTTAGTTAAAACTTTGGTTTTAGCTAGGATCCAAGGCTTGCTTGGATGAAGTTATGGGTTTTTCAATTTAGGATTTTGGATCAGTTTTGGATGGACCTCATTTAAGTCCACATAAGGGGTTCATTAGGGTTAGTTTTTAAAAGACTATTTAAACTCATGTTAGCTAAATTTTGGCAGCCATGGATGAAATTTAATTATGAACTTTTTAGTTTATGTGTGAGAGTGATTCTTGCATTTTTTTAGTTCTTAAACGAACTGAATCCGACTTATCAAAGATTAACTGACTTCGTGGCATCATTCTACTCATTCCAATAAGTGCTGGTGCCTTGGGGCAGGTTTCCATTGTGTCACTCTCCTATCAGATCTATTTCGGCTTTTCGGGATCAGATCTCATTCTTGGTTATGGGTTGCGTGACCACGTGATCATGAGGTTTGCATTAGGTGGTATCCGAGCTAGGCTCTGAAACAAGGTCATATCATTTTTTTATTTTGGTGCTTTTTTAGTGTTCCTTAAAGTTTTCAGTGTTTGTGTTCATCTCCTTGTTTTCAGTGTTTGTGTCCATCTCCTTGTTTTCGTGTCTGCGTCATCTAAATAAAAAAAAAGAGGTTATATTTTATCTTTTTCTATCTCTTCATTTCAGTATATTAAATAAAAATGAGAAAATAGAAAAGAAAAGAAAACAAAGAGAGATGGAGGCATTAGTTGAAATTTGAAGAATCATTGAAATTTTGCAGCAGAAAACACTACTATGGGGAAACATAAGCAAACCACATCGGAATTAATTGAAAATTCATATTCCATCTATTGTGGTTGAGATAGAATCATATGTTAAATTTGGGCTTATTCTAATATTTCTTGAGGTATTATTTTGAGATTCATTTCTGCCGCAGAAACACCACCTTAGTGAACCCTTAGAAAAACACTTTAGAATCATTTAAAACTTTACATTCTATGTCCTGGGATTGATATCGCATGATATATTAATGTTGGGTTTATTTGGATATCGTATATTAAAGTTTTCAATTGGAGGTTCATTTCTGCTGCAAATTGATCACAAAAGGGGTTGAGTACCTAGAAATATGAGAACGACCTATAATTTGAGTGATGTTTTTAGTTTAGTATCAAAATACTGAATATTGATTTTGAGATCATTTCAAGGTCGTTTGGTCTGGGTTTCAATTCTGTTACGTAAAAATTGCATAAAAGGTTAGTTCTGCTCAAGTCTCAAAAAGTGATTCGTACTGTTTAGTTTTGTCCAATTCTCTATTTTTATTCTATTTTGGGTTATCTAGGAGTCATGTAATTGTTTTTGCTAGTATTTGCTTCTATTTTATTTCCTATCTTTGTATCGTCCACAATTTGTACGACTTTGCATTGTTACTCGTGAAATCGTAATTGTAGTTTTGTTTTACTCTGTTTTTAGTATTTTTATTGCTTCTTGAGTCTGAAAATCATAATTAGAGTACGCTGCGAAGGCTATTAACTTTGATTTTTTGATTTTAGTTCCAAAAGAAAGCAAGTTGTGAGGTAAAAGGGGTAGTGAGCTTATTAGAGTGAAAAACCTTGATTTTTTTGTGTGATACACGAGAGTTGTGAGGTAAAAGGCGTAGTGAGCTTATAAGAGTGAAAAACCTTGATTTGTTTTTCTCTGATACATGAGAGTTGTGAGGTAAAAGGCGTAGTGAACTTATTAAAGTGAAAAAAACTTGATTTTTTTGTGTGATACACGAGAGTTGTGAGGATATTTTTTTTTTGCTACTAACCAAATTTTGTAGATTCAAAGGATGTCTGAAAACAACGAATCAACGACACAAAACGCTAGCATAGCGTTTCAATTACAAGTCATGGGTCAGCAACTTGAGTTGTTATCTAGGACATACAAAGATTTGAAAGATGACGTGAACTCGATAAAGAAACAGAATAGTGGGGCTGGTCGCCGAGGAAATACGGTCCGTATGGTCGTACGAAATAACAGATCTAATTTTGAAGAATATATTGATGAAAACACAGATGTGGGCGAAGATGACTATGATTTTGCATCTATTGGCCAAGGAATCAGGTCTGGACCGAGCAGAGCTAGGAGGAATGTGAATTTTCGTGGCATGGGGAATTATGAAGATATGGATGGGGACACCATTAAACTGAAAATTTCGAACTTTCAAGGTAAAAATGACCCTGAGGCTTACTTGGAGTGGGAGAAAAAGGTAGATTGAATTTTTGATTGTCATAGCTATTCTGAATAAGAAAAGTAAAATTGGTGATGATTTAGTTTACAAAGTATGCAATGATTTGGTGGGATCATATTGTAATTAGTAGGAGGAGAAATGGGGAGCGACCCGTTCAGACTTGGGGTGAGATGAAAATTTTAATGAGGAGACGATTTGTGCCAAACCACTATTACAGAGACTTATACCTATACCTGAAGCTCCAAGGTCTGAATCAAGGCTATAAGATAGTAGATGAATATCACAAAGAGATGGAGATAGCAATGATTCAAGCCAATGTTGTTGAGGATAGAGAAGTCATCATGGCTAGATTTCTTAATGGGTTGAATCAGGACATTGCCAATGTAGTAGAGCTACAACACTATGTGGAGCTCAAGGACATGGTTCACATGGCTATGAATGTGGAGAAACAACTTAGGAAGGGACATGTTCGGCCAGGGTTTAATTCGGGTTCTTCATCTTGGAAGACGAATTTGAAGATAGAGGGTATTGTCCAGCCGAGATCCTTTGTTCCTTCTAAAACTGAACAATCAACGATAAAGTAGATGTCCCTACCGGTGCCAAAGGTAAATCTAAAACTCAGCCTAAACGTACTCGTGATGTTAAATGTTTCAGGTGTCAAGGGTACAAACATTATGCTTCAGAGTGTCCAAACAAGAGAATAATGATGATTAGAGATGATGGTAATATGGAATCGGAAACAGGTGTATGATGATCAAATAAAGATAAAACGTGAGCATGAGGCAATGGGGAGAGAAAATCAGGGTGAGGATCAAGGGAGAGAAGACCATCAGATTCGGCCAGAACCCAAACCACTACAACCCATTCAGACAGTCATCCAAATGCAAACAAATCAGACCATTCAACCACAACTCAAAAATACCCAAACCTGGTCAAGAGTGGAGGTAAGACAAGAGGAGTGAAGAAAGTCAGGAAGAGTGATGAAAATTGTGTGGAAAACTAAGGAAACAACGAAGTTTTTATGCTAGAGAGGGTGAGGTTAGATTTGCATATCTCACTACCAAGCCAATGATTTTACTTGTGTACAAAGAGGTTTACTTTAATACTAATGATCTTGATCATATGGTGCCTAATTCTGCTATTTATTTGTTGTAGGAGTTTGATGATTTGTTCCCCAACGATACTCCAAGTGGATTACCACCATTGCGGGGGAAAGAGCATCAGATTAATTTTGTACGTGGAGCTTCAATTCCTAACGGACCATCCTATATAAGGAGTCTAGAGGAGATGACTAGGCTTCAAAGGCAAGTTTATGAGCTAATAGATGAGGGATATATTCGTGAGAGTATAAGCCCATGTGTTGTACCCGTGTTACTCATGCCTAAGAAGGATGGAACATGGAGAATGTGTGTTGATTGTCGAGCCATCAACAATATAACGATTTTGATTCGAGGTCAAATCCTTTAGAGGATAGAAGGGATGATGCGAACTAGCCCAGAAACACCAGTAAGGACTTATGGGCTACCTTTTCCTTTTGTTTCTAGGATTAAGGGCTGGATGGAAGGCTATAAATAAGACTTATGGGATTTATTTAATTTTGTTAGCTAGAGCCCAAGGCTTGTTTGAGGTTAATTAAAACTTTGTTTTCAGCTAGGATCCAATGCTTGCTTGGATTAAGTCATGGGCTTTTCAATTTAGGATTTTGGGTCTGTTTTGAGTGGACCTCATTTAAGTCCACATAAGGGGTCCATTAAGGTTAGTTTTTAAAAGACTATTTAAATTCATGTTAGCTAAATTTCGGCAGCCATGTATGAAATTTAATTCTGAACTTTTCAGTTTATGTGTGAGAATGATTCTTGCTTTCGTTAATTTTTGAACGAACTGAATCCGACTTATCGAAGATGAACTGGCTTCGTGGCGTCATGCTACTCATTCCAATAAGTGCTGGTGCCTTGGGGCAGGTTTCTGTTGTGTCACACTCCTATCAGATCTATTTCGGCTTTCCGAGATCAGATCTCATTCTTGGTTGTGGGTTGCGTGACCAATTGATCACGAGGTTCACATCACATCCTATCTTCATTATAAAAAAACTATTAAGAAATTTGAAGGGAGAGTCATGCCTCTTTTTTATGGGTTAGACGTATGGACAGGCCTAAGCGCCTTACATACTTGTTTTTTATTTAATACAGTTTTAAACCCTTAAACTTAAAAAAAAATCATTTCATCTTTTTTACTTTTTATTTAAAGGTCTTTTTTTTGTTATTTAACTTTTTAAAAAATCAACCTCTTTTTTAGTCTCATATGCGTGCATTGTTATATAAAAAAAATTATTATTACAAAAAGTCTATACACCTAATTATTATATGATTAAATTAAAGATAATTTAAAAAATAAAAAGTCATTAAATCTAGTGAGGTGCATGATCCTTATCGTGGGTTTAGTAAATTAATCAAGATTCAAATGAGTTTTTTTTTAATTAAGTATTTTTATTTTTTTTATTTCAATATTGGGCTGCTTAAGAATTGTGAATCATGATTTTTTTTTTCTGGTTATCATGCTCTTAAGAATCGAGTCACAAGTTTGGGTTGTTAACCTGTGTCGATCTAATATGTTGTTCAATATATTATCATCTGAATATTTTTAAGAAATAAATATTTTAATATGTTATCATATCAATATTTTTCTTAAGAACATCATCCAATGTGCATCAAATCTTAAATTCATTATTAAATTTTCTCTTTTAGAAAACATGGTAGCAATATTTAATTATTGTTTTTGCATTTGAAAAAATAGACTGACCCATAATGCACTGCAAATAAATGATCTAGCATTCAATAAGTAGTGTTTTGTAAAGACACAAGATATAGAGGTATGATTTCGCAGCGATGAGTGCTTGAAAGTGTGATATTTTTTTTTGGGTGTATTTTATGAGTGTGTTTTACCTAAACATATATCTAATTGATTTTTTTCAATGTTTCTTTTTATAAGTTTATTGAGCCAATATCAAGAATAAAAAAATCTAAAAAAATAATAATTTTTAAGTAAAAAAATATCATGCATTAGAATATCAAATATACCTTATATTAATTAGATATAAAGGAGGAATGATTTTTTTTTTTTGGTATATGGACATAAATATTTTTACTTTATCTTTGCTTGGTTTAGTTGTAGGAGACCAGACAAAAGGAGATAAATTACTTCTTTGTCTTTGCAACGTATTGTCATGTAGATGTTATTTTTGGAATATATTTTGAAGGTTTTTTTTGTATCTATTTCAATATCTTTAGATTATTTAATGATCATATTTTTTATGAAAACAATTCTAGTAATACTGATAATTTTCTTGATAATGACTTTTTAGATTTAAATTTCATGATGACTTGATTTTCTTCTAAGATAAAGAACATGAATGAAATGATTAAACAAAAAGAACTTGGATGTGGAGCTGAGCTAAGACGTGTCAGCATTTACATGCCATAAGCTCAAGTCCGAGTCTAAGTCTTTTTTTTTGTTTTTTTAAAGAACAATCATATATGAAAGGTAAGTTCTTTGAATGGATTACACACACTGTTGTTAATTTTGTTTTGTTTCGGCTGAAACGATTAAAAAGTTTTGTATCAGTTAAAAAAATGAGAGTAAACAAAACATTTTTTACTCTGCTTAAAATTTCAGCCGGAAAGTTCTAGTTTCGTTTTGTCTATTCCAATTCGGTCAAATAGTGTTTTTTTTAAATAATGAATAATTTTACAATATGAAATTTTATGAGGAGTCTCTTAACATATTTATATATATTATGTTACAATTTCAGAGCAATCAGAGAATGTAATGACCTTGCAAGAGTGATGATGACATTCTTGTAATATTATACATCTTCAAAATTTTGTTCAGAAAAATCATTTTATTGTCTTTTTTAGATTAGCACAATTCTAAATAATTTTAGTTTTAGATTTGAACTATTTTTTTTGAATTAATATATTTAATTATATATATATATATACACAAAATAGTACAACCCCGAAACGACGCGCTAAAATGCTCTAAAACTGAAACATTCCATTCCAATTTGAAAAAAACAAAGCACCAACCAAAATAGAATTAACAACCTTGATTACACATTGTTGATGTATCATCATTATCATTTTGCTAGAATCTAGACAATCACGTTAAGTTATGGCAAGCTACTAAAGACAATCTTAAAATTAGTAATTTATTTTTTTCTTAGAAAAAAACACACATCATATATTTTGGCAGGTGGTGTGCCACCTCAATATTGTTTTTTTTTAAAATAGTACGGGTTTGTCCACCCTTGTAAAAAACTTATAATAAAAGACAAGTTTAGACTTGAAGGTTTGTGCATGAATTCATACATGTTGACAATTTTATTTTTTGTTGTTTTCTTTTATTATTCTACTGAAGAGAAGAATTGTCCTTTTTTTTCAACCACCAAAGCGGTGACTGAAACCTAGACTTGTAGATGACACATCATTTATTTTGGCAGTGATGTGCCACCTCAATATTGCTTTTTAAAAATAGTACGGGTTTGTCCACCCTTGTAAAAAACTTATAATAAAAGACAAGTCTAGACTTGAAGGTTTGTACATGAATTCATACATGTTGACAATTTTATTTTTTGCTGTTTTCTTTGATTATTCTACTGAAGAGAAGAATTGTCCTTTTTTTTCAACCACCAAAGCGGTGACTGAAACCTAGACTTGTAGATGACACATCATTTATTTTGGCAGTGATGTGCCACCTCAATATTGCTTTTTAAAAATAGTACGGGTTTGTCCACCTTTGTAAAAAACTTATAATAAAAGACAAGCCTAGACTTGAAGGTTTGTACATGAATTCATACATGTTGTCAGTTTTATTTTTTGTTGTTTTCTTTGTTTATTTAAAAAAAAACACATCTAATTTTTTGTTTTAAACATCCTGAACACAAATTTAAACTAAAAATTCATTTATAAACAACCAATCCATGTAAATATCGTATTTAAATTTTTTAGATATAAGAACTCAAATCATCATATCTCCCTACATTAAGGCTAAATTACTCTTACAAAAACAATTTTCTCCTCCCTTCTCCTGTATACATTTATTTCCTTTTTCCTTTAACCAAAACCTATACATATCAATGAATATAATAATAAGTTAAGGACATGACTTGGAATTTTGAAAAATCTAAGAGTACAAGAGAGAATTCATATAGGTATAGGAAATTGCTCTGGAGATAGAGACAATTGAGTTCATTCTCTGTCTCCGCGTACTAGAAAAAATTATCTCGTACATGTCACACACTACAAGAAAAGAGGGGTGTTTGCAACGGACGGATCCGTTGCAAACACCAAAGGAATCAGTTGTTAATATTAATTAGCAACGGAATATGCAACAGACGTGTTCCGTAGCAATCCTATGATAGCAAATTCATTTGCAACGGCGAATCCGTTGCAAATTTGCAACAGAAATTCCGTTGCAAATTAGCAATTAAACTTTTCAATCAATTTTGAATTTATTTATTTTTTAATTAATTATGAATAAATATTTTCATAAATATTATTGATATATTATTAATATTGAGAACTAAATAAATATAGTTGAAATTAAAATTTATAATACAACAAAGATTCAGTTACAATTACGTGTATAAGTAAATCAACATGGAATAAAAAAATACACATTTTGAAGTATTGGCTACTGATCCATTTATGGAATCAAAACCATAAGCTAAAAGAACTCGCATAAGATCAATAGTCCATGCCTCATCCTCTTTGTTTGTTAGTAGATATCCACTTTCACATGAGCTCCTCAAACGACAGTTACTACAAACCTGAAAAACAAAAAAGAAGTCATGTTTAAAATGGCCATTACTAGGCAATCATAAATTTATCCAACGTGAAAGACAATTGTATTGATAGATGAGAATCCAAAGGAAGACAAAATAATGAAAGTTGAAGTCACAAGATGTGATTAAAGTAAGAGCCACATGAGATAGTATATATAAATTTAGTTGTGGAGGAGTTACTACTAAACAAGGTTTACATTGATAGTTAGGAAGATATCCTAAAAGATTGGTCATTGGAGCACGGAGTAATCAATCAGGAGATGAGTTGCATACATTGAAAAAAATAATGGAACAAAAATACTGGATACAAAAAAATACACTATAATTTTTTTTCTTAAGCAAGACCTAATTGAGATTAACAAGGTGTCTATCTAGCATGAGAAGAGACATCAGCAGAATCAACAATGAAAGCAACATTGATCTATATCTTATAATTCCTCAGTGCAGAGGTGAAAGTCAAGACAGGACAGTCAGGGGTTGCAAAATTTCACCTTTATTAGTTTGAGCAGATTAAGACGAGCTATGGCATCTTGATGATCTAGTCTTACGATGAGCAGAGGTGTCATACCCGTCCTCATCTCTGGAGAATCCATGGTTAGTAGAGGCTCGTCTATGTTATCTGCCACTAACACAGCTGCAGCTCCAGCTTGTTGAGCATTCCATGCTTTCAAGGCAAAGTAGCACTCTACATTTGCAACAAGAAAAACGAAAAGATCAACGTTTGATTTCATCAGCATAAACTAATGCAGAAAGCTCAAAACCTCCTTTTCAAACACTCAAGCTGTCGGACCTAGAAGTCAACAGAATGTGCTCCCATGTTGAAGCGAGACAACAAAATGGAATTGTATAAAACAGAGGATTTTGACAATGAATGTTGAATTATTTCAAAACACATGGAGAAAAGGAAAATATATAGAGAACCCACACAATAAATCTATTGTCTTCTCAATACCTTTCACCAAATTCAAATAAAATCAAGGTAAATAAGCACACAACTAGAATCCAATCCCTTACTAAAAACTGAATATGCTTTTGTAAGCTATTCAAAAAAGCAGAAAACAGGTAGCCATCAATGCTGACTCCACAATTAGCTTCTCAAGTCCATAAACATAGTAATTAAATATGTGAAGGAACAAAAGAAATGGGTCAGCACCTCTCAAAAATTCACTGGAAATTTTGCAAATGGAAGAGTATGTTTAGCAACGGAATATACTTTTCCCTCCATATTTTCCTCAATTTCTGGACTCATCTTCGTCATTTTTATTAGATTAGGTCCTGCACACCATAAGCCAATCCCCAAAAATATCATCAAACTTTAAACCTTGAATGAGAGAAAAGAAAAATCTAAAGACATGTTGAAATTCCAAATCTCATTAAATTTCATAGCACAAACCTCCAGATGATTGTACAGATTGAGAAACCATAGAAATGAACTTTGGAAACTCAATTCGCTAGTGCCCGAAAGCACCAAGTCCCAAAATCACAACCGGGACCCTCTCCTCCAGAAAACACCCTCTGATTTAACCATATCAAAAAAATCCAAAAACTACCAACTCCAATCAAGTTCAGAGACTGAAATTATGTTACTATTTTTTCCATTTCTATTTTAAGGATGGGCATGTGAAGAACAGGTGGTCTTTGTCAGTAATATCGTTAATAAGTGATAATTCTTGTAAAATCATGTTTATAGTTTTTTTTAGTTAATGTCCAGGAGTGTTAATTTTTTTACCCATCACTCAAATTTCTACATCAATATGCACTAATCAAATCCCTTACAACTCCATGCGATCATCCCTCCTAAGCTCAAGCTCTCAAGCTACAATCTATCCCCAGAAATTAACTCAAATGCTAAACAAATCAAAAGTAGATATAGTTGGAAATGTTGACCGTACCTGAAGTTGAAGAGAATCAAATTGCTGAATAATTGTGTATATTCATGCTGTATTGTGTACAGATTTAACAAGGATTGTGAATGTGCAATCCTACTTTGTTGCCTATAACTTCGGCAGATCAAGATAAAACAGGGAAGATAAATACAGGGTATCAAATTGCAATTCTAATTCCTTATTTAGTTTGATCCTCTTTAACACTCCCCCTCAAGTTGGAGTGTATGTTTATGACACCCAACTTGTTGAGTAGCACTTCAAATTGTGTCGAACTAAGAGGCTTAGTGAACAAATCAGCTGGTTGATCAGTGGTCCGCACATAAGCTGTTTTTATCATCCCTTCTTGAATCTTTTCTCGTACCAAGTGACAGTCAATCTCTATGTGCTTTGTTCGCTCATGGAACACCGGATTTGAAGCAATGTGCATGGCAGCTTGGTTATCACAGAAGAGTACAACTGGTTGCGTGTGACTTATTTTCAGGTCTTTCAAGACATTTCTCAACCATGTAATCTCGCAGCAAGTACTAGCCATAGAACGGTACTCAACTTCTGCACTTGATCGCGACACAATATTTTGCTTCTTTGTTTTCCAAGAGATTGGTGCTTGGCCGAGTAGAATGCAGTACCCGGTTATTGATCTCCTTGTGTCAATGCATCGGGCCCAATCAGCATCACAGTATGCTTTCAATTGTAAGGATCCAGTAGAAGGTAATAATATTCCCTGCCTAGGAGTGTGTTTGATATATCTGAGCACTTTGTGTGCTGCCTCCAGATGTGGCTGCCGTGGTTTGTCCATGAATTGGCTCAGCACATGCACCCCGTATGCCAAGTCGGGTCTCGTGATGGTCAAGTAGATTAATCTACCCACAAGTCTTCTGTATGAAGATGGATTATCTAGCAGCTCTCCATTGTTCTGTGTAAGGGACAAATTGTGCTCCACTGGAAACCGTGAGGGCTTAGCTCCCAAGAAACCAGTGTCATCCAGTATTTCCAATGCATACTTCCGTTGACGCAATGTGATGCCGTGTCTTGATCTTGCAACTTCTATTCCCAGGAAATATCTAAGCTGTCCCAAGTCTTTAAGTTTGAATCTTCTGGCAAGAAATTGTTTTGTCTCTTCAATTTCCTACAAATTGTTGCCTGCCAATATCACATCATCAACATAAACAAGTAATGCAGTGAAGTTACCATCGTGGTTTCGGACGAACAATGAGTAATCTGACAGTGATTGGCTAAAACCAGCAGCTTTGAGACAAGTTGATAATTTCAGAAACCACTGCCTGGATGCCTGTTTGAGGCCATACAGTGATTTATTCAATTTGCACACACGATTCTCCCCCTTTCGGCCGAAACCAGGAGGCAAGCTCATATACACCTCTTCAGTTAAATCACCATGCAAGAACGCATTGTTTACGTCTAGCTGGTGAAGAAACCATCCCTGTAATGCGGCAACACTGAGTAGTAAACGGACAGTCACTAACTTGGCTACGGGAGCAAAAGTTTCCCTGTAGTCTATCCCTTCAATTTGGTTGTAACCTTTCGCCACTAGGCGTGCTTTGTATCTCTCGACTGTTCCCTGTGGTGTGAGTTTGATCTTGAAGACCCATTTACAACCGATTGGTCTTTTGTGAGGAGGCAGGGGCGTGAGTGTCCATGTGTTATTGGCTTGCAAGGCTGCAATTTCATGGCTCATGGCATCACGCCATCTTGGGTCTGTGATTGCTTGGGAGAAGCTTGTGGGTTCTTTGGTGAGTGAGAGATTGGTTGTGAAAGTCTTGTAAGATGAAGAGAGATGAGCATATGACAAAGAATTAGAGAGGGGATGAGCAATACCTGAGGACTGGACGTTGCCCGTGGAAGATGAAGGCGCAGGTCTGACAAGGAGGGCTGCTTCAACATGGAATTCTTGCAAAAAGGAAGGAGTTTTGGTGGGTCTGGTGCTGCGCCGTGGTAACGGTGTGACAGGGATAACTGGAGGAGATGAAGTAATGGGTGTGGGCTGGGTTGAAGTAACTTCACGGGTTGGGTTTTCTGGGTTTGTGTCTTGGGCTGTGAGAGGTGGACTTTTGGGTGGTATGGCTTGTGGATTTGGTGGATCGGAGGGCTGTGGGCTTCGGTCATCAGGAATGTGGGCTGTATAGGTAGGTTCGGAGACGGGATGGTTGTGGATTGGTGAAATGAGGTTATCGGGTTGGTGTGCAGCGGAAAGAGTAGTATTTTGAAAGGGGAATTTGTCTTCATAAAAAATGACATCTCTTGAGACAAAGACTCTTTGAAAATTGGGATAAAAAACCCGGTAACCTTTTTGACCGTGAGGGTATCCAAGAAAGATGCAACGCGTTGCGCGTGGGTCAAATTTTGAGGGTTTTTGTGCATGTGTGGAGACAAAGCATAAACATCCAAAAACCCTTAAATGAGAAAAAAGAGGAATTTGATGAAACAATTTTTCATATGGTGTTTTGCCATGAAGAATAAAACTTGGCGTTCTATTTATAAGATATGCTGAAGTAAGAATTGCATCCCCCCAAAATTGTTTAGGCAATCCGGCTTGAATGAGTAAAGCCCGTGCCATATTAAGCAAATGTCTATGTTTGCGTTCAACAACACCATTTTGTTGTGGTGTGTTGACGCAACTAGACTGATGGACAATTCCTTTGAGAGTATAGAAAGCATCAAGTTTGAATTCATGACCATTGTCACTACGCACAATTTTGACTTTTGAACTGAATTGAGTTTCAACCATACAAATAAATTTGATAAGAAGTTCTCTTGTGTCAGATTTTTGTTTCATCAAATAGACCCATGTGCAACGCGTAAAATCATCTAAAATAGTGAGGAAATATTTTGCACCGGTAAGAGAAGCAATTTTATATCCACCCCAAATGTCAACATGTATCAAATCAAAACATGCTTTACTAGAAATAGAACTTAAAGAAAATGATGACCTTGTTTGTTTTGCTAATGGACAAATCAAACACTTGTCTGTATCACAAGATTTTTGTTTGGAAAAGGGAAGTAATTGGAAAACTTTGTTTGAGGGGTGTCCAAGGCGTTGATGCCAAAGACTTGAGCTTAGAATTTGGGCAGAATTGCATGTTGCTTTCTTGATTTGATCTAGGTAGTAGAGCCCCCCTCGTTCAGATCCCATCCCAATCATCTTCCCCGAGCGTAGGTCCTGTATAACACAAAATTGTCTTAGAAAGATTGTTATGCAAGATGAATCCCAAGCTAATTTACTGATGGAAATTAAATTGAGCCGAAAAAGTGGTACACATAAGACATTATCAAGGACAAAATTGGGAGAGAAAATAATTTGCCCAATATGAGTGACTGAAGCCAATGACCCGTCTGGCAACTCAACCGTAAAATTTTCAACCCTTTTTGACTGTGTGAGTAGGTTGGGATTACAGACCATGTGGTCTGTAGCACCACTGTCCAAAATCCATGTATTGGTTTTGCCATTGTAAATAAGGGAAAAAGCTTTACCTGCCAGCTCCTCATGGTTTGAGGGATTACCGACTTGGTTGGCCATGGAAGTTTTATTTCGGTTTAGCATCTGCAAAATCTGCTTGCACTCTTCCTGCGAGAATGGGAAGCTAGGCGCTGTCATCCTCCTATCGGTTGCATGTGTTGCAACTTGATTACCTCTTGAAATATTGCCTTGTTCACCTTCCTGTGAAGCTCTCTTGCGACAGTAGTCGAACGTGTGCCCCTTCCAGCCACAAAAGGTGCACTTAAGGTGTGCACGACAATTTTTGGTTGTGTGGTTTGTTTTGTTGCATTTTCCACACCGCATGCCTCTTCCCTCTGTCTCAAACCGTATACCTCTTCCTTCTGTCTCAAACCCGTGATTTTGATTCTTCACAGCAAAGGCAGCCGCCTCTGGTAAGTTGGATGATTTTCCATTCGACATCTCCGTCTGTCTCTCTTGCCGGAGCACAAAAGAACACGCCTTGTTCACGGTGGGCAGCGGTTCCATTAACAAGGTATTGCTGCGCACGGCTGTGTAGGAATCATTCAGACCCATGAGGAATTTCATCGTCTTTTGGGTCTCTATGAAAGACACGGTGTTCTTCATCGTTCCACAGTCACATACCGGGATCGAGTAAAGTGCATCCCTTTCATCCCAAAGACTCTTCAATTTGGTGAAATAGGAACTTACAGTCATGTTGCCTTGTGTGCAGTCATGGATTTCATTCTCGATGTGGAAGAGATGAACAGTGTTTACATGGGAGAATCGCTCTTGAAGGTCAAGCCACATCTGACTCGCCTCTTTGCAATGGATGACGTTGCTGGCGATTTCCTTTGTCATTGACCCAAGTAGCCATGTTTTAACCAAATCATTGCAGCGTTTCCATTGCTGTAATTCTTCGGGTTGATCCTTACTGGGTTCTTTGATTGATTCATCAACCAACCCAATTTTGTTCTTGACCGTTAAGGCCATTCTCATTGACTGAACCCAGGTGCTGTAATTGTCTTCTGCCAACAGTTGTGGCACAAGTATTATTCCGGGTTGGTCTCCATGGTGGAGATAGAGAGGATGATTGGGGTGTTCCCACTTTGATTTTGAAGACATGCCTGTATCGGTTGCCTTCTCTGGGTTATCTCCCATGGCTGTGTTGCTAGGGTGATTTTGTGTTTAATTGGGTTTTTCAGTTTGATGCTCTGATACCATGAAGAGAATCAAATTGCTGAATAATTGTGTATATTCATGCTGTATTGTGTACAGATTTATACAAGGATTGTGAATGTGCAATCCTACTTTGTTGCCTATAACTTCGGCAGATCAAGATAAAACAGGGAAGATAAATACAGGGTATCAAATTGCAATTCTAATTCCTTATTTAGTTTGATCCTCTTTAACAGAAGTAGATCTTCGTTGTGGTGGTGATGGGTCTACTGGGTAACTGAAGCTCGACGATGGCAAGGTGGTCGGAGATCAGGAACAAGAGTTGGAACGGAAATTAAAAACCCATTGTTTACGGCAGTGGTTAATTTTTTAGGAGAGAGCGCGCGGTGTTTGTTTTAATTTTCAGAATAAAAGATACAAATGAGGGTGCGCAGATGAACGAGAGGAAGATAATTAATGGATTTTGAAAAGAAATTTTCATTTGCAACGGATAATTAGTTGTAAATGGTTTTAAATTGCAACGGAATTTCCATTGCAAATTTAAATTGCAACGGAAATTCCGTTGCAATTTAAAACCATTTGCAACTGATTATCCGTTGCAAAGTAATTTTCATTTGCAACGGATGATCCGTTGCAAATGATTTTAAATTGCGATGAAATTTTTCTCTCAATTTTTCTCTCAGGTATACTACTTTGTGTCTGTTTTCTTTAGCGTCGTTTCTTACCAAAAGTTTTACTTTTTTTTATCAAGATATCATCAGCAAAGTGTTTCTTTTGCAGTGATCAGTATTTTTGTGATGTTGTTGATGACGATGATTTAGTGTTCAGTTTTTTATTTTGCGATCTTAGGTTGTGCTTTTTGTGATAAGGCTTCCTGATCCAAGGTTTGTGTTTCAATTTGATGGAGAACCCAAGTGCGGCCATCAAGTGTTCCAGATCCAAGGCAACAAGTGCAAGCAACAGTATAATTGCAACGACTATTTATTTTGACTTTCCATTCTCCCATATGTAGGAATACCTTCTCAGTTGATAAAAAGCATTTTGCCTCCCGAAATGTCTCTCCTGCTGGAGACATTAAATTGAACAAGAAAAACCAAAATTTAAAAAATTTGGCTGTCTCTCGGGATGCCTTCTGCATTGGACTTGCCCTAAAAGGGCCATGGACACGCACTCTTAGGATTTATGGAAGATTGGTCCAAAATTAAAGATGGGAGTCCTTACATAGCAGGGAGTGTTATATAGCTTGGGTAAAATTCTTCCAAAAGACCGGGGGAGGACACGCAGAAAACTGAGGGAGATCATTTGAACTCGAAAAAATTGCCAGTGGACCAAATGGTGTAAGAAATTTTATTGGTCTCAGCTTAGCGTTAAGTACTAGAAGTTACTACGTTTCTTTCTACCATGATTTATCCCATTTTCAAAGAGAATTAAGGATCTTTTCATTACCTCTCCACTTATTGACTATTTATTTTTAAAAAGCCTTCGTAAACTTGGCCTTCTCTATTTATCCATATCCATCGACTTTCATCAAAGATGGAATATAGATACATTTTGCGTATGACAATCGCGTAATAAGAAGCCCTGTTTTTAAACACACGATCACAACATGTGTGTTTAAGTACGGAACTAAACAGCTAAACAAAACCTCTGAACTAGAGAGTAGCATTCCTGCACAGCTCGCCAACATTAGTAAGCACTACGATGAATCAATCAACAATACAAAATGAGCCATTTAAACAGTTTGATCCCATCCGTTCATCATGGAGAGTATTAAGCAGGATCCAACAAACCGTACAAATGACTACATATTCCTACATCAGCCCCTACATAATATTAAACCCAGCCCAGGCAGTAATGCCAGCAGCAAAACCTCCACACCAAGCCACCTTTATAACCTAACTGGTTCACGCAAAAGCAAACTTGGGGGACTCAAGGGGAAAATATTTCATCTGCACATACCCATTGCCAGGTAAACAAATCAAAGATGCCCCCAGCAACTCCCTGAGTTGTATTCATAAAGATAGCTTTTGCTGCAAAAATTGCTTTCTATGAATCTAACATCTCATCTTGTATATCATTTGGGGCAATAAGCCCCGGAATGGAAAGCATTCTTTGTCGCTCTCTTTCCCTCTGAGTAGCAGCCTCTTCAGCATAGAGATCTTTATTATCCTGTAGAAACAACTAAGCATTCAGATTGCACTTGCTTATCTCAATCATATTGATGGCAAATTGATGGGGATGGGCCCATTACCTTTTTAACTAAATTTGTCCGATTTTATTATTTGACATATAGGGGCTTAAATTGCAAAATAATAATTATAATTCCATTCTTTCATTCATGGACAAAAGTGTATTTACTATGCAGGTAGAAGCAAAAAACAAAATATTGGAAGTAAAAAAATCTCAGAAACTAAGATGAACGCTTGGAAAAAGTTCCTTTTAAAAAAATAAAAAGAATTGATCTTAAACCTGATCCAAACCATTAGCTTTTGCAACCCCTAAACCACCATATAATTGTGGACGTCCAGAGGGCCTATAAAAGGCAAGGTGACCTTCACTTGTGCCCCCACTAGTATTTAACATCTTTTATACCATTCACCTGTTTGTGGTAACGAGGAAGAAATGAGAGTTTAAGCAAATATGGTTGGCAATCAAAGAGTTACCTGAGCAGAGAATTCCTTTGATTGCACAAGAAAGTCTCGGATGTGATTCTTAAATGCAGACAGGTCGTTTCTTGACTCATATAGTCCATTAACAAATTGAGAGACCTGAAAATATTTTCATATTACCGATATCCATTGGTTGGATTTTGGAATAAAGCAGCAGAGAAAAATATAGATAAATGAATTCACCTCTGATGCAGTCATATTAGGGAATGATGTACTCAGAAGTTTAATGGTATACTCACGAACAAACATTGCATTATTTGGGTATGAATAAGAGATTGTCGCAGCATCCCACAGAGGCTCTGTCAAAGCACCACTCTCCACCTGAAAGGTGGCATCCTCATTAACCATAGTTGGTCACGCCTAAAACTAGGAAAATTTAAGTGCAGGCACATACCAAGCAAAACAAGTGTTGTAGGACCAAAATGTGCAACTTAAAACCAGGTTTGTGAAATGTATCTGTCAAGACAGCAAATATTTCCTGCTCAATTGTCAAAAAGTATGACCTGTAGAACTGATTACAGAACTCTGAGGCCTGTCAAATTACACAGGAGAGTGAACAAAGCATCCCACACAGCATGATATTTTGATAGAACAAGAATGCAGAGGGGAAATGCACCTGAAAGTTCTTCAGCATCTCCAACAATAGGTTTAAACCAGTCTCAGCAATGTTCCTCTCTGTATGACGGAATGCCCATATGATTGAATCCATCACTAGCTTCAGTTGCTGGTATTGAATAGCATGAAACAAAAGATTTCAATTCAATGGAAGTTTTATAATTGAAAACTTTATAATAATAATAAAATAAATAAATAAATAAAGCATTTATCCCAAAGTGTAAGAGATTGCTTCTCAAGCGCCTCTGACTAAAATAATCAAACCTAGCGGTCCATTCCCACTCAAACAAAACTGTACTCTTCTAAGATCACATGGCAAAACTAATCGAATGAATCATTGCAAGTAGAACTGAGCAATGCATTAAAGATTGATAGAAGAAACAAAATAACTTCAAACACCAACCTCACTTGACAAACGAATCAAGGCAGGGAAACAATGTGTAGCAATGGCACGGAGTAATGAGAAGAACTTAAGGCGATGTTCTGGATAATCTTCAAAATTTTTGGTTATCATCTGCAGCACAGAAATACTCATCTCAACTGCACAACTTCTAATGCACAGTTGAAAAAAAATAATAAATTCAGCCATGATCTTATATGCTCATATATATTGATCATCAATGGCATATGCTATGCTATACTATGCAATATATAACACTAACATGACCCAATGCACCTTTTCTTCTAAGATATCAAGAGAGAGATATTCTGTGCAGAAGTGCTAAAATGTACATGATAGCATTCCTATAAGCAACATTTGATGATAGCATGGCATCCTCCTAAGATATAAGCTTTGAGTAGATATAACTAATCTCCAAAAAGAAAAAAAACAGAAGAAAGCATCACGTTGAGAATTTTGTCACTAGCTGCAAGTGGATTGTTCAATGACAGGGTCTGCAAGCTTATTGTAATATTGCTCTACTGACTTTCCAAAGGATATATATGCAATCTTATTGAATCAATGCTCTTACATATGGGAAAGGGATTGATTAAGAACATGTATGATTCTCTGGGGAATGAGCATCACCTCAATGTAGCCACTCAATGAGTGATGGACAGGATGAGTTATTCTCCAAAAGAGAGATCAGAGCTCAGATCAGAAGGCTAATCTCACAAGGAAAAGATTTCCTAGTGCATAAGGAAGCTAAAAGAACAAATAATAAATATAAGAGAAATGTTGGAAAGACTGATGATACTATACAAGGATCTATTAGTTCTGGATGCTTTTAAACAATTATGAAAGGAATTTTGAGTTACATGCACACACAATAGTTTACTGGTTTCATTGTTCCATCAACTACATTATTTCTGTCCATTTCACATATACTTTTTAAACATTAAGATAGAGATGCAGAAAATCAGTCCTCAACTGCTGTTGCAAGATGTAATGAAATGAAAGATTACTCATAGACAGAAAATTTCAACATATTGAAGCCACATAAACGAGCACAAAGATTTACAGTCTTCATACTTACCTCCAACGTACACTGGAAAACAGCTTCAAAGATTCGGGGTACATCTTCTATCATTGCAGCTTTGTACCTTCATCCAGAGAAGGAAAACATCAGAAATATATCTGATAGAAAGCAACTGATAAGAAACAGCATTTTGCAGTGGTCTCTATTGCCTCCAGGCCGCAAGCACAGCAGAGAATATGAAGATCAGTAGCAAAGCCTCAATCCCAAACTAGATGGGGTTGACTCAGACTGATAAATAAAAAATATAAAACTAGCAATGCCTTAAAGAGCAGCTATGTTTAAAAGCATATAATGCAGATGCAAATCTGCAACAAAGGCAATTCTTACTCTATCCATTTGATCAAGTATCAAATGCATTGTGCATCTGCAATTTCACAAATAGAGAATCTAACTGTCACCTTCCACCAATGATACTACCGACTAGATGTTTGAGATCAACATTTAGTTAAGTTGATATTAATTAGTCCAATCCTCACCTATCTTTCAACCCATCTACTCATCCGAATAACTTAACAAGAACCACAGGAGTAAGCAGTAAGAAAATTCTCTTGAAGATGAATAAAATCTATTGTGCTACAAGGTGCAGAATGTTCAGAAAAGTACTAAGCAATGGTAGTTTCAAGAACTACTGATGTGAGCTTTCACCAAATCATTACATTGCAAGCAAAGAATATTAAGAAGGTGTAACATACTTGTTTATAATTGTTGCAAAAAGTGACAAAACTTCTGATTCTCTAGCATCAGGTAAATTCCTAGCATAATCACCAAGAACAGGATCCATCATTGGGGGCACAAACTGCTTCCCAATTTGTGCCTGGTCTTCAGCCTTGTCCAGAAATGTCTCAATGAGTTTAAGTGTCTCCCTCTTCACAGATCTGTTTGGTAAAAGCACATTAAAAAACAAACAAATTATAAAAGTCCATTATATCTGAAACTGCACCCTAATGGTGACTCACCGCAAAAGTTTCACATAAGATGTTTTAGATGCATAAGGCCCTCCTTCAGCAATGCTGCTTGATATAAGCTCACTATACATTCTGCCAATAAAATTTTAAATCAAGAGAAATGGATTAACTAACACGAACAAGCAATATATCTCTGGCAAACTCAAAGCTGCTTCTAAAATAGCATCAGAGAAAATAGTATAAAGCACACCTGTATACGTTAAGCATGTCCAAAAAGATAAGAGAAATTTGGGATAAAAAGTATGTCCCAAGGGAGCTTGCAACACTTGTATTGGTCTGCAAACCAACATTGAGTTGAGTCAATGACATTAGATCATGACATATCAGTAAAACTAACAAGTGAAACACCCAACAAGTTCATTTAAGACAACAGAAAAATTAACCTAGGGATGGCAATTTCACCCAAGCCACTAGGTATTTGGTGTCACCAGGTTACATGGTTAGATTTTTACCTAGTTTGACTGGAGCCAAAACAGGCCAAGTCAAAACCCAGCCCGGTTTCACGTAGGCATGATATGTAATATCTTTTTATCATATAACAAGTGGTCTATGATGTAAGTTAAATAGTTGAAGCCCATTATAAAAGTAATTTCAAAATAATGAAACACACAATTCAACACTATATACATGATTTCTCAAGACAAGAGATCTTCTACGATTCATATATCTATATGACCATACTAATTAATGATTATTGGTGATATTTAATGACATAATTCTGTATTTTTAAATCACACAGTGTTAATATTTTAAATGTGACTTAGAAATATTGTGCATGTGAGATTCTTTGGACTAATTTATAAAGATGTAATTTGGTGGTGTTACATGAAATTTCAAGAGTGGTGTATTTTAAGAATTAAAAACAAAACTCAAGTCAGGTACCCACTCATTATACAACTAATTATCATAATAATTAATCCCAGCCCTGGGGTTGACCTCAAAAAATAATAATTAAGGATTAGAACAATGTTGTTTTGACCATAAAAAAATGTGTTGATGGCCAAGTTTAACCATCTCATACCTGGGTCAACCAGGGTTTTTGATTGGGCCAGCTGGTTTTTTCCTTCTATTTTTTTTTCCAACCTGGACTAGTTTATCCTAGTCGGTCAGGTCCTGTGTCAGGTTTTCGAGCTGGTCTGGGTTTTATAATGATGCTAATTAGATAAAGTCCTTCACCCAAATTGACTAGATGCAGATCAAGGGTGGGTGATGGTTATGAGTACACCGTGTTCAGGACAAGTACATTAAAAAAAAAAAAAAACCAACCCGACCCAACCAATCCCTAAATTTCAACATTGTGTTAAAACAATGGGAAGTAAAGGTACATTAAGAAGATAATTGCAAGTGGATCAAGTTACCAAATTATGACTAAAGGAGAATCATCAAGGTCATTTGAAACAAAATCCAGCTAAAATCCCTTACAAACATGATTTGGATCCTCATAGTGAATTAAAAAAAAAGCCATACCTGCAATATATTAAGGACAGTTCTGATCACATCTTGATCTTTCAAAAAATCTACACTTTGACGTGCCTGCCCAATAATTTCAGCCCATTTCTGGGGAAAAATGGAATCTTATTAGCCCCTTAGCTCTTATAAACAAGAATGAAAATACTAAACTAAAACTGATCCTGAATAGCTCTCATGGTTGGCAAGTACACTGGCAAGGGAATCTATTCTCGAACAAAACTAATCACAACAAAATACTTACAAATCACACATCATCGTTTCTCATAGAAAAGGGAACAGTTTTCAAACTGTCGGATGGTAATTGATCTTCGAAAAAATCATATGCCAATTTAATGTAAAATATCAAATTTTGATTATTTAAATGTTTGCTGAATATTTGCCTGGATTTGTTTGGAGATTTTGTGACAAGATTTTAAATGGAGAAGAATTGCAATCCAACTAAGAAAACACAGGAAAAAAGTTGGATTGTAACTGAACAAGGAGCTTTCATATTTTAGTGAGGGAACCATTAATGTATCACTATTCGTTATGTGGTGAAAATCTAGCAAAACCTAGAGGCCTTTTTATCTAAATAAAATTTTATACCTTGAGCTACTTTTATTCTGTGCTAATTTTCTTTCACGGAATTGAGAGGGGGGAGAAGTTTTCAAACAAACCTGGTTAGGGAGATCCATCAACCTCTTCAGGTATTCATCCCTCTTCTGTGGATCAGATTCTGCTTGAATCATATGGCCAACCTGGTGAGAAAAAAAAGAGCAAAGCAAAACAAAGGTCACAAACTTCACACATTTGAAGCTTCAATATGTTAGTCCTCCGAACATATAGATGCATACAGATTCATAAAATGTATGAATTTGATGTGGCTCGAGATCAGCAACAGTTGTTGGAAGACCTGATAGAAGTTCAGATACAAACGGCTCACTTTCTCCAACCTGAAAACCAGAGAAGCAGCTTATCAACGATTTTTTTATGCATTGCAATTACAACCCAGAAGGCAAAGTGCTTGTGGAAAAATAGAAGTCACCTGTACAATAACAAATTTCCGCTTGCATTTCTGTACAATTTTCAAGAATGTGTCACAGGCCATGTCCTGGAAAATTTCAAGATGCTAGTCACAATCAATCTATACAAGAAAATATAAAAAATGCAACACAACACTAAAACACATAATTGTTAGCCCTCCAATCACTCAAAGGGGTCCACGGAACATAGCTACATGTGAAACAAAAATGATAAGATAGTCTACACTGTATGCAGCCTGTCTAGTCAATAATATATAGATTACAGGGAGAAAAAATCACCTGCACTCCAGGATGAGTTTCATGCATAAATTCAAACAATTTATTGACAACAGTTTTCAAGAACTTCCAGTGAGCTCTGAGAAATCTTGGGTACTGACCAACAACATACCTGCGATCAGCCAGTAAGTTTAAAACAAACAGATACGAAATTTGTGTGCTTATAAAACCACATCCCTGACAAATTTACTTTCAGCTTCTAAAGCTACCAATCTCAATGGTAGTCAAAATAAAAAAGCAGTCCGTAGAAAATTTCTTCTATCTATCTCTCCCTATATTTTTTTTAAAAAAAATGTGCTGGAGAAACAACAGAAAGTGGTAACCCCAAATTGGTGATAACTACAAGGTACAAAAAGAATCAAAGACATGACTCAACAAAAGAAGCTCTCAAGCACCTTTTGCAATCATAAATTCTTACATGATGTTACTCGCAATAACAGCTTTGTTATCTTTACCCTTCGTGATTTCACATAAATTCAGTAGATCACGAATGACCATCACAAGAAATCTGTTTTCCTGCCACAGAACAAAGATGGTCAAAAGTGTTAATTCATTTTTGAAGAGCATATGATCATAGCAACAAATTAGCAAGCATTTGCCAATTATGAAATCCTTAAAATCTGAAATGGATGAGTTGTGTAACAATACATCATTCAAGGATTGGACTCGACCGATTGTCATTGAATTGTTGGGTACTAAACCAAAAATAATATCAAACTGGAAATGGCAGCAGAGAAAAGGTATGAAATAGTTGACAAATAAGAAGTCTGAGATAGAAAAAAAAGATTTGACAACCAGGATGACACTGAAATCTTAGAAAAGCAAAACAGCAATCACCAGCAAGTTTGCTGGTACTAAGCTAAAAGTTAGAACAGGTGATGTGACGTGCTAACAGGTTAGTTGACATAAATTGCAACCGTTTAATATGTGCACATGGAACACACTCCATATATATGAGATCCCAAAACATTAGGCACTGAACAACAAACAATTAGTGTCCATGAAAGAAATTAAGGTCATGAAATGATTTTATAATGAAGGGTCCTATAATATGGCAAGACAATGAAAAAACATTTTTTTCTTTTGAATCATGAATTCAAAATTCATGGACATGTTACTGTTATGTAATCTTCAAGGTGTTAGCAAATAAGAAACTAGAATTCCATCACTTCTATATTAGGTCCAGGTTAAAAACAATGTGAGCTCATGCTAGAAAAAAAATTTCATTGTACACGAAAATAATTTCATACAAAAACTTTAACGTCTTAAGGGCATTATGCAACTAAAAGATGGTCCAAGTGCTAATTGATAAACTTTCCTGTTTCCAGTAAGGATATTTCAAAAAACTAAGCCTCCATTGATCCAGAAAAGGCAAGTTACCTGTTCTTCCATCATGGAACCAGATATTGACCCAATTGCCCAGCATAAAGTGTTCAAATTGTTCCAATTCCAGTCTTCACCACTCAGTTGTTTACTTAATTTCTTCAGCATCTATGTTGCACCAAAAAGGGAAGACAACAGCATCTATATTAAGATACATGCTTCATCATATAGAAGACAAAGAAAGAAAAAACCAATATCTATTCACTAAAGATATGTTTGTTCTCTCATCTGAATACCTTAATGTACTATATTCACTTTACTCATTTTTTCATCTGTATATCTTAATGTACTAATCACAAAGAGTAGCTAAGAGGTAAACAAGCTGAAGCAAGGAAGATAATACGACTGTAAAAGCAAGTAACAAATTGGCAACAACAAAATGAAAACCAAGAAAGAAGAATGAGGGCAATCAAAAAAGCACAATTACAAAGAAAGTTGTCTTTTCACAAAGCAATGTTCTTGAAAAGGCTAACCATCATGCATAGTGGGAATATTGGAACAGATCAGAGCTCTAAAGAAAGCTAAACGAAGTAATTCATTTATTAATCACATATTATGAATCTAAAGCTGTAAACAAGAAACAAAATAGCTGAGATGCATGGAGAATATTCCTAAACTAAATTCCAGTCAATGAGTTCGGTGACAAGCTCTTACCTGCTTTTCAGTATCCTCATGATCAAGATGTGACAAGTAGATTAGAGTTTCCCTCATAATCTGCATATTTGCATTTTGATTAACTATTGAAACTAGTATCGTAAAATGGTCAGAAAAAGAGAATTAAGGCCAATGCATAAATACTGAAACATACGATCTCCACAACATAAACATACTTATACCGAAAAGCAGTTTGAAATTTGAAATCCTGCCAATTTACAGATTTAATAGACCTAGCCGGGAACATTATTAAAGCAAGTATTACAACTATAAACCAAATGTTCAATACTTTGAAATCTTGTATTCAAAAAAATTAAAGCACACGTTATATATAAACTGATCTTTTTCAACATGTAAAATGAAGCTGCACCCACAAATCATGCCATGTGCACCTCAAGTCTATATCTTGATTATCCACAGTTTAGTCACCAGTACACATTAATCTGTGGATAATCAGTTTAAGCTAGCACAAGGCCCTAAATACACTAATTGATATAAAAATTTCTCCATATCCATATTCAAAGGCCAATATGAAATGATTACATAAACGCACCAGCCAAGTAGCGATAAATCACCTTATATTGAACAAGAACATCATTATCCTTCATGGTTTCGCGAACAATATTACCATTTTCATCTTCAACTATCAAAACCTCCTCAGGTTTAGCCATTCGACAGATCATAAGCATTCGCAACTTGGACATCGGAGTAGCATAAAGCTGCCTCCTCTGGGGAATTTGCGACCCTAAACCATCAACCATGCCATGCAGCAAAGGCATCTGCAGATTTTGAGAAATGATAGTGTAGAATAAATAATCTCCATGAAAGAATGGAAGTGTTCCAAAATAACAAAACAAGAAACTTGTAACCAATTCATAATGATGAAAATGCAGGAATTTCTAATATCTGCATATGAATGTATAGTACATATGTAAAATGAGAAAGCACTGAACTACATTTAGCAGATAAAAAAGTTCACAAATATGAGCAGAGTGCAAGACATCAAACAAAATAAACCAAAGATTTCAAAGATTTGAAATATTGTCACACTTCTTATCGGATACCTACCCATGTTATTTAAACTAAAAAAATGTATAGTAAAGGATATCCTCCAAAACAAACAAGAAAAATAAATATAAAAAAACATCAATAAAACATGAAAATACTATCTATATAAAGATCAATCCATCAAAGAGACTCCTTGAAAATTTACAGCTACTTCAGGGTTGTCTAAAATATGGTGTATTTCACAACAGATGAAAAGGGATAATGGTATGTGTTGTTGTACAGAAATAAAAACAGAAGTCAGAATACTAAAAAGGTGAGCCACAATGCAGCAGAATGACACAATAGCTGAACACCACATTAATCCACTTGCCAACCACCATCTGGTAATAAATACATTCTACCTGCAGTCCCATCATGTTTACAGCCACTGCAGGGTTGTCCAAATTATGGCGTGCCTCAAAAAGCTCCAAAACCAAGGTGTTCCAATAGTCCAAGCAAACCTGTAAATCGTACAAAGCAGCAAGACTACTCCTATTATCGGACTTGGGATCACATAATAATTCACATATACAGACATGCATACTACAGCACTAGTACACACGTGCACCCACACATACAGAGAAAGAGGGAAAATAACTTCACCTTAAAAACCTCAGTGTCATCAACATAACAGATGTTAATTAGATACCCGAGACCCATTAGCAGAGCAGTTATGTTCTCCTGAGTAGACTCCAGCACTTGAATATGAGACTGCAAAGAGATGAAGGCATCTGTAATTTCATCTCTTTAGCTGGGTAAACATCTTTTTTTAGCAGGATATACATGCAAACTTGAGACAATGCCTACAGGCCTCATGCAATATACAGAGAAAGCATAAATATCTAAGGCTAAGCATACAAATTCAGCCGTATGGATCTACTTTGCAAACTCACCAAGAACCAAAATTGCAGTCATTGACAGTCAAGTTCAAAACATTCCAACATCAACAAGCAATGAGCTCACATACGAAATTAAGCTTTTATTATTATTATTCATAGGACATTTAAGTCATCTTTTTCGATTGTTCTATGAAGCATAACAGCGACAATTCAACAGAACAGCATCTGGATACTAATTGGAATCATTTTGATGCGGAAAACAAAAGCAGAATTTGTCTTGTCTTTTACAAGACAAGGTTGTTTCTGTAAATTTCGAGATTTACTGGAAAATTGTCTAGGTCTAGTATTTCATTTAAGTAGTTTTAAAGTTCTTAGGCTTACTATTCTAAATAGAACTAGTTATGTTGGAGGTTTAGGATCCCAAGTCCTTATTAGATTAGGAATGCTAAACTCTATAAATAAGCATGTAGTCTTTCAACATTTTGACTACAATGATGAATAAAATTCCAGCAATTTGCTTTTGATTTGTTACTCAATCTCCCTTAGGTGTGACTCCTACAAACCCTAGTTCTGAAGCTTATGTTTTTCTATCCTCTAGGCATGACTCCTACTACTAAAAACCCTATTAGTGTGACTTATAGTTTATAAAAGTCCCAACATACAAAACCCTTCAATCTAACCTTATAAGACTTACCAATAATCCCTAAACAACCTCTCAAACATACCTAATCAACCATACAACAGTTACCCATCAAAGATTCAGCCTGGAGTATCCCATATTTACTGTCCACGCCACTGTTGATAGCCCTAAACAGCATTGAAATTCAGATCCAGAACAGCCCCCAAAGCTATCCTGCATCACATTTCTATGTCAAGCATGTCCTTATCTTGGGTCACATTTTGTATGAGGTTCAGAAACCATATCATCTCTTACAATTTTAACCCACCCCAACAGAGGCCCCTCCTCTGCTCCCATTGTCCATTGATTCCATTCTAATCAAAACAACCACATTGTTAACCATTACTGACATCTAAGAGTCTAATTATATCTAATATATGTGTGTTAAAACTACTTGGAGCAATAGGTGTTTTCTGTCAAGATGCAAACAAAAAAAACTAGAGAATAACTTTTCTTTGTTCTAATATTCACAATAGCATTTCTTAGGCTTAAGAATTTACTAGAAAAATTATTAAATTGCTGAGAAATGAATATTACCTTAAAAAATGAGGTGAAAAACAGTGCCAAATTCTGAATGAATGCCTAAGCATGCAACAAAAACGTCAGAGCAAATTAGTATTGAAGATTAATCCTTGAGAACAAAAGGCATTTTATTGGCAACACAGACTTGTTCTTCGCTAGATCCATTTGCATAAGCCTCTGGGATATTAGTAGTTGGTGGAAGAATGGCCTACAAAAACAAAGAGAGTAAATAGAAGCAGCTTACAAACAGATATCACAATTATACAAATTGATATGCATATCCCAACTGGGCTGGAGTTCCCATATCTGAACTAAGATGCCCAATTGTACCTGTAACTGGCCCATGAAAAAATTATACATCTTAACATACTGTATGTTATAGAAATCCCCAAAATTAAGAGCCGCGACCTGTAAATCTCAGACAATAAACCAATCAACATTTTAACAGTCAAAGAGATAACATTCTTCTTTCCAAATGTTAACAGCATTACCTCTGTCAAACACTGAAGGGTAAGGTTCCGATAAGATGGCATTGGAAAAAATTTCAGAAGTGTTTCAAGCTGTAAAGCATAGCAGGAAAACAACATGTGATGTAAGTACATACAATGAGAACAAGAATAACTCATGTAAGTTGACACCTATAGATCCAATTGCTTCTGTAACAGCAACTAGTCTTTTAAAAAACATTTCTGTCGAAGAGCTATTGATGAAGATTTTACATACCAAGGGAGATTCAAAAATATAGACCAAAGGAATCCAAGAAAGAAAAGCATGCAAGGTGGACAATGTTGCTCGAATAAGCTCAGTTCTTTGGGAAGCTGACAAGACATATAAGCATAGCTCATGGATGAGTTGAAACTCGCTGTAAACAACCAAACACAACACTTGATGAAATACATTGCACAGATACATAATAAAAAAAAAGGTATGATAACAGAGAAGAGGTTAAGAAGAATTGCAGTAGTTTCATATAACATAACTTATCAGTGAAGTCTAAGCAATACAAGCACCAAGACTAGGCAAGCAGCACACTCTAAACAATCATTACAAAGTTATATTGGCACACCATTTACCAATAAGCTAACCGACATGAATCAAGCAGGAAACAAAGCAATTCAAGAAATACTCGAATGGCAAATTACTAGATCAAGATGACTCCCACCATTTCCAACTATAGTTAGAAACTAAACTCAAAACAATCAAATAAATACCTAGAATTCCTATAGATCTCAGCAGCTCCTGCTGCCATTATTAACTGCCTTTATGTACACGGACACACAAAAACACAGCACAGACATATAGAGAAGCTTAGAGGGAGCTTTATGTTTAGGGCTGACATGTGAACAAGAATGAGCTCCAATTGGATCGACATATAGAATATTAAAGTGTTCGTTGTTTCTTTATTTTCAAGGAATTATGATCAAGAAACGTAAGAAAGAGGCTTAGTCGGAGTTGTTTTAGAAGATACTTTCCATTATATGGCCACGCAAATCATATGCATAGTTAATTAAAGTGTTTTTCACATAAAAGAAATAATGTGTCATAGAATGATCAACATTGTTATTTATAATATTTTTTACAATGGTTTCCATTTTGAATCACCATGATTTTGGTTATGTTAAATGATGGATTCATGCAAGCACAACTAGTTTTTATATGTGTGACTATCACGTAACTTGAAATCTCCACAAGGAAATAGATGGCACAACCTAGGGAAGTGAACGCCCAAAGCAATTACCTGTTTAATGATTGTTTAAGCTCTTTGATCTTCTGTTGAGTCATCTCTCCCCGTGAGAAATCAAAAACTTCTTCACTAAGAAGCTGCAATAGCTTATATTAGCTAATACAGCAAAACAAAGTATCATCCAAGTGTGTTTATGTACAGATAAAGAGAAAGACTCACTTTCAATATAACCATGCAATTCTCACAAATAGTTTCACTAGTTTTTGCTGCAGCAACAAGATCAGGGATAAAGCTTCGCCATCTGGCAGGCCACTCATGCTTGAGAATCTAAATAAGATCAGTTACAGAAATTATTCATGTTATAATAAAATAATAACATGTGTTCAAATAAAAAAACCAAAACTTACATTAATTGACATTAAAAATATAAATAGAAAACCTAAAATTTCAATCTGAATAATAGCTTAGAATTAAAGATTTCTTGAATTAAAAGATAACTTGAAAAAACACACTAGAGTGACTAGTTATAAATAAAAGCAATCCCAAAATAAGGGTTCCCAATTGCTATAATATAGTGCAAGGCACGAGATAGGATATCCAAAAAGTACCAAAACCAACCATCCATGGATTCTTAGTTTAAATCATACCTGAACCAAAGTAACATTGAGCTTGTTTACATATAGCCTTTCCATTCGAAAAGAGGCCTCATTACTTGAAAGCTATTTAAGAGAAAAAAATAGTAATATTATCAATATCAGGTAACAAGAAGCTCAAGATATGAAAGAAAATAATGAATCTCAATCATTCCTGTAACATATGTTTTAAGGAGGTAAATACCTGTACAATTACTTCAGAAATGTAATTTTTCATTCCATCTCGCTGTTCAACTGGCAATGCATTCCATCTATACTTTATAACACTCTCCAGGACCTGCACAAAAATGTAAAATGTCAAAAAACAGCTCAGTCACTGATTCTCCAAAGCATGAAATCATCATCTAGTTAATTGCCAATACCACAAAAGTAAATTCATTAATCCACATCTTGGACAAGACTTCCAGGAAAAACACAGAATAGTCTCTTGCCAAAAAAAAAATAGGAGTAAACAAAAAATAAATAAATAAAAACTCCGTAATGTATGCATTGCATAAATTACAGAACTCCCTTTCATGTGAAAAGGGTAGCCATAGACTTCCTTTACAAAAGTGGCGGAAAAACAGTTGAAGCAAAAGGACATATATTCTCCCTTATTTATATTGCAGATGAAAAAAAAAGATTATTTAATATCAGTCTTGAGCCTTTTAAACATCATTAATTTGTGCCTTTTCCATTGAGAGTAATGAGCTTCCTATACATATGCCAAACATCACCTTTGAGGTCTATAAGCTTCCTGTATGTTTTGTAGACATCAGCCTTTAGGTTGTTCATTTTATAAACACGACCAAGAAAATAATCCCCAAGACTAAAGCCAAAAGAAAAGGGTATTCTTATGTTTCTTTCCATTGCTTCTAGTCGTACCTCAAACAATATCTATTTTAGTCATTAGATGTGTAAGCAATGGATGAGCATCCATAATTCTGACCATGTATTCTTATGTTTCTTTCCATTGCTTCTAGTCGTACCTCAAACAATATCTATTTTAGTCATTAGATGTGTAAGCAATGGATGAGCATCCATAATTCTGACCATGACAAGGCATGCAGACTCATCCACAAATATTTTATGGTGTCTAAACTTCGCATAGCCCATCCAACCACTGACAGGGTTTGTGAGGCTGCCCTCCTATGCCCTTGCAGGATCTTGGTGCATCTATAGTACTAGCACCTGGGCATATATCCAGTAGTATCATTCCAATAACAATAGAGAGACCATCTTGAAAGTCTTGGTCCTTGTGGATGTAATTTGACCATAGCAGATGTCTTTATGCCCCATTATGTTTCTGAAAGATTTTTTTCAGCATCATCCAAATGACTAAATTAACTTTCTATTCAATTCCTACAAGCATGCATAACAATCAAGCAATGTGCAATTTCTTTGCAAGAAAAACAGAAATAAAAACAGGATTCAGCCCAAAAACTCAAGGTGGCACATGACTCTCTTCTACTTATTGAAATATGCCTTTTTCATACAACTTGGAAACATCATTTTCTATCACTCCAATGGTAGATAAGAGATTGGTTGTACAGCTTAAGTGTGAAAACAGCTAAGTTAGGCTCTTTACAACATCTGAAAAACTGATAAAAAGAAAACTAGTCATTAAACACCAACTACAATCATACTATCTTTGTGACAGAAGATGAATGCAGCAGTCTCAACTGGATTTAAACAGATACACACACACACACACACACACACATATATATATATATAAAAAAGTTCTCTAGAGCTTTCACAAGTAATACCTACAGCTAGATGCCAAATTATGACTAAAATATCTACAACAACAGACAAAGCTAACCCATGATGACTTGCTTCATAAAAAATAATATCCTCCTACACAATAAATAAAAAACAGTATTTTAACGCATTATATAACAACTAACCTGCAAGGCAAAGAACTTTGTGTTGAGGTTCTTTGTATTTTGTAGAATGTGCACCACTTGGAGCCACATATCTGGATTGTTTTGCAAGTCCTGCAAAATACGGTCAGCAGCTACCCTCTGTAACAATAGAGGAGGCAGAAATTTAGCTCTGCAAGCAAAACCAAAACAGCCAAAAACAGGAACCAAAATCGAAGAAGTCTAGTAAAAAATGAGAAACATTAATCCCCCGGTGCAATAGACATTTTGAGAAACAATAATAATCATTACCACATCTCATTTTCAAAATGAAAATAAACCCATCATTGAAACAAAATATAATACACTTCCATTCAATAATAATTAAGCAGGTCGCTCGCCCGTTCCTTAGTCCGTTTATTTTCACACTTTGCAGTACCAAATTCAGCATAAATAGAAAAATCCCTCTAAGAGAGATTTAAACCCTAAAAATATATATAAAGTCCATGGCTGACTAGCTAAAAAGTAGTAACACTCTTACTAAACCCTAACCCTAGGATTGAAGAAGAGTTGAGTTGATATATAGGCCTTCGCATTTGAATGGAATAAGGTAAACCTGACCTCTTCTTTGGATCCAGTGCCATAGAAGGCAGCAACAGTAGCATCCAGTAATGGAACATCAATCGCCTGACTTAAATCCCTAAATTTATCTGCCGCCACAACCAAAGAGGCCATTGTTACTGAATTTTTAACCCGCACAAAACCTTCGCTGCTTCCACCACTGCTACTTTCTACCAGCAAACCCTAAGAGAGAGACTAAACGGGAAGGCGGTGTTTCTAAAGAGGGAAAGAAATAGGGATAAAGTCGAAGGGTTTTATGTTCGTTGTAGGGAGCGAACAGTTCAGAGAGAGAGAATAATTTATTTTTATATATGCGCGAAAGATTGCTTGAAAATTAAGCAGAAAGGGGGAGAGATAGACTTTAAATTTCTGCTTTTTTTATTTCACTTTGCTTTTCTTAATTTTTCGTTTAATTCATTAAAAAAAAAAGCTTTTCAATCCCTAAAATTTAAATTTTGGTTACATAGAACCACTTAAAATAATTTGATCAGATCAAACTTCTACTTTTTGTGAATATTTAAATGATATCGCATACATCATTTACATTTAAAAATATAATATACGAGTTGGATAACCCGCGCGTTGCGCCGGGCTTTTTATATGTAGCAAACTGATTATTTATGTGGTAAACAAAGAATTTTTTAGTTGATAGATAGAGAATTGTAAATTTTAAATCATGCTATAATTTTTTTTTATGTATTGAATTAGTTGATTATTGTTATAAGCTTAAATACTCAGATAATAATTCAATTTCGAAATTTAAAAATTATAAGCGATAAAATTTATGAAAGATCAGCGAATTGTAATTTGAGTATTGCAAGACCATAATTGATTAATTGTTTAGTATGTACTAATTGTTTTGATGGTTATTTAATTGGTTGATATAAATCTGTAATCAATAAAATGAATGAAAGATGATTTTTTGTTGTCTTCAACTGAATGTGTTGATGGTTAAATATTTTTTAACAGTTACTAAGCATTTAACTGGTTGATAACAATATTGTAATCATTGAAATCTATTAAAGATAGATTATTTTTTGTTTGTATTGATCTGGTTGGTTGTTGACATTATTTTACTGGCTTGGAGAATAATTTCGTCACAGTTTGGATTTGAATTGTGTGTTGATTTAATTAACTCATAGATTGCAAAATTGCAATGTTTTGATTATCTGGTGTGTTTTAATTGGATTGATAATTATATAATCAGTTGGTCGAAAAAATGTAATAGATTATATTGATTAGAGATTTTTTGTTTCTTTGTAGTCAATCGGGGAATTTGTTGGTGGTTGGTTTTGTTGTAATTGTGTGGTCGATCATCTAATTTTTTTTATTCAGTTGTGTTTACTGGTTATGGAAATATTTTTTGTATCCATTTGTATGGTGAATTATTTGATTGTTTGGTGTGATATTTTTTTGTTGTAGTTTATTGATCAATTTGTGAATGTGTTTTAATCGGTTATTTGTAATTGTGTGGCCGATCATCTACTATTATATAACTATATTAAATGTATCTTAGAATACTCATATTAATTTTTTATATTAAAAAAATCCTAGGTCATGTTTTCTTTTCCCTATATATATTCTTAGGTGAAAGATTAAAAATATATATATAAAAAATTAACACCATTACTGTCAAAATAATAGAAATTATTAAATTATGAAGAGCAAAAAAAATATTAACAAAAGAGTTACTAACAAAAATAATTGTTATTATTATTATTATTATTATTATTATTATTATTATTATTATTATTATTATTATTATTGATATTATTATTATTATTATTGGTATTATTATTGTTATTATTATTATTGTTATTATTATTGTTATTATTGTTATTGTTATTGTTATTATTATTATTATTGAAATAATTGTTATTATTATTATTGTTGTTGTTGTTGTTGTTATTATTATTATTATTATTATTATTATTATTGTTGTTGTTGTTGTTGTTGTTGTTGTTGTTGTTGTTGTTGTTGTTGTTATTATTATTATTATTATTATTATTGTGTTAAGTACACTTATATATACATGGACAAAAGTAGACATTATTCTATAAATAAAAAAAATCAATTTGTGAATGTGTTTTAATCGGTTATTTGTAATTGTGTGACAGATCATCTACTATTATATAACTATATTAAATGTATCTCAGAATACTTATATTAATTTTTTATATTAAAAAAATCCTAGGTCATGTTTTCTTTTCCCTATATATATTCTTAGACGAAAGACTAAAAATATATATAAAAAAAATTAACACCATTACTGTCAAAACAATAGAAATTATTAAATTATGAAGAGCAAAAAAAATATTAACAAAAGAGTTATTAACAAAAATAATTGTTATTATTATTATTGTTATTATTGTTATTATTATTCTTATTGTTATTGTTATTATTATTGAAATAATTGTTGTTATTATTATTATTATTATTATTATTATTATTATTATTATTATTATTGTTATTATTGTTATTGTTATTGTTATTATTATTATTATTATTTTTAAGCTGAATATAATTATATTATTATTTTCATTATTATGAAAGACTAAAATTATTTTAGAAATTTTAACAAAAGGGAAAAAAAAATATCATTGCCATTACTGCCAAAAGATTAAAAATTATTAAATTATACAGAGAAGAAAAAAACATTAACAAAAGAGTAAGCAAGAAAAACAATTAAATTATTATTATTATTATTATTATTATTATTATTATTATTATTATTATTATTATTATTATTATTATTATTGTGTTAAGTACAAAATTAAAATTCGAAGACAATTTTTTATTTTATTTTATCCGATTTATCATTATATGATTATATTAGATGTATTTAAGAATACTAATATTAATTTTTTTTATTAAAAAAATTTTAGGCGATGTTTCCTTCGCCCTATATATATTCCTATGAGATAATATTCAATAAATATTAGAACATATAATTAATGAAAGACTAAAATTATTTGAGAAACTTTAACAAAAAGAAAAAAAATCATTGTCATTATTGTCAAAATAATAAAAATTATTAAATTATACGAAGGAAAAAAAAACATTAACAAAAGAGGAAGCAAAAAAATAATTAAATTATTATTATTATTATTATTATTATTGTGTTAAGTACAAAATTAAAATTCGAAGACAATTTTTATTTTATTTTATCCGATTTATCATTATATGATTACATTACATGTATTTAAGAATACTGATATTAATTTTTTTTATTCAAAAAATTTTAGGTCATGTTATCTTCGCTCTATATATATTCCTATGAGATAATATTCAATAAATTTTAGAACATATAATTAATGAAAGACTAAAAATATTTTAGAAACTTTAACAAAAGGAAAAAAAAAATATCATTGCCATTACTGTCAAAACAATAAAAATTATTAAATTATACGAAGGAAAAAAAAACATTAACAAAAGAGGAAGCAAGAAAAACAATTAAATTATTATTATTATTATTATTATTATTATTATTATTATTATTATTATTATTACTATTATTATTATTATTATTATTATTATTGTGTTAAACACACTTATATATACATGGACAAAAGTAGGGGTTATATTAGAAATTTAAAAAAATAAAAGTATAAGGGGTGAAATGAAAATAAAATATAAAGGGATGAAAATCAAAAATTAAAAGTTTAAGGGCTGAAATGAAAATCAAATTTATTAATATTTTCAATTAAAGGACGAATTTGCGAAAATAGAAACTACTGTACCGAATATATTTAAACCTTTTCAACCCAATCCGGAAATTAAAAGAAGGAGGACCGAAGTGAAACATTCACATTTAATCAATTGCAATTGAAGGACCCAATCGAAGGAAATCAAAACTTATATAACCGAAATCAAGCCAAACTGCACAGTATATAAGACAATTAAAAGTCAAGGGACCGAAGTGAAAGTCTACACAACTCAGGGGGCTCTTCTGCACTTTGACGTGCAGGAGAGAGAGAAACGGTGCAACCGGCTTTAACCGGCCACCGCCGCGTCCACGACCACCGTGTTGCAAAACGCGCCGCACCGGGAGGAAGACCAAGAGGAGGCGAACCGTTTTAGGCGCCGGTAGACCATTTCCGGCCACTGTATCATACCGCACGCGCCACTTGAAAGGGGCATTAGGGGGAACATCGTGCGTCGCGTGATAGGCACGCGCCTGACAGAATTTCGATAAATAAATAAATAATAATGGTCAGTTACTGTTATAACCCTGTCCCTAATTAATAAATTTTGTCTTATTAGGTGCTATAACCGTATTTAGCCATTTTAAAAAAAAACCCATGCGGCGGACCAGACCGAACCGGACTGGTACGGACGCGCGCAATTACGCCTTTAGCCCTCAGCCGAAAACGCTATTTTGTCTTATTACCGGGGCTAAAATCGTTACTACACTGTTCATAGGCGGAAAAAACAAAAAAAAAATAGGGTGGACGAACTCGCGCGACACACGGATGAAAAAGCTCGCGTCCACAGTGTTTTCAGAGTGTATGAACAGTAATGAACAGTGTTTTTTCGTATTCTTTTAGTTATTTGTTAATATAAATTTTGTTATTTTTTAATATTGTTTATATTGAAAATGAAGAAAAAAGATCATAAACTAATTTTAAAGTTATGAAAACAACAAAAGATTAGAGCTGTAGTAATAAAGGCCCCGTTTGTTTGCTGGAAAGTGGTTTCCTCCTGGAAAGTGAATTTCGATGTTTGACAGTGTTATGGAAAATGAACTGGAAAACACTTTCCAATGTTTGTTTGTGTTATGGAAAATGAACTGAAAAATAAATTATTAATAAATTAGTTTTTTTTTTCAAGTTTATCTAATATATATAAAATATTTAATATAAAATATTTAATCACTTAAAATAAAAAAATGAAATCTAAAAAGTATAATGATGATTTTTTTTATTATATCCTATATTCATACATAACTTATTTTATAAAATATAACAATATATGTCATATCATATTATAGAGAAATAAGCTTGTGAATTTTTTTTTTCAATTTTAAAAGCTTAAAATAAGTAAAACTTATTAATATAACAATATAATAAGTAAAACTTATTAATATATATTTTTTTTCAATTTTAAAAGCTTAAAATAAGTTTTTTTTTTCATATGAAGAAAGCCAAATTAGTTTATGTTAAGAGTTATATATTTGGGTTTTTTTTTGGTATGAAGTATTTTTTAAAAGATAAATAGATGCAAAAATATTTTGATTGGTATTTTGGATAAATATTTTTTTTTATGGGTAAAGGCAATTATCCCTTTAATATCTATCAAATAAACATCATGAAATAAATATTTATACCTAACATCAAACATATTCATGCATAAATATTACGTTTCGATGTCATATACATAGATATTAGTTCAAATTACAAACATAAATATGCTAGACCGAATTAAACAAGTAAACATACTTGTCAAATAACAAACATAGTCTGAACCCAAATTTTGAACATATTCAAACCATCTTAGCAGTAGTGTTGGGTCACAAAGTTTTGAACCCAAATTTTCCTCTAATTAGCATATTTGTCCACAAGTTCCATAAACTAGAAAAACTATCATGCATGACACGTCCGAGTAAAATGACTACCAATCTAACATATTTGTCCAGCTCAAGCACCACCTGAGCAGAATCATGACTACCTGAGAAAAATCCAATGTGAGCTGAATAGAGCAGTTTTAAGTTCCAACCAAACATATTCCTGCACTGCTAGGACACAAAAAAAAAAGAGAATTGGATAGACAAACATTTACAATTCAAACTGAAAGCCATTGATGCATCCCTTTTCACATTCAACTTCGAAGCCATGAATGATAAAAAGTGAGCAGAACATGACAGCTCATTCTTCATCTTTTTCATCTCCATGTCCACCAGATGCTTTCTTGGAAGCAGCCTTCTGGTTCTTTCGCTTCACTCTACCAGGACGTCCACCACCGAAGGGACTTGTGAGAGAGAAATCAATGTGCTTCTACGAGTCCATCCTCACCATGAAAGATGGAAATTTGACCACCTGCCTCCCAAACCCTGAAGGACCAAGGGAAATATCAATGAATACAAATCCAGAATCCAACCGTAGCATGCCAAAAACAGAAAACGTGGAGGGCAGATCAGGTCCAAATAGTGATATATGTACAAAGATAAATTTAAATCTTGCCAAGCAAATCTCAAGCTCTTAAACCACAGGACCTTAGCATGGATGCGAATTACGAATAAAAGAAGTCAAAACCTTTATAACCAGATCAACAAGAGAATGAAAAGAAACCATTGTTCAAATAATAGGAAAAGTACACAATTTCATTGCTTATCTAACCCAAACACATCTGCTCATTTCAAAGTGCCTAAAAGCTATGTATGGCAGCAACATTATTCAAAATAAGCCAATTGAATTTAGATTTTTTGTGTATCAGCCATGAATGACTTGCTCAAAGCCTTAAAGGACAACTATCTCTGATTAACATTGACCACCATTAACCCATCCAATTCAAGCTTTCAATTTTAGAAAGCACTAAGCCTGTGATATCAACGGGAAATTGCAGTTATACTACGATTGGCACCATATATAACTAATGACTTGGACTAATTGATGAATTGAGATTGTGCTAGCTCGCTTCAGAGATTCATACTATTTTAGTTTCTTGGGCCATTTTATCTCCCCAGAATTCTCAGAAAATATAAAAACAACATCTCGCCTCAATCCTAATACAAAGATGATATATATCCCACCTTAATGTGCTTCACGTGTTAGTATATCATATGCACCTGATTTTTTTTTGCCTTCTTTGTTCAATTTAGTTTCTATTTCTATAATAACTCTTCAATTCAGTCCCTACTCTCAGCCCACCGAAGCGTAAGCTTCTTTTTTTTCAATTTAGATGCTCATTCTCTACTCTAACACAATAAAGGCCCTATAAGGTAAAGAACACGCAGAAAAACACTCATGGTCATCCAATTTGTGAAGATCACGTAGAAAAACATGAATCGCAGAGAAATGCAAAATTTTTAATCTGTACACCATAGGTCTGAGTCCATGAAAACAAAATGTGCATCACACCACCAAATACCAGCAACTCACAGCAAATCTAGAAAATTTCAACTATGGAGTTCTTAAATTATTGTTCAAATACCAGCAACTCACAACAATTAATTAATTGCTATTACAAAGCAATTACAAAGTAGATGTCACAATATTAATTAATTACAATTAATATAACAAAGGTTACCTTTTTGTGAGAGGGACGAAGGTTAATTGTTGTGAGTTGCAGAGCGGCAGAGGGACTGAGGGAGGCGAGAGACGAGAGGGTGCTGTGTTGGGTTTGAAAGAAATGTGGGGAAGAGGGTGTTGGGTTACTGAGAGGGAGTCGGGAGGCGAGAGTGTTATGTAAGCAGAGATGAGGGACTAAGAGGGAGGCGAGAGACGAGAGGGTGCTGGGTTTGAAAGAAATGTTTGCTAGAGGGTGCTGGGTTACTGATGAGAGGGAGTCGAGAGGGGAGAGGGAGCAGAGATGAGTGATTGGGAGGCGAGAGGAGGCGAGAGACGAGAGGGTGCTGGGTTTGAGAAATGTGGGGTTACAGAGAGATGAGGGAAAGAGACGAGGGAAAGAGACGAAGGGCAGATGAGCAGATGAGGGAAAGAAAGGTGGGAGATGAGGGAAAGTGTTTTCCTTTGGTGCAGGAAAGGAAAACACTTTCCGCGGGTGAAGGGAAATTTTAGGGTTGACCGAGAAAGTTAAGGAAAACACTTTTCTTTGACTAAATTTTCCTAAGTGTTGCCAAACACTGGAAAGTGAGGAAACTGAATTCCTGGAATTCAGTTTCCTTGAAACAAACGGGGCCAAAATCTTAAGGTTGTATTTTGTGATAGCTTTTATTTTTTAAAATATATTTAAAAAATAAAAAATAATTTTTAATAACAACACATCAAAACATAAAAAATTAAAATATTTCAAAAAAAAATTATTGCAAAAACTAACACACTCTAAAGCTTAAAGAAAATTATATTCAAGTTTTTGGGATTTTACAAGGATAAAATCATCAACTAAAAAATGACAATATATTTGATAAAATCCATAATTATTAACAAAAATATAATTAGTACTTAATAAATCAGTAATATATTTGATAAAAACAATTAATATTAATTATTTAATAAAGGTTAATTGATGAAATTAAAAGATTATAATAATAATCTCAAATATGCATTACAAATCATTTATAATTATACTATTTACTAGTAAAAAATCAAATGAGCATCTATTTGATAACGAGTTCTTTAAATATGTTTTTATTTTCATTTTTTAACTGTGTTTGTTGATAAAATATATCTTATGGTTGCGTACATGTAGTCTAACTATAAATAGTAAAAACAATAATAAAGAATTTGTTATCTAGTTTTAAAAATAACAATGATATTTAAATTGGTCTATTATATGGTTATGGTTATGCTAAAAATAAAAGATAAAAATCACCTTACACATTATATTATACTAAAAGCTAAATGAGGTCGTCAAATCACTGTTCCAACCCATAGTGATGGAACAGTGGATTTCACACCTCATTTGCTTTCTTCTGCCCTTGGATTGGTTGGTTAATGGTTGAGGTGGGCTTGATACTTACCAAGAGTGTAGTTGTGATTTTTGTTAACTTGGGATAGGGAATTGGAGACCAACAGAGAGGAAAGTTGCGGAGAGTAGGGTGGCAACCAGGTAGCTCAGCAAATAGGAAGAAAATTGAAAGACGTGCACGTAGATTTTGTTCTAATTTTTTTTGAAATCCTTTGTTATTAAAGTTTTTTTTTTTAAAAAATAATGTTGAAATTTTAATTTGTGTTGATAATCATTTGAAAAATGATATTTAGTATTTTTTTCCTTTTTAAATGTTTGTATATTCTTCAAGTCAAATAATATTTTAAAATTAAACTTGAATGTTTAAATTTAAAATTTAATTTGTGTTGCTAATCATTTGAAAAATGATATTATGTCTTTTTTTTCCTTTTTTTATTTATTCCTTAGGTCAAATAATATTTTAAAATGTAATCAAATTTTTTTTGTTATTATTTTTAATTGTGAAAATTTCTAATTATTATAGGTGAGGCATTCAAAATAATGATAATGATTATTGGTGAGTTTTTTTCTTATAAATATATGAGGCTAAGTATACATTTTTATATTTGTTTAATATTAACTCCCTAATATATATATGACCTATTTATTTTCTTAAAATAAAATAATAATTTGCTATCAGTGTTCTAATATAATAATATGCAAATAAATCTTATTAACTAAAAAATATATTTTTTTTATAATAATTATGGTGTCATCGATAGTATGATCAATAATAAATAGAATATTAATTATTTATATAATATTTATAATGACAAGTATAAGAATTGTAACAAAAATTCATTGATCAATGTTATTATTTCTGAAAAATAACTTCTGCGTCTTTTTTTTATGATATTTCAACTCTCATATTATAAAAAAATTATATGTAACCACATGTTGACAAGACAAGTGGAAAAAATACGTCAAACTATCTACAATAATAAAATAAAAATTGTCATGTGTTTCGCCACAGCCAACACCAAATTTTTGAACAGATAACAAAATTGTTACTGACCCTATTTTTTTAAAAAAATGCTACACATCTGAGTTAAATAATCTAATTAAAAAATTGAAGATTATGTAGTTTTTATATTTATATTTATTTTACTATAGATAGGAAATTTAGAATAATGATAATAATTATTTTTAGGACTATTTCCGTAAGAAAATAGGCGAGGCTAATTATATATTATGATATTTTTTGATATTAACTTCTTAAATGTATATAAAAAAATAAACTGACTTTTCTTTAGAAATCTCACATTAATTTAATCTTAGTTTTCTAACATACTTTTAATATAATAATATGAAAAAAATATATAAAAAAATAATCTTTGATAAATTTTAGCAGTTGCATTTTTGTTATCTGTCAAATAAATTATTCATCGAGTAGTTGAAACATGGCCAACAAACCATTAATATATTGCAGGCAATAAATAATATATCTTTAATAAATTTAATCAATTACAGTTTTGTTATCTACCAATTAAATTATTTCCAAGATAGTTAAACCAAAACCACGAATCAAATTGTTTGCAATGTAAAACAAATCACTAATCTTTGCTAAAATTCAATGATTGTAATTTAAGTATTTGTTAACTTTTGCAATGTATTAATCTTTTTCATACTTTTTCATGTTACAATGTGTAGGTATTAATAGTAGTGTATACTTTCTGTTACACTAAAAACAATACACACACAAACTTAGCTTAACACTACAATACACATAAGGTTATACCAGAATACAAAAGATAACAACTATATTATATATTGTACTATTTAACACCCCCCCTCAAGTTGGAGTGTAGATATTTATCATGCCCAACTTGTTAATTGCACCATGAAATGCCCTTCCTAAAACCGTCTTTGTGAGAATATCGCCATTTCACTGCAATGAGAGCACACCAACCCAGTTGCATTTTTATTTTTGGTCAACTCGGTCAGCCCATTAAATCTCATCCTAACGACTGTTCCGCTCTTTCTCTTCCCCCTCCTTCAAACTCCGCTGCCTTATCCCAAAGTATTCACTCACACCATGAGTCATACTCCTGTAATTGTTTCGAACTTCTCCAGGTGACAAAGGTTTTGCCTTATCGAATGTAAGAATTCTTGATGGTGATCTCCCCCTGATTAACAGGGTGTGGAGACTCGAAATATCTTCGGGATCTCCCCCTGATTAACAAGGTGTGGAGTCACAGAATTATTCGTTCTCTTCATCCTTACTCTCCCCCTGAAGAGAAGGCCCGAGAACTCCCCCTGATTAACAGGGTGTGGAGTCTCGGAATAATTTGTCCTCTTAATCCTTACTCTCCCCCTGAAGAGAAGGCCCGGGAACTCCCCCTGATTAACAGGGTGTGGAGTCGCGAAATAAAATATGAAGAGAAGGTTACAATCTTAAAAAAAAAGGCCATTGTTTTGAGTGCCTTATTTCCCCACAGTGAGAACACATCAACCCCACGCAATTTTGTATTTTCGGTCAGTCCAACTTCGGTCAACTCCACTGTTTCGGTCAACCCCACTATTTCGGTCAGCCCAATTTCTTCGGTCAGCACTATTTCGGGCAGCCTTATAAAAGGCTTGCCCTAATTCATTTTCTTCCCCGTCTCTTCCCCCATTTTCAAAAATCAGCCGCCCTCAACCTTTTTCTCTCATGTTCATCCCCGCTGGTTGATGATGCCTTGTCATCATCACAACTTGTTCTGTGAGCCCTGGGTTCCACCACGGTGGTTGGCCTCCATGACTTGCTGTTGGCAGTGCTCACGGTAGACGTCGGAATAGGCATGCTCCAGTTCGAGCATGCTCAAAGACCTGCCATCATCGCAACAGACTCAGAGACCATCGGAGGGCCGCCACGGTGACCGCCATCCATCACTTGCTTCTAGGAGTATTCTCGGCGAACGGCGGCGTAGGCATGCTCCAGTTCGAGCTTCGGTTCCTTCCTCAGAATCTCCCCCTTCACCTGGTCAAATACGGGGTCCAAACCACTGAGGAAGATGTGGTCATCCGAGCTTTTGACTCGATGATTCTCAGTAATCCAAGCTTCTCTTCTCGGGTCAGTTGGGTCGGGTTTCTTAGTCTCGCCCGTGAGGTAACCACCTTTATTTCTTGCACCGATTCGCATTTCCATGAGTTGGATCCAAAGTGTGTTGATTTTCTGGGATGGTTTCTGTGATTTTCTGGATTCTGATAATGGGTTGTTTTCGGGTTGGTTTCTGTGTTGATTTTTGGTTGATTTCGGGATGATGATTTCTACAGTACTTGTGGCTACAATAACAAACCACTACTGTAGCAATCACGTTTCTGGGATGATGATTTCAGATGAACTGGGTTTGTGGTTGAAGTGTGAGCTGCTGTGTTCTGTGGCTTTGTGATGAATTTCTGGGTTTTAGCCTTCAAATAAATTTGATTTGAAAGACAAATACTTCGGGAAAAAAAAAACTCAGGTACGCTTTGTGGAATCTGTGAAATGTGGTTTGTGTTTGTGTTTGGTTTGACAAATCTGGAATCTGTGTTTTTGGTTGCTGGGATTTTGATTGAATGTGTGATAAGAACAGTAGTACTGGCACTGTAGCCTCCGGGGATAAAAAATAAATTCTATTCGAAACAGGAAAAAAACATTCGAGAGCAATTGGTTTCTGGGATTTATGGGTTTAATGGATGCTGAATGGGTGTTGATTTATGGGTTTAATGGATGCTGAATGGGTGTTGATTTATGGGTTTCATGGTGTGATGGTGTTTGGGTTGATGGGTGATTTCTGAGTTGTTCGGCTGGGTTGTTCGTCTGGGTTTCTGGTTTGAGTTTTGAATGTTTGTGGGTTCAAGTTTGAGTTTCAGTGTTGGTGGGTTCTGGGTTCGAGTTTGATAATGAAGATGAAGATGATACGCAGTGATGGATACATTGAAGGTGATGGATTGAAGGGTTTTTCGACAGGTTTAAGGTTTGAAATGGGTGTTCTGGGTTTAAGATTTGAAATTTCTGGGTTTCGGGGTTGAACAAACAACTACTGTGGGAATTTTGTGTTTAATTTCTGGGTTTCGGTGCTTAGTGAGAGCTTCGATCTGAACAGTAAATGTTCAATGAACAGTGTCGAGAACACTGTAGCTTCCGAGAACAGAAATAATTCGAAAAACTTGCTCTGATACCATGTTAACTTTTGCAATGTATTAATCTTTTTTATACTTTTTCATGTTACAGTGTGCAGGTATTAATAGTAGTGTATACTTTCTGTTACACTAAAAACAATACACACACAAACTTAGTTTAACACTACAATACAAATAAGGTTATACCAGAATACAAAAAATATCAGCTATATTCTATATTGTACTATTTAACAGTATTTGCTAATAAAATAATTAATGAAACAAATAAAACATACACAGGAATCAAGCAGTATGTTACACGGGGCACGTGACTCATTTTAACAGAGTTTTTTTTCAATTTCAATTGTACAATTTATTGATTAATTAATTATCAAAAGAGTTTTGGAAGTAACAACATTCAATCACTTTTAGGCGGAAAAAAAACTCTTTTTAATAGATTTTATCAATTACAATTTTACTAATTAAATATTAAAATAACCAATTATAACACGCACAAAATCAATTAGTTTCCTATATAGAAAAAAACCCAGCGCAGTGCGCGGGCAAGTTTGCTCATCTTACCTAGTTTAAGTTGCTATGAGTTGTAAGCCCCAAGAAATAAATATAAGTGTAAATTATAAACTAAATAAACAAAAATAAATAAATAGATAAAAGTGGAAGAATTCACAAACAAATTTAATTAAAATGAGAATTTAGAAATTTTGGATATAACATCCGGACAAAATAATTAAGATATCGTAATTTTTAACTCGAAATTAATTGGGGTTAGTTTTAAATTAAAGAAATGAATCAAAAGAGAATAAAATAGGTTGAGGGGGTGGAACTGAAATAAATGTAAAAATTATGATTTAAATTATAAGAAGAAAAGATATGGGGTAAAAAGAAAACATTTAAAGGAAATGGGGGCTTAACTGCAATAAGAGAAATTGAGGGGTATAAATACCTATATCTTTTCTCTAATGTCCAGAAGAATGAGAGGAAGAAAGGGAGGGATATTTTTATATTTTTCTTACCCAATTGAAAAAGAATTTCAAAGTGAAAGTGAGATTAAGGGCTATCAAAACATTCAAACATAAAAAACACAAGGATTTGGAGTATTATTGGAAGAAGAAATTGGAAGGAGAAAAGAGTATTGGGCTAATAACAGTAGGAAGAAAAAAAAGGAAGGAGGAGATTGTGATTTCACAAGCTATGAGGATCTTAAATCTTCCTTGGTATGATGTTTCTTATATGCACATAAAAGATTCTTGACTTTATGGTTAAATTGCATGATTTTTCTTTATGAGTTTTGGGTTACGGTTCTAGGAATTTTTTTTTTTTTTGGGGGGGGGATTGTGGAATTGTGTGTAATTGATGAATGTGGCATGAAATGGGATGGAATGAGAGCTAATTGGTAAGACAAATGGAAAAGGAAAAGGAGAGCCCCTAAGAAAGGCCATGGCTGGCCATTGAGGCTAGTAATTAGGAAAAAAAATTATGTGTTTTGCAAAACAATTATTGTATATGTTATGTTGGATGTGAATGTTTGTGTAATGAGTGACTGAGCATGAAAAGAATGAGGGAAGTCATGTTTTTCCAAGGCCAAGTTTTGACCAAATGTATATGATGCAGAAGTTAACATCTAGACAAATTCATCTCTTGACTTTGGGAGAGAATCTGAGTGGAAAAACAAGGGAATTAAGATCGGTTTCCTTCGTAAAAATTATAGTTCTGGACGTGTATTATCCAAGTAAACTTGTTGCATTTAATTTGGAATTTTAGAACTCTAGTTAAGGGTCATTGAACGTGATTATGCAGGGCAGACTCTGCAAAACAACAGGTTAGTCACATTTGTGATGCATTTCATGAATTTGGGGGCAAAACTAGGTTTTCCTCCCTTCATAAGAGTTGTAACCATGTATGTTAATTTTATCAAAACAGAGTTCTATAACTCTTGTTATAATGAAAAACTAGGCAAAGGTTGGAATCCAACCTCCACTGGCAGCTTTGAGAAAAAAAAGAAGAAGTGGGAGTTCGCAAAACTATGAAGTTAGACGCGTTAAAGGAAAATAAACAAGTTATGTTAAAAAAATGAGTGTTTATAATGATATTTTGATTGACAAAAGTTATAAGAAATAAAAGTGAAAGAATAACAAATTTAAAGGCATATTGAATTGTTTTGGTGTGGTTATTAGGAAGTGTTTCGATGGTTTAAAATGATTTATGAGAATTTCCTGTAATTGCAGGAGGGACCATGAGTGTGGTGCAATAGCAACAACAAGAGACCATGAGTAGAGCATCCACAAAAAGTAGGTGATTCATGCCTACGTTTCTAATTTAATTTTCATAATGAAAATGTGTGAATTATGCTTTAAGCTTTGGTGGAAGTTTCAAAAGATATGATTTATCAATAAGAATATTTAAGACATGTGTGTTACGGAAGTTTGAAAATGTCATGAACAAAATATGGTGGTGACTAACATACATTTAGTATATGCTAGGATCCTAGATAAAGAGATAACCAAAAATGGCTAACATACATTTTAGTGTATGTTAGGATCCTGAATAAAGGAATCACTAAAAATGGCTAACATATATCCAGTGTATGTTAGGATAACGAGGATGGGGATCATTGTGCATAGGCCAATATACATCGAGTGTATGTTAGAATCCCAAATAAAAGGATTGTGGGGCAATGTTTAATACACATTCATGTATGTTGAAAATTCAAAAAAATTACACAATGGAATTAACGCACATCCTAAAACATATGAGGTATGTTGTTGTGATGTCGCGGTTGCACAAAATAATTACCCTAGCTTAAAACAAAACACAGAAGACAGTATAAAGCAAGCAAGGGGTCGATCCCATGAGGACTTTTTAGTCCAGATTTTCATGCTATTAAGAAGAAAGCTAAAACAGCTCAGTAAAATACTGTGCACACACTCACAAAACACTTTGGATTACAACAGTGTGTTAATGATTTTGTCCCTCAGTGCGCTTTAACCCTTGCCTTTGTATGAAGGGTATTTTCAATTTTACCCCGAGACCAGTTAGTAATACCAAATTGTTTGGGGATATTTTTGTATTTTATGCATATTTTTAAACAGTCAAAATACTATCTTAACCCTCCCCTCAACCTGTCAACAGTGACCTCACTAGGGGTAATATCATTTTTTACAAGTGTATGTACAGTGCAATAACAAAAATGCCCATAAATAAGACAAAACGTTGAACTACCAGCGGGGGGTCCTTCGGACATTGCACATTTTTGAAAATTGTGTAAATACTACTTTAGCTCTAGAAAAGATAAAAGTTAAGAAATGGATCCCTACTTTTTACTGTTTTTATTTCGGTGCACTGTTGGTGCATCGTCTGTACCTTCTCCCGGCCCACTCTTTTCTGGTGGCATGTGACGCGTCATTCGGTGTTCGAAAATGCAGCTCCGGTGTCTCTTACAATTCGACTCCATGTCCTCGACCTACTGGAGTGGAGCGTGGCATCCCATAATCACCGGAGAGTCGACGGTGGTCGTTTGAATGCATTTGCACCCTTTTCTCTCTCCTCAAGCCCATTTTACACCAGAGTCCCCTGAGTTTGTGGTAGATTCATTTCTGTCCCTTCTCTTTCGATTGTTGTATATGGTCCTGATTTTTGTAATAGAAGTTCTGATTGGTTTCAATTTAGTCCTTTAATTGAATTTGATGATATATTTTGTTTACATTTTGGTCCTTATTCTATTAATTTTTGGTTTTGTATTAAATCCCTTAATTTTTTTTGGTTTAACAAGTTGAATTATTTTCAATTTTGTCCTTTTATTGAAATTAATTATATATTATATTTGAATTGCGGTCCCTATTCTTCTAATTTTGATTTTGATTTTAAATCCCTTAATATCTGTGATATAGAAATTTGAATTATTGTCATTTGAATCCTTCAATTGAAATCAATTATATATTCTATTTTTATTTTGGCCCTTATACTTTTAATTATTCTTTTCAAATTTAAATTTTTTATTAATATTTGTATAGTTATGCATTAATCCCTATTATTGTAAATGTTTATGTGAATATGCTTTTTGTTTTACTTTTGAATTCTTTTTTATCTTCTCTTTTATTGGGGTTGTATTTTTTTATTTAGTCTTTAAATTTTAATTTGTGTTAGTGATCATTTGAAAATTCATATTTCTTTTGTTTTAAAAAAAATCAAATGTTTTTTTAAGGCTAATAATATTTGTTTTTGTTCTTTTGTTATGATTTTGAGTATTTTTTATTCTTCGAGGTATTTTTTATATATATATGCAATGATAATAATAATTACAAATGTGTTTTTTCTAGCTTACTTTTTTTGTTTAAATTTTTAAGTTTTATTATTCTTTAGGATAAATTAATATTTTTTTATTATTTTAATAGTTCAAATAATAACAATTTAAGGTGTTGTAATCTTAATGATAATGATGACATTATAAATTATCATAATAATAACGATTATAATTTATTTTAATAGTTATGGTGCTTATCATGTAGCTAATGATGATTTTGATAGTAATAATAACAATAACTCATAAAATAATATAAAAATATCAATAATGACAAAAACAATTATACTAATGATAATAATACTAATTGTAATTGAAATAATATCCATAAAAACAATGATGTTAATTATCGTAATAATTGAAACGATTATAACAATATTGTCAGTAATAATATGAATATTAATTACTTACAACAATTATAATAATAACAGCTATAATAATTATGACAATTTTTTTTTTAAAAATGATGATTAAAATATAATAAGAATTAAAATAATTCATTAGTCGATTTTTTTTTTCAAAATTGATCCGCATATTTTTTTATGTATGATATGTCATATTTAATGTCATGTAACAAAAAAATATAAGAAATCAAATATAAACAAAACAGGTATGAAAATTGAGCCAAATTATTTACAAGAGCTTCGATACACAGACAATTTACCAATTAAATAATTATCCAAACATTCGAACAATAGCAATATTCATTAATTTCGATACACATAACAAATAACCCATTTGAAACGGATTTTATTGATGATGATTTAACTAATAATATTTATATTTAATCAATGCAAACACACATAACAATCAATCAGTTTGTTATATCAAAAAAGTGTAGCACAACACACCTGTAAGTCAACTTGTATATACTATGCAATTGGGGGGTTGAAAGTTGTCTAGGCTAGGCAAAGCAAATTAAGCAAAAATTATATAAAACTAAAATTGATCAATAAAACAAACATTGCTCGCAAATCAACATCCAACTACAGAAATCAAAACTGATCATGGAAACGAAACATCAATTTATATTATGAATATTTATATCATTTTAACATTGGTTAGTTACCGGATCTGTCATATAATTTACCGTAACCATTAAACAACTTCAGTGTCTGCACTGGTAATTTAATTCAATGGCAGCCTTACAAACTAGATAAATTGATCAATTAAGAAAAATAATTGTTAACAATCTATATTTGATTTGATTGAATGTTCTCCCTAAGATTAATAACGTAGATCCGCCACAATTATTAACTCAGTTGCTTCACAAGTTCATATACCATAACTCTGGTTTTGATATCAAACTTAACAATAAATTGTCTGCAATATTAACTTTGAGTCCACTCTAGCAATTAAATAAACAATCATAGGAAAAATAAGCATAGGAGAACAAACATATTCATTATATAAATTGGAAACATAAGGTCGAAATAGATCTCATAGCTCTTGAAATTTGAAGGATCATGTGTCCTTGCAACCAAGAAAAAGAGTTTAGCCTTACATGTTTGTTGAACAAGCAATTAAAATGATGGAGAATACATGATTTCAGGTTTGGAGGAGAAAGATTTGTGTTTACTTTTTTGTTGGACGAATGGTTTTCTCGACCTCTCCTCCTTAATATATGCTTAGAAACCCTACTTTGTATTTTACAAAATAGTCCTTCCTTAAGTTTGCAAAATTTAGTTATCATCTTGTAAAAGTCATATCTCATTCATAAGACATCATTTTGAGCCAAACTTTGGATCGATGATAGGTCTTTTAAGTCTGGAATCCATCAAAATTGGGTTTGCATCAATCAGACTTCTGTAGATCCAGATATTTAAGTGGAATGGTCAAAGGTCAACATCGACATATTGCAAGATTTGACTTTGAAGGTTGCTATTTCCATGCTCTTCCTTATTTTTTTGCCTTATCTTTCTAGAAAGGTATGGATGTTAGCTGTTGAATGCCACTAGAATCACTTCATTTTGTTCTCTAGAGCTTCCACTCTGCACAAAAAATCGGTTTAAGGTCAAATCTGTCAATCACGTCCAATTACCTCATTTTTGCATCTTTCAACCAAAAATGTCTTCAAAACATAAAACAAAGAATATACAGGCATTTTACACACAAAACATATTCAAAACACGAGGTAAATATGGGTGAAACTATCAAATAATAGGCATGCATCATATGTCAAGTATCATAACCCAAAAATGTGTTATTCGCCCAATTCTATCCAAAACAAAAATAAAATAAAAGGGGCTGGTGTTGGTAGAAAAATCATGGTGGAAAATTTAGACATTTTCGAGAGCCTGATCGTAACTCTTTTGTACCCCTAGAAATGAAGAAAAATGCAGATTTAAGGTAAAAACAATTTATTATTGATAAATTTATGTAAGAATTAAGTTGAAAGACATAATTATATTTTTATGGGTCAATTTGATTTAATCATCGACAAATTTCAAATGTAACTATGTTTGAGAATTAATTTAGGGTTCAATTGAAGGATTTAATTAAGTGTAAGGACTTAATTATACTTTAAATTGGTCAAATTAATTTTATTAAGGGCTTAATCGATGACATATCAAGTTTTGAGCGTAATTCAGGTTCAATTGAGAAGATTGGAATTTTCGGAGACCGATTTGATTTTTTCCAAGTCAATGATGCGAAGTTAGGGGCCAAATTGAGAGTCTAATGATCAATTGAGGATCAAATCGTGCAAATCAGAAATCAAGAACCAAAATAAAAAGGCGCACAAATCTTAAGTTGTTGGGACCAAAATAAAAAAGGTGTTCAAATCTTAAGTTGCTGTTGAAATTTTGTCAGGTTTACAATTGCACAAAATTAAAAGTTTAAAAACTATTGAGGGTGCGATTGAACCAATTAAAAATTGAGGGACCAAATCGTATTTTCACCATCTCCCAGTAATATCACAGGCGTGACTGCACTGTGCAATCACCTGAAAAGTGCAGGTACGCTAGTACAGGTTCAGGTGAAGAGGCAACCCATTGCTGCAAGCAATGGGCAGGCGAAGGGTGGCCTCCTACCTATCAATACCATGCATGCATGAACATAAAGGGAGGAGGCAGAGGAAGGAAACGAAATAATAATAAAAAAATACATTGAACAACAAGGACGAGAGGAAGGCGATCAATTTACAAAGCCACAAAAAAATATACGAAGAACCACCGGTAACAGTTCCCTTTCCTTAGCGCCGACAGAGTCACTGTTGACACCTTTTTCTCACCCTTTCACAACGTCTCTCTCTTTACAACACCAACATCCCTCTCTCTCTCTCTCCTCTAGGAAGTCGACCGACCACCCTACATCATCTCCCTCAGCATCGTCGGTCTCTCCTCCATGCTAGTAGTTCCTCCAACAGGACTAGCTCCAGCGACGAATGACAAAAAACTCCAGCTCAAACCAGCAACAGCTTCCGATGTCTCCTCCGGCCACCATTTCTGATGCAACTACGACAGGAAGAACCACCTCGGCCTCCTCTACCCAACGGTATTAACAAGTACATCGTTCGTAACCCTCCATAAACTACCCCTTTACTGTTCATCATCTTCCCTGTTTCGTGCATGTGAATGTTGAGGTGGTTGGGCTGCATTGTATGTCTGGCCCGATCATTTGGATTAGGCCCCAATCCATAATGAGGCGGGCTTCCAACCCACACGAATTGGAGGTCCAGTCCAAGCAAGGGGGGCTTCCAGCCCAGCCCCCAAATGATGGGCCTCCCGGCCCATCAGGGTTGGACAGACAACCCATATATATTTTTATTTTTTTCATTTTTCATTTAAAAAAATAGAAAAAATATAAAAATACAAAATTTTCAAAAATATAAAAATGTGTTTTCGTGCATACGATCAAATTCCAAGGATTTTCCCATCATATTTTTTGTAAGAAAAAATATGTTGCATCTTTATCATATTTAAAATGAAAATTGATATCATAACCGTTTTACGATTATACATTGGAATTTGGCCAAAATATCAAAAAAATTATAATTATTTTGTTTTATCTATTAGGGTGTAAAATTATATTGTAAAGTATATTTGTAGATAACAAAAAAAGTTTTTAACTACGGTGTAAAATTACATTGTAAAGTGCACCGATAGACAAAAAAATGGTTTTGAAAAATGCAATGTAAAAATTTGAACTTAAAAAAACAATCAGACAATAATACATCTATGGGAGATGCATCTTGCACAACGAGTCCCCTTACCTAGACTCTCGCAAACCAATAGGTTTCTTAGTAACCTTAATACTAGATGGGGACTCCTGGTAATCATAGTTGTAATTTTTATGACTATAAAATACATCCATTTCACTGCGCATCATTGTTTCTCCCATCATGGGATGGCAGGGTGCAAAACGCAAAAAATTGCTGTCTCGACAGATGAAGACTCCACTAGGGATATTGTCGGACAGAGCATTGTTTGCTTGATTGTTAGTTCTTTACCTTATTTTCTGTTACACGCATTTTTACTGCTTTAGCATAATTTTAATTTCAGTACATATCAACATCAAATAATATCATCATGCATTTTAATTTTTTTAATATGCCTGAATTTTTTAGGATATGGGGAATAATGGTTTGCCTCATGACTTTCAGTCGGGGTTCAGATTCGTGAAACATCCAACAATGAACTGTGTGTTTACCTGATAATAGCGGTCATACTATGCCCCAACCATTTCTTGTAAACCCTCATACCACCTCCACGTAAGGTGGTCACTAGGCAGTTCATAGACCTTTTGAGATCAGATAGAAAACTTATCCTTCATGTAATAACTTAGAACCTAGGATACAAACTCTCCATTTATTCTTTTTTCTTAAAAAAAATTCACAGAAATTATCAAACCAAGACCATGACTTCCTTAACCTTTTCGGAATACGGGGAAAGAGGTTGTTAACTGAGGGAGATTGCCCAAGGGCTAATAAAATCAATGAATTGCCACACATGATCAAAATCCACTGCTTTACAGAAAATATGAAGAGGCTCATGCCCATCTTGGGGTATGTAGATAAGGCGTTATTTGAAGTTAAATATGGAAGAATTGCTCATCAATGAAAATCCCAATTCAGATATCAGCAATTAAGGCCCTTATGCACTTTTGGGATCCCAACTACCGGTGCTTTACATTTGGGGACATTGACATTGACTCCTACCATAGAGTATGCTCTAATCCTGAGTTTCCCTCTCAACCCTCACAAAGTTTATTTTAGATAGAAAAATGAGAATACAACCTAAGAGGTTGCTAAGCTTCTATGATTGGATACATGACATCTTCTAGAGGTTTCAAATGGAAGGCGATTGAGAATAATTTGAAAACAAGTAAAGATAAAGGGAGACTCAGAGAAGAGGTGTATTGGTCGATGACTTTTGCTATTTTTGGTTTAGTACTTTTCCCTTCAGAAGTTGTCGGGATTATTAGCATGGAAGTGACAAACGTTTTTGTTGAATATGAGCAGGGAAGGAATAATCCCACTTCAACTATATTGGCTGAAACTTTCCTGTCCTTGAACCATTGCAGGTTGCACGGGAAAGGAGCAATGTGATGTTGTATCCCTTTATTGTTCATGTGGATTGTTAGTCATCTGGAAACCCTGAGAGAAGTTTTCAATATTTTTGTGGTTTAACATGAGGCCTCTTGGTTTGGTTCTGAGTGAAGAATGAAAAGACTTGGATGAAAAGGGTTGGGTGGAGAAATATCGGGCACTTCCCAAAAGTAATTTTAGATAGATTGCCTATTCGGTAGGCAATTCAACTTATCTAATGAGTTGCGGTAGTAAGGCGTGAGTCCTGTTAATTGGCTTAACCGGTTATATAAGCTATTCTCCCTCTCTAGTAACCAAGTAGTTTGGGAGGATGCAATATGTACCGAGAACTAGAGGGTTGACCGGGTACACGGGTTCTTTCAGAGAAGTCAATTCAGTGGCTGAGCTCGAAGTTTTTAAAAGTGATTGAGGGCAACTTGTTTTAGTTGACAGAGAGCCCCACCCAAAAGAGTCCTCTGTTAGCTCCAGTTAACTAGCTTGGAGGAGCTACAAGGCACCCCAAAATGCGATAATATAAAGCCTGGTGCGAGATAAGGCACCTAAGTTTGCTTGAACTAAAAGAAAGAAAGAGGATTGACAAAGAGGGCATGCAAGAGGAGTTGGTAAGCTAAGGATTGTGATGTAAAACAAGTAGCAGAAGCATACATGCTCAAGAGGGAGCACCTGAAATTCAAAGGCAACTGAATTTCAGCAACCCGGGCATCAAAGTCGGAATGTCGCGAAACTCACCCAGTCGATGCGTTTCATCGTTTGCGGAAGAAGTCAGTGGCAAAGCCCCCTATTGTTCACCAGTTTTTGGCCAAATTCCATCGTTTAGGCCCCGAAATAGTCATTTTTGCTATTTTAGAAAAGTTTCGTTTTAGCCATAACTCTTGATTTTTGAGTCCGAATTGACTTTCGTCAATTGCTGCTTACTCAGGATTTATAGGCCTTTCATATTCTGCATTTATCTCAAATTTTCCATTTATGGTAAATTTATTGTTTAGTGTCGTTTCCCTATCCGTCATGGGTTAGGTTAGGGTTTTACTTTAAATACAATTGTAAAGCCTCTGACCGAATTAACTATTGAATAAAAACTTTGAGTTTTCGTTGTGTTTTATTTTCAGAATATTGACGTTGGTCGTATTCCTTTGCGATTTTCTGCTGCATCAGATCGAGCTACACAACAACAAAAGTCATCAAAAATTCCTCGAGGAGCAACTCTTGGAAGAAGAATAGATGAGGGTTTTTTTGGATCAACAATTGCAAGGAAAAGAAGAATACATTAATAGGTTAATGTAAGGAAGAGTCAGCTAGATGAAATGGGTTCTCGATATGATGACCACATGAGTAAGCATGAGACGATAGAAAAAGAATTGGTTGCTTTAAAGAAAGCCTTTGAAAGTAGAGATCACGAATGCCAAGAATTGGCAGCATTGGTAAAAAGTGAAAGAGATCACTACATTATGAAATGGGAAGCTGAGAAGGAGAAAGGAAGAGTGGCTAGTTTTGTCCTTGAAGAAGAAAAAGAATTGAAAGCCCGGTACAAAGTTCAGGCGGAAAATGAGTTGGAGGCAAGAAGGGTAGCAAAGTCTAACATGAAAAAATACTTAACCCAAACCAACAACCTAAGAGATCATGTTTCCACTCTACAAGCTGAACTAGAAACTCGGGAGGAAGAATTAAAGATAGTGCAAGAGCAACACAATAAATGGCAAGAATGCACCGCTGAAATTGAAGCTCAATTTAACTAAGAAAATAGGGCTCGATGTAGGGCTACAAAAGGCTAAGGATCAGACCCAACAACTTGAGAAAATAGTTCAGATATTAGAAAAAAATAATTACTCATTGACTGCCAGCAATGAAGCATGACATCAGGATAATGTGGTATTCCATCACAAAATAGAGCAAACCGACAAGCTGATCAACATAGTGGTTAGGAAGGCAGATGAGCTACGTGTAAAAGCTACTAGAATTGGTGGAAGTGCCCGCAAATATGAAATGCACTTGGATGAACTCTCCTATTTTGTTAGGTTTGTAGCTAATAAAGGGATAACATTCGAGTAAATGCTTTTGTATGGCTCTATTTTGATGAATGAAATGGACAAATCCACCTTTTTCTTTTTGTCAAGTGTGTACGATAAAATTGATTTGAATATTCGGGCAAAACTTTCCTATAACATTAGACTACGGATCCTACCCGGAAAGGAAGTCATGGATTGGTTTTCAAAAACAAAAAATAAAATCATCATGCATGCATGCATGCATCATAAATAATATGCATATCATCAAGATGTCAAAATATAGGTCCTAGAAGAACTTCACCTTCCAGAATTTACAATACTCGGTTTTGGCAGAAACGCATGGAGAATGAAGAGCGTGCACATCAGGATGCCCATTTCCAAGAAGAGCTGGATGACTTGAAAGAAAGTGTAGCTCATCTTACTGGTCTACTCGAGCAAGCAATAAGAAATGTTTAAGGCAAAAGTCCTTCAACTAGGCCTACACAAGCAACAAATAACCCTGGCGAGGTGATAGGAGAGAGAATTCATGATCCTCCACAACATCTTGCCTTTGTACAATCAGTAGCCCCAACACCTATTCCGGTACTGCTAGTTGAAACATTTGGAAATGAATCTCATAAGACAATTGTTTGTCAATATAGATCAAGATAAAATGGTAGTGGTGGAAGCCAGGATAAGGGCCATTGAAGGAGCAGATTTATATGATCCAATGAAAGCAGTGGAGATGTGTTTGGTTCCAAATGTGGTGGTCCCGAAAAAATTCCGCATTCCAACTTCATCAAGTATATGGGGACACAATGCCTTGTCACTCATTTGAAGTCATGCTATAATAAAATGGCTGAGGTAGTGCATGACGAAAAGCTACTATTGCATTTTTTTCAGGATAGTTTGAGGGGGGCGACCTTAAGTTGGTATAGGAGGCTCGACAACACTAGGATTTGCAGTTGAAAAGACTTAGTGGACGCTTTCATTAAGTAATACAAGTACAATATGGATATCACCCTTGACAAGACCGGTCTATCCAGCATGGAAAAGGGGGAAAATGAAAGCATAAGAGAATATGCTCAAAGGTGGAGAGACTTAGCTGCCTAAGTGCACCCTCCCCTTTTAGATAGGGAAATGGTTAATTTATTGGCCAACACGCTAAAAGCACCCTTTTACGAACATGTGATGGGCAGTTCGGCTTAATAATTCACTGACACTGTAGCTGCGGCAAAATGAATAGAGCAGGGGATTAAGAACGGGAGAATCTCTTCACCAGTAGAGAAAAGAGGTTTGTTGGAAAAAAGAGGGAGATAGATCACATTGAGACTGGTTATAGGGGCAGGAGCACCGAATTCCAAAAATATACCACCTCATCATCCAAAATCGCCAATGTCAACTTCAAATCCCCATACCCTACCAAAAGGCTTGGAAATCAAGTCGAGAGCTTGTCAAAAAACCAAACAGAAGGCTTACAAAAAAGAAATCACCCAAGAACTCAAGAACAATTACCCCCATTATCTTTACCTTTAAATTGAATGTATCAAAAGCTATTAAGCATTGGGCAAGTAGCTCTTGTACCTTTGATACCCCTACAACAACCTTACCCTAATTGGTATAGACCGGATCTCACCTGTGAATACCACGCAGGAATCACAAGACATAACATCCACACTTGTAATGCATTAAAAAAGAAACTCCTGCAATTGATAAAGCTGGATGGATAACATTCAAAGAGTCCCCAAATGTAAGTACCAATTCACTACCTAATCATGCTTTGGGAAGTGGATTATTGAATATATTGGGTGTTGAGTATCCGAAAAATTTAAAGGTGTCAATGGAAAGAATTTATCAGATGCTGACAAGAGGCCTCTATAAAAACGTGATGCAAATGATAAATAGAGGTCTGCTTCGGGTAGAGACAATAACAGATGATAAAGTGTTTATGATAAAGATGTCAAATAAAGAAGTATGTTGGGTTCAATTCACTCTAGGAGGGTCACCCGAATTAGTTTTGTCCAAGCCATGCCATACAACTACAAGCATTCATCTCAAGGTGCAAGACAACCACTTGTCTTTATACTAGAAATTGGAGGCTTGATCAGGAGTGGCAAATGTTTTATCCTAGAGGAGTTAAAGAAGATTAAAGGGAAAGAAGTGGTTGACATATCCGAAGAAATAAATAAACTTGTAACAGAAGAGGAAACCACTGAATTCTTAAAGTTAATGAAGCATAATGAGTATAGTATTGTGGAACAACTTAAGAGATCCCTTGCTAAGATATCATTTCTTTCCTTGATATTAAGTTCTGAATCTCATCGGAAGATTTTGAAAATAGTGTTGAATGAGCCTATGTACCCCAAGACATTAACCCAGAGGCCATGGAGCACTTAGTGGGGAGGATACAAGCTTCAAGTTATGTGTACTTTTCTGATGATGAAGTGGGTGTTGATGGTACAAGGCATAATAAGTCATTATACATCACGATACAATGTAAGGATGTTTTGATTGAGAAAGTATTAATTGATAATGACTCTGCATTGAATGTGTTACCAAAGCATATGTTGAACGAAGTGCCCATTGATGAGTCACACATGAAGCCAAACACCATGATGGCAAGAGCATATGATGGGTCGCCAAGGCAGATTATGGGGAATATTGAGGTGGAGCTATGTGTAGGATCGCAAGTGTTCTTAGTAACGCTGCAAGTGATGGATATTCATGCATCCTATAGCATATTACTGGGAAGGCCATGGATTCATGTAGCGGGAGTGGTGGCTTCTTCATTACACCAATGTTTAAAGTATATTGCAAACATGATGTTGATCACTGTAATGATTAAAAATGTAGTTGTACCCTTCATAGAAATAGATAATTGTAAAGACGGGAACATTCATGCATTTGAAGTAGTAAATATAGAATTAAACCATGAAGGTGCCACATTGAAGAAGCAAAGATCCTAGAAGTTGCAAAGATGGCTGCCAAATGTTTTGTGCAGAGTGGAATCCCTTTTCAGCTTAACCCCTTCAGTGGAATGCCAGAGCAAATCAAAATAATGAAGTTGAATCGTGCGGATCAAAGGTTTGGGCTCGGATATAAGCCGAAGAAAGAGCATTTTTCAAACGGGTTGCTCGGATGAGAAGGGAGGTCAGGATGACAAAAATCGAAGGAAGGGAATCGAAGCAGAGATAATCAAAGCAGACATAAAAGATTTGCATGTCAGCACTCTTGAATACCAGAAGGTATAGATATATTTCCTGCATCTCTCCATCTATAACATTGATGCCCCTTCTACAAGAACATTCGTGTGAAAATTAGTTGAAGGAGAAGTGTTCCGGAACTGGAAGATGGAGCCCATTCATATTGTGTTCAAAAAGTAATTGCTTTTGTTTGGTCATGAACATGTGTTTTATTTTGATGATGGCGGTAATCTAGCTCACGATGCCGCAATATTTTTCCTTGTTGAATGAACACTCTTTTTAATAAGATCATGCATTTTTATATATGACATGTCATTTGCAAATAAGCACTCTTACACAAACACGCCTTACACTTTCAGGAGTTTAGAAAGTTCCAACCGTTCACAAAACCACTACACTAAGAATAATTGGCCAAATTTCAATAATGTCACTACACTTGATGATGATGAGTGGGGAGAAGAAGATATAAGAGAATTTACTAGATTAATGGAAAATTCTGAAAAGACTTGAAACCTTTTAGTGAGGAGCTTGAGACCGTTAATCTAGGAACCAAGTAGGAGCAAAAGGAGTTAAAAATCGGTACCGTCATTACGACTGAAGAAAAAGGAAAGTTGATTTCTCTTTTGCATGAATATAAAGATGTTTTTGCCTTGACTTATGTAGAAATGCCACATTTAGATACTGATATAGTTGTGCATAAAATCCCTTTAATAGAAGAAAGTATATCGGTAAAACAAAAAACCAAGAGAATGCGACCAGATATGCTCCTAAAGGTGAAAGCATAAATACAAAAGCAATGGGATGTAGGGTTTCTAGATGTCGTTCACTATCCTCAATGGGTAGCCAATATGGTTGTGGTCCCAAAAAAGGACGGAAAGATCCGTGTGTGCGTGGACTATAGAGATTTGAACAAGGGCAAGCCCGGAAGATGATTTTCCATTACCTTACATTGATATCTTGGTGGATAATGCTGCTAAAAATGCCACATATTCATTTATGGATGAGTTTTTTGGTTACAACCAAATTAGGATAGCAGAAAAGGATAAAGAGAATACCACCTTTGTCACACATTAGGGGACTTTTAAGTTATAAAGTAATGCCATTCGGTTTGAAAATGTTGGGTCTATGTATCAACGAGCGATAGTCGTTTTGTTCCATGATATGATGCATTAGGAAGTTGAGGTCTATGTAGATGACATACTGGCTAAATCCAAGATTGAGGAAGACCATGTGCAAATATTGAGGAAACTATTTAAGAGATTGCGGAAGTACCAGTTAAAATTGGACCTGGCCAAATGCTCCTTTAGAGTAAAACAGGAAAATTACTAGGTTTTATTGTGAGCAACTGAGGAATAGAAGTTGATCCGGATAAAGCCAAAGCCATACAAGAAATGTCAGCGCCTAAGACTGAAAAGGAAGTAAGGAATTTTCTCGAATGCTTGAATTACATAACTCGTTTCATATCTCAACTAACAGTAACATGTGAACTGAATTTTCGCTTACTCAAGAAGAAAAATCCTGGAGTATGGGATGCTGATTATCAAGAGGCCTTCAATAAGATAAAGAGGTACTTACAAAATCCTCCATTGTTAGTACCCCCAGTACTAGGGAAACCATTGATTTTGTACTTAACGATCACATAAATGTCCATGGGTTGTGTGTAAGGACAACATGATGAATCTAGAAGAAAGGAGCAAGCTATATACTACTTGAGCAAAAAGTTTAACGATTGCAAGTCTAGATAAACCATGATTGAGAAGTTATGTTTTGTTTTGGTTTTGCAATATATGTTGTATTACATGATATGGCTAATTTCCAAGATAGATTCGCTTAAATACATCTATGAGAAGCCATATCTATCGAATAGGATAGCAAGGTGGCAAGTGTTGTTTGCAGAGTACAACATCATTTTTATGACAAGGAAAGCCATAAAAGGCAGTATAATTGCCGACCATCTTGTAGACCACACCATGGAAGATTATGAGCCTCTAGATTTTGATCTCCCTGATGAAGACGTGTTGGTGATCAGGGATGATGCTGAGGCAAGTGAGTGGTGGACACTTTATTTCAATGGTGCAATAACTGTATCGGGATATGGGGTTAGAACAATCATAATTTCCCTACATGGAAAACAATATCCTTTTTCAGTAAGGTTACAATTTGAGTGCACTAATAACACGACTGAATATGAAGCTTGTATTATTCGTTTAGAGGCTGCTTTAGAGCTTAGAGTTAATAAGATTGAAATCTTTGGGGATTCCATGTTGATCATTTGCCAAGTGAAAAGAGAATGGCAAACCAAAGATGAAAAGTGAAAACTTTACCAGAACTACCTTGTAAAATTAGCTAGTGAGTTCGAGGAGGTTAAATTCACTCATATGAGTAAGGATAAATATCAGTTCGCCGATGTTTTGGCAACTTTCAATTGTACAAATCGTTGCCAAAGAAAAATCCACTCAATCAAACATCAAGGTTTGAAATCATCAAGCCTATTGTTGCACACTCGAAGAATCATCAGATGGAAAACCATGGTATAGTGATATCAAAAGATTCATCCAACACCAAGAATACCCCTAAGAAGCTTCTAAGGCAGATAAAGAGACCTTAAGAAGGATGGCCACAAATTTCAACTTACATGGTGAAATCCTATATAGGAGGTTGTTTGATGGGATTTTACTTAGATGTCTGGATGATAAAGAAATTGGCAGACTTTGAAAGAAGTTCATGAAGGAATTTGTGTCACCCATGCCAATTGTCATACAATGGAAAAGCAAATGCAAAGATTTGGATATTTTTGGTTGACCATGGAAAGGGACTACATGACATATGTTAGGAAATGTCATAAGTACCAAAATTTATAGTGATAAGATAAATGCACCTCCAAAACCTTTATTCAATGACCTTACCATGGGCATTTGACATGTGGGGATTAGATGTCATTGGGCCAATTAACCCGAAGTCAAGTAATGGACATAAGCTCATTCTGGTGGAAATTGATTACTTTACTAAATGGGTGGAAGCTAATTCTTACGCCCATGGACACAAAAGGTTGTCAATAAGTTCATCGAAAGGGACTTGATCTATTGCTATGGTCTACCCGTAAGGCTGGTAACTAATAATGCTCAGAATTTTAATTGAAAGTTAATTGTCAAACTTTGCACTAAGTGGAAGATTAAACACCTCAACTCCACTCCTTTTGTATTTGCCACCACTAGTTATACCAAGGAGGGATAACAAAAGGTAAGGCCAAGGGTATTCAAAGAGGGAGATTTGGTATTGAAGAATATCTGATGCAATCCAACCATCAAAGGATCCATTGGAGGTTCCAGTTGGTCCAGTTACTAGGCTTAGGGCTAAGAAGTTCAAAGAAGCTTTCAATGGACTTCTTCAAGATACATGGGCTAAGGTGGACTTCAAGAGGATTTGTAATAATAAAGATCAAGCCTTGATTAATCTGATTCATGTTCAAGAAGCGCTTGCTAGTGGAACCAAGACCATTACACAAGGATTGAGAGAAGAAGACTAGCTTTGAACAATTTGACCTTTGGTTACTCTTTTAATCATCACTGGAGCTACAGATCGAATTTTGATATGATTCTAGTTGGGATGGAAACTAGACTTCGATACCTTTCCAACGGTATATGGAAAGCCTTCTAATTCATTAAAAAAAGAGATAACCATCCATTTTAAGTTGGGTCTTGCTGCTGCCCGACAAAATGCGGAAACAACAAACTTGTCTTATTTAATTAGTTGGGCTATCAAATTTTAATTATTTTGAGAGGAAACAATTTGTTTGGGTTTCTAGACTTGTTTATTTGTTTATTTTAATTAGTTTGGTCTAGTTTTAGCTTGGGTTGATTATTATTTATTTTGGGCTTATGTGAGACCCATTAGGGAAACTAGGGTTTTGGCTTGGAGTATAAATACTCTTTAGGAATAATTTTAGGGCAATTTTTTGAACAATATTTTCCAGCATTATAGCCGTCTTTGGTTGCTTCATCTTGGTTCTTGATTGAACTTTTCAACTCTTCAAAGAATTGACCATTCTTTGTTGTGAATTTATACTTCCGTTGCTCGTCTCCAGGTATAGGCATTGTGATCGAGTTGGTTTATAGTCTTGTTGTCTTGGAACAAGTCTTCCATTGTGATAAGCTCATTCAATTCTCAACAAACTTGGGTTAGATTGATCTTGGGGTCACGAATACCATTAAATTCCGCTAGGGTTCGCATCAGTTGGTATCAAAGCTAATCTAATCACATGTTATATCCTTGAATTTGAGTTTTTATTGTTTCATATTTTTTTTTTGATAGATTCGGCCACCAAAAAAATAAAAATAAAATAAGGATCTTGTTATTGCTTTGTTGAACACTTAATCATAAGTTAGTGTTCTTGCCAAAATATATACATATATAAATAAAAAAAGGTGCTTGATCTTGAAATCTTGATTTTTGCTACATAGAAAAAAAAAACAAAAAAAAAAGCAACAAGAAAAAAAAAGAAGAAAAAGAGAAAAGAAAAAAGAAAAAAGAAGAAGAAAAATCACTTTTATTGTTGTTGTTTTGGCCGAATACATGTTTGAGAAAACCTTGAGCATTGGAAAATTAGTTAATCTTCCACTTAGTAGTCTTGTTTGTGTACCTTGACAATTTGGGTAGTTTAGTCAAAAAAAAATTTGAGTTACTGGAATTTTCTTGAATTAAATCCTTAGTTCTTGATAATTCGAAATTATTTTTCTCTTTTCTGATTTTTTTTTGTTCGTGTCTTCAAATTGTCATATTATTCATACAAATTTGCATTGCTATTCGTGAATTTGTCATCGAGTTTTGTTTTGTTAGTTTTGTAATTTCTTGCTTCTAGAGTCTATATCAAATTTATAAGTTCACTGCTTAGTTGGTTGCTTTTTTTGAATTGTTGCTAAGTGATCTCAAGAACTAAAGAAAGGCAATTTGAGTGGAAAAAGGCATAGGGAGCATATTCGAGTGAAAAACCTATAAATTTGTGTGAAACACGAGTGTGTGAGGTGATTTTTTTATTGCTAACAATTTTCGTGCAGGTTTAAAAAAAAAGTCTTCTAATAGTGTGCCACAGAAGATTGGTGAAATCCAAGAAGATGGGATTTCGAGAATGCAACAACAGATGGAATTTATGTTTGGTGAGCTACTGAATAGGATTGAAAAATTAGAGACTAGGTCTGATGGAGGACGAAGTAAAAGGGGTAGAGAAGCTAGGAAAGAGGAGAGTGTTGCTGGAAACTCTGCAGATGAAGCCGAGGATGATCTTAACCGTAATGGTGGGTTCCGTACACATAGGGGAGAGAGGTATGAGAATCGGCCAAGGAGGGGACATATTTGGCCATATAAGGATTTTGAGCATAGAGGGGATTTTGATGATTTGGGAGATATAGACCGAAATTTGGGTAATATTAAGTTAAATATCCCAGCCTTTAAGGGAAAAACTGATTCAGAAGCTAATTTAGATTGGGAAAAAAAGGTGGAGATGATTTTTGACATCCATAAGTACTCTGAAGAAAAAAAGGTTAAGTTAGTTGTAGTGGAGTTTACTGACTATGCCATGGTTTGGTGGGAGAGATTGGTGGTAGAAAGAAGAAGAAATAGAGAAAGACCAGCCAGCACATGGGAGGAGTTGAAAACAATAATGAAGAAGAGGTATGTTCCTAAACATTATTATCGGGAGTTGTTTAATCATTTACAAATGATTACACAGGGTAATAAGAGTGTGGAGGAGTATCAGAAAGATGAGGAAGTTACGATGTCTAGGTTTTTGAATGGCTTGAATAGAGACATAGCTAATGTTGTGGAGTTGCAATCATATGTTGATTTGGAGGAGTTAGTACACTTATCCATTAAGGTTGAAGGACAATTGAAAAGGAAGGGTAATACACGATCTGGAGCTTATATGGGGTCTTCTTCGGGTTGGAAGATGAATTATAGGAGAGAGGGTAATGCATCATCGAAGCCTTTGGTGACTTCTAAAGTTGTCGAACCTAACTCCATGAAGAAGCAGGTTTCAACCAATGATCAAAAACTTAAAGGAGAAGTTCAACCGAAGCGTAATCGTGATATAAAGTGTTTCAAGTGTCAAGAATTGGGACACTATGCATTAGAATGTGCAAATCGTCGAGTTATGATTCTAAGGGATGTTGGAGATATTGTGTCCACTTGTGAGGAGTCTGATTGTGATGACATGCCCCCACTTGAGGATGGTAGTGATTTAGAGTATGTTGTTGGTGATAAAGTTTTGGTGGTTAGAAGGTCACTTAGTATTCAAACTAAGGATGATGATGTGGAGCAACAAAGGGAGAACATCTTCCATACTAGATGCCTAATCAACAATAATGTATGTAGTATGATCATTGATAGTGGTAGTTGTACATTGGTTAGAAAGTTGGGATCGAATACCATAAAGCATGAGAGACCTTATCAACTTCAATGGTTGAATGAATGTGGTGCTGTTAGGGTGAATAGAAAGGTGATGATTTCTTTTTCAGTAGGCAAATATAAGGATGAAGTGTTATATGATGTTGTGCCTATGCATGCTACTCATCTATTACTAGGGAGGCCTTGGCAATTTGATAGAAAAGCCAAGCACGATGAGTTTAAGAACATGTATTCATTAGAGAAGGATGGAAGGATTTATACACTTACCCCACTCTCACCAAAGCAAGTGTATGAAGATCAAATTCAATTAAAGAAGGGTTATGAAGAAGAGCAACATGTTTTGGCCAAAGTGGAGGAACAAAAAGATTTGGCCAAAATGGAAAAACAAGTTGAACAACATGATGAGGATGTGAGGAAGAGAGAAAAGAAAGTGAGCCATGAGTTGAAAACCAAAAGCAACAAAGTTTCAGCCCTTAGGACATTAGGGGAGGGTCATGGCCAAGAACAAAAAAATGAAAAGAAGGCCGAGAGTGGAGAGAAAATGAGTGGAGAGAAGAAAGAAAGCGTGAGAAAAGAAGAGTGTGTGGAAAAAGTGGGGAAACACCTTAAGTTTTTTGCAAAATCTAATGATCTTAAACATGCCTATCTTTCTAACTTGCCTATGATTTTACTTGTGTATAAGGAGGCATTCTTTAACTCAGATGAGTTAGATTCTTGTGTTCCTAGTGTTGTTAAAGTTCTTTTGCAAGAATTTGAGGATGTCTTTCTAGATGACATTCCTAGTGGTTTGCCGCCAATTAGAGGTATTGAGCATCAAATTGACTTTGTTCCAGGAGCATCTATACCAAATAGGCCAGCTTATAGGAGCAATCCTGAAGAGACTAAGGAACTTCAAAGGTAAGTGGAGGAGTTGATGTCGAAAGGATACATTCAAGAGAGCATGAGTCCTTGTGCAGTTCCCGTGCTTCTTGTTCCAAAAAAGGACAAAACTTGGCGAATATATGTGGATTGTCGAGCCATCAATAACATCACTGTAAAGTATCGACATCCCATTCCTAGATTAGATGATATGTTGGATGAATTACATGGTTCTAAATTATTTTTGAAAATTGATTTGAAAAGTGGTTATCATCAAATTTGGATGAAAGAAGGGGATGAATGGAAAACTGCTTTTAGAACTAAATATGGTTTGTATGAGTGGTTGGTTATGCCTTTTGGAATTACTAATGCACCTAGTACTTTTATGAGATTGATGAATCATGTGCTGCGTGCTTTTATTGGTAATTTTGTAGTCGTTTACTTTGATGATATCTTGATTTATAGTAAGGAGATTGATGAGCATATAAGTCATTTGAGACAAGTTCTTGATGTGCTTAGAAAAGAGTCCTTGTATGCTAATTTGAAAAAGTGTGACTTGTGCATGGATATGATTGTTTTTCTTGGATATGTGGTTAGTGCAAAAGGTATAGAAATGGATGAGGCTAAGGTTAAGGCTATTCAAGAATGGCCTACACCAAAATCCATAACTGACGTTATAAGTTTTCATGGTTTGGCTAGTTTTTATAGGAGATTTGTCAAAGACTTTACTACGATAGCCTCTCCATTGACTGAAATTGTTAAGAAAACTGTGGGTTTCAAGTGGGGAGAAGAACAAGAAAATGCTTTTATCTTGTTAAAATCAAAGTTGATTTCAACACCTTTACTATCTTTACCTGATTTTAATAAAGCTTTTGAGATTGAATGTGATGCTTCAGGAATAGGTATTGGAGCCTTTTTAATGCAAGAAAAACGACCCATCACTTATTTTAGTGAGAAACTCAATGGTGCAACTCTTAACTATCCCACTTATGACAAGGAGTTGTATACAGTCGTGCGGGCTTTGGAGACTTGACAACATTATTTGTGGCCACGAGAGTTTGTCATACATACTGATCACCAATCGTTGAAACATTTGAAGGGTCAAGGTAAGTTAAGTAGGAGACATGCTAAGTGGGTTGAGTTTATTGAAACTTTTCCATATGTGATTAAATACAAGCAAGGTCAGGAAAATGTGGTCGCCGATGCCTTATTGCGAAGGTATGTTCTTCTTAATACTCTTAATACTAAATTGCTAGGATTTGAGTAAATTAAGGAATTGTATCTTGATGATCATGATTTTGGTGCTATATATGACACATTCAAGGTTTCAGCCAAATATAAATATTTTACGCATGATAGATTTTTGTTTAAGGAAAATAAGTTATGTGTGCCTAATTGTTCTTTACGTGAATTGCTTGTGAGGAACGCACATGGGGGAGGTTTAATGGGACATTTTGGAATTACTAAAACTTTAGAGGTTCTGCATGAGCACTTTTATTGACCTATTCTTTAGAGAGGTCATTCTGCTACATGGTCTCCCTAGGAGCATTGTATCCGATCGAAATGTTTAGTTTTTGAGTTACTTTTGGAAGGTTTTGTGGGGTAAGTTAGGAACTAAACTTTTATATTCTACTACTTGTCATCCACAAATAGATGGCCAAACTGAAGTTGTTAACCGAACTTTGATTCAATTGTTAAGGGCTATCATTCAAAAGAACCTTAAAATTGGGAAGATTGTTTGTCATTCATTGAATTTGCATATAATCATAGTGTGCATTCTACTATTGATCATTCCCCATTTGAGATTGTTTATGGTTTTAACCCTTTGACACCATTAGATTTGATTCCATTGCTTGTTGATGAAAGAGTTTTGATGGTAATCAAAAAGCACAGTTGGTGAAAGACCTCCATGCAAAGATTCGACAACAAATAGAAAAGAAGAATGAACAATATGCAAACAAAGCCAATAGGGGACGAAAATTAGTGAGATTTGAACCAGGTGATTGGGTTTGGATGCATATGAGGAAGGAAAGGTTTTCTGAACAAAGAAGATCAAAGTTGATGCCTCGAGGAGATGGTCCGTATCAGATCATAGAAAGGATTAATGATAATGCCTACAAAGTGGATCTACCAGGTGAGTATGGTGTAAGTGCTACATTCAATGTTTCTGATCTTTCTTCGTTTGATATAGGTGATGATTCGAGGTCGAATCCTTTTGAGGAGCGAGGGGATGATGCGATACAACCATCAAAGGATCCATTGGAGGTTCTAGTTGGTCCAATTAATAGGCTTAGGGCTAAGCAGTTCAAAGAAGCTTTCAATGGACTTCTTCAAGATACATGGGCTAAGGTTGACTTCAAGGGGATTTGTAATAATAAAGAGCAAGCCTTGATTAATCTCATTCATGTTCAAGAACCAAGACCATTACACAAGGATTGGGAGAAGAAGACTAGATTTGGACAGTTTGACCTTTGGTTACTCTTTTAGTCATAAATGGATCTCTAGATAGAATTTTGATGTGATTCTAGTTGGGATGGAAACTAGACTTCAATACCTTTCCAACAGTATTTAGAACGCCTTCTAATTCATTAAGACGAGAGATACCCATCTGTTTTAAGTTGGATCTTGCTGTTGCCCGACAAAATGCGGAAACAACGAACTTGTCTTATTTAATTAGTTGGGCTATCAAATTTTAATTATTTTGAGAGGATACAATTTGTTTGCGTTTCTAGACTTGTTTATTTGTTTATTTTAATTAGTTTGGGCTAGTTCTAGCTTGATTTGATTATTTTTTATTTTGGGCTTATGTGAGACCCATTAGGGAAATTAGGGTTTTGGCTTGGAGTATAAATACTCTTTAGGAATAATGTTAGGGCAACTTTTTGAACAATATTTTCCAGCATTATAGCTGTTTTTGGTTGCTTCATCTTGGTTCTTGATTGAACTTTTCAACTCTTCAAAGAATTGACCATTCTTTGTTGTGAATTTATACTTCCTTTGCTCGTCTCCAGGTGTAGGCGTTGTGATCGAGTTGGTTTATAGTCTTGTTCCTTGGAGCAAGTCTTCCATTGTGATAAGCTCATTCAATTCTCAATAAACTTGGGTTAGATTGATCTTGGGGTTGTGAATACCATTAAATTCTGCTAGGGTTCGCATCAATATCATTAGGAGAAGACCAGAGTAAATGGGCGCCCAACTATGAGTGACCATATGTGGTGAAGGAGGTTTTTTCGGGAGGAGCCTTAATTCTAACTAGCATTGATGGAGAAAATCTGTCGAGGCCTGTAAACTATGATGTTGTGAAGAAATATTATGCCTAATGTATTACTCACGACATCTAAATGAAATTGAAATTTGGCTATAAATTCTCATTGTATCCTCTCTTTTCTATTCTTGCATGATCTTACACTTTCATTAAGATTTTTGGCAAATCATAGTCTAATATAAAAGGAAAGTCAAATTGATGTTTGTTTAACATGTGAGTTCTCAGAATTCATATGATTTCATTGAAAGGTGATCTCATACCCGGAAACCATAATAAAGTAAGCACTTAGCTAAATAACTAATCCAAAAAATCAAAAATCATTTAGCATGGAAAAACAAAACTTATAGATCCTAGATCCAAGTTTTTTGAAATGAGGAGAGGTCATCTTTGATATGCCTTCACAAAATCTCAAATATCCCTTGTAGTCCTTATTTAAGCCTAATAATTATTTCTTGATAATTAACCTTTACAAGGATCATACCATACAATGGGGGGCAAGTGTGAGGATCAAAAAGAACTTTCAATCTATAAAATAATCATCAATGACGAAAGATGCTCATACATAATTGTGAGACAAAAACAAAAAAAGGATTTTAGTATACAATAGCAAATCAAATCAACATGATTATAGTGCTAAAAACCATGATAGAAAACCCAAGCAAAATTCTAGGGGGCATTCAAGAAAAAACCCAAACAAATACTAGGGGTATGTCAGGTCATTATAATCAATTATGAAGACCGCAATGAGTTTTAAGAGTAAGCACTCGTGATTAGTCTAGAAAACCCTCAAACACCTTTGAGCCTATCAATATCTTTTTTTTTCGTAGCCAACAACCTAAGCCTACTCTACAAGCATGTTAAAGCCCTTTTTGATCAAATACGAGTGATCCGGGTTGATAGGCAATGCTTTTCCATTCGAAATAAGCTTTACAAATGTTTAACATGACTTGATTGAAACCTTTTTGACATGCAAGGCATGCGAACAAACATCATTTCACACTTCCGTTAAAAGCGACATAAACCTAACAAGGAGATCACTTGAATTCTTTTGAGAACAAGTTTAAACATTATCAAAATGGTTTTATGTTTGGAATGACTTTGAAATTCCAAAAATCTTACATGTTTGCAAATAACCAATCCTTTTCTGCTATACTTGAAGCCTAAAACACTCATGTGACATGACCCGACTAAGAGCAATCTAAAAATGCAATTGAAGTTGGCTCCATCACTCCTTTTCAAAGAATATTGATCAAAACTCAGGGGGGGCATGTTTATATGGAAGATCTATTAACATATCTCTTAAAGCTAGAGATCCAAACCTCAAAAAAAGAAGGTCAAGAAGAAGGGGACTTATATTTCTCAGGTAAGTATACATTCATCATTAGCGTGCTTTTTAGCCCTGCCTCTTCCCTGAATTTAGGTGTCATTATGGGTCAAATTCCTCCTAGGAATCTATGAAATGTTTTAGAGGGATTGTAATTTACAAATCTCACTTCATTACTTTCCTGTGTGTGTGCCTTCAAGCCCTCAATCAACTCAGATATCGTGTTATCAAACCTATCTCCGTCATCAATGGTGGTTTTAACCCTCAATCAATTAGGATAGTGCGCGTCTTAGTCGTATCTTTTCCCTAGATTAGATGTGTTTTCCAACCCTTAACCACAAATCAAAATAGTGTGTTTTGCGACCCTATTTTTCTTTGAGTATGTTTTTTTCCAATTTTAAACCATTAATTAGGATAATGTGCTTCTTAGTCGTATCTTTCGTTGTTTGAGTGCGGTTTCCAACCCTTAATCGTGAACAAAAATAGTAAGTTTCCCAACACTATTTTTCTTCCTCTTTTGACTGTGTTTTCCAGCCCTTGACCATCAATTAGGACAATACACTTCTTAGTCGTATATTTCCTTTGAATTGGGTGTGTTTTCCAACTCTTAACCACAAATTAAGATAGTGTGTTTTTCAACTCTATTTTTCTTCCTCTTTTGAGTGTGGTTTTCCAATTCTAACCACTAATTAGGATAGTGCGATTTTTAGCCTATTTTTCCTTCCTTATTTGAGCGCGTTGTCCAACCCTCAACTATCATTTAAAATAGTGTGTTGTCTAACCCTATTTTCCCCCATTTGAGTGAGTTTGCTAACCCTCATCTATCAATTAGGATAGTGCGCTTTTCATCCCTATGCTCCTCCTTCTTGTTTGAGTGTATTCTCCAGCCCTCAACCTCCAACTCAAACGATTCGTTTTCTAGCCCTCAACCATAGATCCTAGATAGCATGCTTTTTAGCCCTATCTTCCATTCCATCATTTTCACTTTTGTATGGTTCAACCATTTCTTGGCTTGGTAAATCCATTCTCTTTTCTTTACTACACTTACTATCTAAAATCTTTTACAAGACTTTAGTCGTAAACATTGTAAAAAGGGAGACAACTGTTCTAACCCAAAAATGGGTTATCCCCCAATTCTATCCAAAATAAAACAAAAATAAAATAAAATTGGTTGGTGTTCGCAGAAAAATCAAGGTGGAAAATTTAGACATTTTTAAGAGCCTGATCATACCTCTTCTATGCCCCCGGAAATGAAGGAAAATGCAAATTTAAGGCAAAAATAATTTATTATTCATAAATCTATGTAAAACTTAAGTCGGAAGGCATAATTATATTTTTATGGGTCGATTTGATTTAATCGTTGACCAATTATAGGTGTAATTATATTGGGAATTAATTTATGGTCCAATTGAAGGATTTAATTAAGTTCAAGGACTTAATTATATTTTAAATTGGTCAAATTAATTTTATTAAGGGCTTAATCGATGAAAAATCAAGTTTTTGAGCTTAATTCGGGTTCAATTGAGAAGATTGGAATTTTTGGAAACCGATTTGAATTTTTTCAAGCCAATTATGCGAAGTCAGGGCCTTAATTGAACAAATTGAGAGCCTAATGGTCAATTGAGGGTCAAATTGCGCAAATAAGAGACCATAAAAAAGGAGCGCAAATCTAAAGCTGTTGTTGAAATTTTGACGGGGATACAATTACACAAAATTAAAAGTTTAAAACCAATTGGGGGTGCGATTGAACTAATTAAAAATTAAGGGACCAAATCATATTTTTACCTTCTCTCATAAGCATCACAAGTGTGACTGCACTATTCAGTCACCTAAATAGTGCAGGCACGCCACTGTAGGTTTAGGTGAAGAAGCAACCCATTGCTGCACAGAATGGGTAGCCGAAGGGTTGCCTCCTAGCTATCAATAGTTCAATACCAAGCATGCATGAACATAAAGGGAGGAGGCAGAGGAAGGAAACGAAATAGTACAGAAAAAAATACATACACCAATAGGGAGGAGAGGAAGGCAATCGATTTACAAAGCTAAAAAAAAACTATACAAAGAACCACTGGTAACAGTTCCCCTTCCTAGTGCCGATAGAGTCACCGTTGGCACCTTTTTCTCACCCTTTCACAGCGTCTCTCTCTCTACAACATTAGCATCTCTCTCTCTCCTCTAGGAAGTCGGCCGACCACCCTGCATCATCTCCCTCAGAACCGTCAATCTCTCCTCCACGTTAGTAGCTCCGCCAACAAGTCCAACTCCCCCTCGCTAACTCCGGCGATGAACGATAGCAGCTCTAGCTCAAACCAACAGCATCTTCCAACGTCCCCTCCGACCACCATTCTCAACGCCACCACGACAAGAAGAAACACCTCAGCCTCCTCTTGGTATTAACAGGGACATCATTCGTTACCCTTCAAAAACTACCCCTTTACTGTTCATCATCTTCCATGTTTTGTGCATGAATAAGGTGCGCCAGACTGTATGTTCGGCCCAATCATTTAGATTGGGGCCTAGTCCATAGTGAGGTGAGCTTCCAACCCACACGAACTAGAGGCCCAGTCTAAGCAAGGGGGGCTTCCGATCTATCCCAAATGATGGGCCTCCCGACCCATTAGGGCTGGACATCCAGCCCACATTATTTTTTATTTTAAAAAAATAGAAAAAAATTAAAAATACAAAATTTATAAAAATATAAAAATGTGTTGTTTTTGTGCATACGACCGAATTTCAAGGTTTTTTCTATTTTTTATTCGTGCATATTTCTCATATTTTACAACAAAAATTGGATATCGTAACCGATTTACTATTATTCATTGGAATTTGGCCAAAATATATATATAAAAATATGATTATACGGTGTAAAATTACATTGTAAAGTACATCTGTAGATAACAAAAAAAAGTTTTTAACTGCGGTGTAAAATTACATTATAAAGTACACCGTCATACAAAAAAATGGTTTTTGAAAATGCAGTGTAAATTTTTTAATTTAGAAAAACAATCAGACAATAATGCAACTTACTTTAGGTAGGGTGCATTAGGAGTGATGCGTCTTCTCCTTGCACAAGAAGTCCCCTTACTCTCACAGACCAATAAGTTTCCTTGTAACCTTAATACTAGGTGGTGACTCCTGATAATAATAGTTGTAATTTTTATGACTATAAAATACATCCATTTCACTACGCGTTGTTGTCTCCCCTATCAGGGGATGGAGGGACGAGAAGCATGAAAAATTGTCGTCACGACATTAGGGACTAGAGAAGGGGCCTTCTCTGATTTTTTATGTTGGTAGGGTGATAAGGGTATTGACAATACTTAGTACGCTGATACGTAAGTGAAGAAGTTAGTTTGTGTTTTAAATAACTATATGGATTATTTGAATTATGTATGATTGTATACCGTGGGTTTAATAACTTTAATATTATTTTTTAAAAAAGTTTTTTTATGGAATTATCCTGTATTTCCATTTCATATCCATCATTTTCATGTCTGGAGTAAAGTTGTTGCTTCATAGTTCTTTTGTATCCAATAGTATTTTGTATAAATTAAGTGTTGGTAAACTGATATGTATGATCGTTATTTTTGGACAAATTGGATTGTAAGAAAATTAACTCGTTTTGTCGTATTTTATTAAAAGTGACTGGATTTATATTAACACTAGCTCTAATTGTTGATTGTTGTTAAATGTATGGTTTATTTCTTGTGGCTGTGATGAGGATGATGTTTATGGATTTGTAGACACAGGATTATTAGGTCAAGATTGAATTAAAGGTTATCTTATATGTCGAAAACTTGGGATCTACCAGTATAGGGGAGGTTTTGCCAAAATTTTAATAGAAATTTTAGTGAAACCTTCTTTTATTACATCTTCTTTTATTTACGATGTGTATTAATAAAATTACTTGTTTGTCTCCTAGAGAAAGGGACGTTACATTTTGGTATCAGAGTCATGTTAAACCATTGGGACTTGGAATTTTGATGTGATTCTTGAAAAGTATTACAAGATGATTCAAACCACGTAGCAAACTAGGACTGACCCAACCCCTACACTAGGAAGGGGGTCGAGTTTACATTATGACAATAGGATAGAAGAGGATTCCGATAGAAAATAAGGTAAATTACTTAAACACCATTACATCCAACTCTCGGATTTTGTCTCATATGGGGACATTTGTATTTATACATTTTCAAAATATGTGAAATTCCCTTAACACCCTCGAAAATACCTTTGATTCCAAGGCTAAAATTACTATGCACAGAGGGGTAAAATAGTAATTTAAATATTACAATCCATAATAATCTATCTGTTGCTATAATAATTTGTCTATAGTGTTTTAGCGATCCGTTTTAGCTTATTACATAATATATATAAAGGCCGACAATTGAGAGTCAAAGGTTGCACATATGGAAGGCCATATATTAGGGTAGAGTACACTTAACAATAATATTGGTAAAGGTATTGGGTTTAAGAGATATGTTATATTTAAGATTTAGAGTTTCAATTTTATTAGCTAAATTGTTTTAGGGTTATGCCCTCTAGTATAAAAACTAGTGACTTTACTTTACTTTGTTCTTTTGTGGGTAATTTATATAGGCATACAAGAGACTAAGAATTTAATTGAAATATATGAACACTAACTCGAACACCTAGTTACAAAAAAAAAAACATTTACAAGTATTATGCGTGTTGTAGTTACCATTTAAACACTACATAAGCCAAGAATGTCAATAACATATATCATTTAAATAAAGTATTATTGTGAGCTTTTCACTACATTTGTGATATGAGAAAAAAATAATGGCTTATCCAAAATTTCATTTGAAACTATGTTTTAATGAATTTAGGACTTTTAGAAAGAAAACAATATAGCCTTAGTTCAATTTTTTTTTACAATTGTCGTGACAATGTTTTTTATCACGCATTGTGCCCCGTCATCCCCGTTGAGGGGGAGAATGACACGCGTTGAAAGGGAGGTGCTTTATAGCCGTAAAATCACGACTATAAATCTTAGTAGTCACCACCTAGTATTAAAATTACTAGGAAACCTTTTGGTCTTTGAGAGTCTGGATAAGGGGAATTGTTGTGCATAGGGAAGACACATCACCCCTAGTGCACCCTACCAAAGGTAAATTGCATTGTTGTTTGATTGTGTTTTCTAACTGACATTTTTATTTGTTACTCTTTCGTAACGTTCGAGGTAGATCTCTCTTCGTGAGAGACTCTCTACCTCAATGAGAGTTCAAAAACCTAATAAAAAAAAACTTCTACACTACATTTTGAAATCCCCGTTTTTAAGAATTTGCGAGTGTACTTTACAATGTAATTTTACATCGCGATAGCTAAAATAAAATAATTGTTAAATTATTTTGATATTTTGGAAAAATTCCAATGGATAATCGTAAAACAAGTACAATATCCAATGTTTGTTTCAAAACATGAGAAAGAAGCTTGGAAATACCTTGAAATTCGGTTGTATGCACGAAAACAACACTTTTTTATTAATAATTTTTTAAGAAAAAGATTTTGTAATATGGATTTTGTATTTTTTTATATAGTTTTTATTTTTTTTTTGTTTGGGTTGGCTACCTGGCCCTCAGGGCCGGGAGCTCATCATTTGGGGCTGGACTATCCAGCTCGGATGGGCCGACCGACCCATCCCTTTGGTTCACCATGTGAACAATGGGACATAAATTATTTCCCACTATTCCCATGCAGCGAACAGTGGGCGGGGAGTGAATTCACTCCCCCTACTGTTCACCAAATGGTAAACAGTAGCTAGGTGATCGGGGAAGTAAGATGATCGGTGCACCTATCACTACCTCCAGGTAGAAGAGACCGAGGTGGTTCTTACTATAGTGGTGGCGTTGGAAATTGTTGCTTGTGGTGATCGGAGGAGCTGCGGAAGGCAAGCAGGCTATTTGGTGTAGGAGAGGATGTTACTACTAGAGGTCAGGGTAGACCTTCTGGTGTGGAGAAGAAGACTTCGGTCCGGTTCTGACGAGGGCGGTGCTAGGTGGTCGGCCAGCTGCTGTTGGAGGTCTAAGAGGGCATCAACATGACTGGTTTTAGAGAGAGAGAGAGAGAGAGAGTTGCAGCCGAAGTGTGGGAGCTCCTGCCGATGACGAGGAAGATGAAGGATGATGGTGTAGGTTTTTTCTGCGTTGTCTCTTTTTCTTCCTCACGAGTTTTTTCATGTTTACCTGCCAAATTTTTAATTTTGATTTAGAAAAAAAAATTAAACTCTAAATTTTGATGGTTAAATATCAAATTAATTTTTTTATATAAATACATTTTGGTTTTAAGAAGTTAAACTTTGAGTTTAAATTATAATAATATATTTTTGTGCAATGTTGTTGTAAAATGAATAATGATTTTGACATGAGAAGAGTTCGAGGCCTCCAATTCTACAAAAAAAAAAAACTAAATTAAATCATGGTTTTACTATTCAAATTTATTGTAGCAATAGACAATGATTACCGTGGATTGTAATAGTGAAATGACTATTTTGCCCCTGACTTCGCCTAAGCTTTAGCCTTGGAATCAAGGGTATTTTAAAAAAAATTACAATTCTATGCACAGTAAGAAGAATACCAACAGTTGATTGTGGGGGTATCCCGATAATTGCATATTGTAAATGCACAGTAAAATAACCTTTGTATCCTCCAATATGACAAAACAGAAGAATTGCCTGCGAGGGTTGATGCGAACCTCATGATCACATGGTCATGCAATCTACAATCAAGACTGAGATTTGATTCCAAATAGCTAAATAGGTCTGATAGAAGTGTGACACAATGAAAACCTACCCCGCACCAAATCTATTGGAATGAGTAGAATGACATCACGAAGCCAACCAATCTTTGAGAAGTCAGATTTAGTTCGTTCAAGAACTGAAGACTGCAAGAATCACTCTCACGTGTAAAACTGAAAAAATTCAGAAGTAATATTCATCAATGGCTGCCGAAATTTATCTTACATGAGTTTATATAGCTCTTGAAAAACTAACCCTAATGGACCCTTCATGTAGACTTAAATGAGGTCGACTCAAAACTGACCCAAAACCCTAAATTGGAAAGGTCATAACTTAATCCAAACAAGCCTTGGATCATAACTGAAAACAAAGTATTAATTAAACGTAAACAAGCCTTGGGTTATAGCTAACAAAATAAAATAAAGCCTATAATAAAGTATTCATGTTCTGCCATGAGAAGAAGAGAAGTAAAATATTATAGAGATGATTCAAGGCTTAGTTATAGCCTTCCATCCAACCCTTTAATCCTAGAAACAAAAGAAAAAAGGTAGTCACCCTTGTCATTTTCAAGTTATTGTAGGATTCTTTTATTTCCTTTGTTGTTTTCACTTCATGGCCTAAATAAGGTTGTGTTGGACCCCTCCTACACATAGATAAGATGTCCTAGGGTCTCCACTTGATACTCCAATCGACCTTGCAATTCTTACTTGGTTCAAACCTTCAAAACCAATGCATTAAATGTCTCTTTTAATGTCTTTGTCTTAGATTAGGTCATTGGACCATTTGGAACATGTAATGGTTCCTTGTTGGTGTTTCTGGGTTGGTCCACATCATCTTGACTTGTACTTCATGTCAGTTTAGAAAAAATAAGCCTAAATAAAGGTTGTCATAGGTCCTAACACATCAGCCCTAATCAGAACTTGATTGAGACCCTTCTTGGACTTGGATTAGATGAATTAGAGGTTACCCTTTAAGCCCCATAGGTGTCATTTGTCCCTCTAGGTTAATCTTACTCCATGTGCTATGAACTTCCCATTCAATATGTGCTGCGATATCGCGGTCGCACAAATTAATTACCCTAGCTTAAAACAAATCAAACAAGATAGTATAGAGCAAGCAAGGGGTCGATCCCATGAGGATGATTTGGTTCAGATTTTTGTGCTATATGTAATGCAATTGGGGAGTTGGAAGTTGTCTAGGCTAGGCTAAAGCAAACTAAGTGAAAATTATATAAAACTGAAATTTATCAATAAAGCAAACCTTGGTCGCAAATCAACATCCACCTACAGAAATTAGAACTGATCATGGAAACGACACATCAATTTGTATTCTGAATATTTATCTCTTCTTAAAATTGGTTCGTTAACGGATCCGCTGTATAACTTACCCTAACCATCAAACAACCACAGTGTCCGCACTAGTAATTTGATTTAATGGCAACATTAAAATCTAGATAAATTGATCAATTAAGAAACATAATTGTCCACAATATATGTTTAGTTCGATTGAATGTTCTCCCTAAGATTAATAACATAGATCCGCTACAATTATTAACTTAGTTGCTTCATAAGTTCATATACCACAACTCCAGTTTTGATATCAAACTTAGCAATCGATTGTTTACAATAATAACTTCGAGTCCGCTCTTAGTAATTAAATAAACAATCATAGGAAAATAAGCATAGGAGAACAAACATATTTATCATATAAACTGAAAAATTGAGGTAAAAATAGATCTCACAGTTCTTGAAATCTGAAGGTTTCCGTGTCCTTGCAACCAAGCAAAAGAGTCTAGCCTTGCATGTTTTTTGAACAACTAAATAAAAAAATGGAAGAACTCATGATTTAGGGTTTGGAGGAGGAAATTTTTGTGTTTTCTTTTGTGCTGGCCGCCACTTCCTTGCTCCTCTTCTCCTTTATATATGCTTAGAAACCCTAGTCTCTATTTTACAAAATAGTCCTTCCTTAAGTTGGCAGAATTTAGTTGCCCCTTGTAAAATTCATATCTCCTTGATATCACATCGTTGTGAGCTGCCATTTGGAGAGTTTAAAGGTCTTTGAGTCCTGAATCCATGAAAATTGATTTTGCATCAATCAGACTTTTGTAGCTTGAGATATTGAAGTTGGAATCGACGAAGGTTGATATAGGCAAATTGCAAGATTTGACTTTGAAGGTTGCGATTTCCATGATCTTACTTGTTTTATTTCTTTTTCCTTAGCTTTCCATAAATTTATGGATGTTAGCTTTTGAATGTCACTGGAATCACTTCATTTTGATCTCTAGAGCTTCCACTCTGCACAAAACACCGACTGAAGGTCAAATCTGTCAATCACCTCCAATTACCTCCTTTTTGCATCTTTCATCCAAAAATGCATTCAAAATATAAAACAAAGAATATCAAGACATTTTATACACAAAACATATGCAAAACACTACGTAAATATGGATGAAACTATTAAATAATATGGTCGCATCAATACCAATTTAAGTCTTTTTTCCCTAACTCTTGTAATAGGTCCACTTCACACCACCACTTTGTAATAGTACAACTTCGCAACGCAATCCAAATAGGTGTAAGAATAGAAAACTAACAAAAGAAAATTGGGATGACAGTCTCGCGATTAGAAAGAGAATCGATCCAAAATATGGACAAGACAAAAACTGAAGAGTAAAAAAAAAATGAAGTATGCAAAATGATGAAACGACATGATGCAGACCAACCCAAAAACACCAGCAAGGACCCATTACATGTTCCAAATGGTCCAATGACGCGGTCTAGGACAAAGGCATTGAAAGAGGCAATGAATGCATAGGTTTTGAAGGTTTCAACCAGGTCAGAATTGCAAAGACCATTGGAGTATCAAGAGGAGACCCGAGTACATCGTATCCATGTGCAAGAGGGGTTCAATACAACCTTATTTGGGTGAAGAAGTGAGGACAACAAAGGAGCCAAAAGAATCCTACTACAACTTGGAAACATGGGATCAATGGGCTTGATGGAAGAGAATAAATAAAACTTATGGGCTTTATTTAAGTTAGTTAGCTATAGCCCAAGGCTTGTTTGAGCTTAATTAAGACTTTGTTTTCAGCTAAGATCCAAGGCTTGCTTGGATTAAGTCATAGGCTTTTCAATTTAGGATTTTGGGTCAGTTTTTAGTGGACCTCTTTTAAGTCCACATAAGAGGTCCATTAGGGTTAGTTTTTAAAAGACTATTTAAGCTCATGTTAGCTAAATTTCGGTAGCTTTTGATTAATTTTAATTCTGAACTTTTCAGTTTATGTGTGAGAGTGATTCTTGCATTCTTTAGTTCTTGAACGAACTGAATCCGACTTATAGAAGTTTAACTGGCTTCGTGGCATCATTCTACTCATTCCAATAGTGTTGGTGCCTTGGGGTAGGTTTCCATTGTGTCACACTCCTATTAGACCTATTTCGGCTTTCTGGGATCATATCTCATTCTTGGTTGTGGGTTGCGTGACCACGTGATCACGAGGTTCACATCATGACACCATATTCAGTAGTTATGTTATAAATATATTGTAAGAAACGAAAACAGCATAAACAAAATGAATCTCAAAACTGATGAAAAACTAAAAAAAATAAGACTCGTTTACGACAGGTTAAGCCAACATTTTAAATCTAAGATAAATGATATCTATGATTTGTGACGAAGTGCGATTTCAACCCAAATAGACTAACTATTCAATTTGAGCAATTTAAGATAAGGTTTGAAATGCTGACGTAAAAACGTTATGAATCAGACCTAATGTATCTTATATCTTTTATTGTTGTTATAATTTTTGCAATTAAAAACTTGATTCAAAAATTCATTTTTATACTTTAATCCTTGTAAGTGAGAGATGGTAGAGAAACTCATCTAGTCCTTTTTTAAGATAAAGAAATTCACTAGTTGACAATAAAAGTTTATGGTGGTTATTTTGGAGCTTAGTTTGTCTTAGAAAAACATATAATAGTTAATTGACATGAATCTTTCTGTATTTGATTGTTTTTTGAGCGATTTTTAGGGCTTTGGGTTTGATAATTGACTTTTTAAAGGTTTTAAATGTTTTTATTAGGTGTTTTATGGGTGAAAATAGAAAGAAAATCAGTTCTTTGGTAAAAAAATATCCTCTAGCCTAATTCTTTAACCACCACTATAATTGATGTGATCCAACCATCAAAGGATCCATTGGAGGTTCCAGATGGTCCAGTTACTAGGATTAGGGCTAAGAAGTTCAAAGAAGCTTTCAATGGACTTCTTCAAGATACATGGGCTAAGGTGGACTTAAATAGGATTTGTAATAATAAAGAGCAAGCCTTGATTAATCTCATTCATGTTCAAGAAGGGCTTGTTGGTGGAACCAAAACCATTACACAAGAATTGGGAGAAGAAGACTAGATTTGGACAGTTTGACCTTTGGTTACTCTTTTAGTCATAACTGGAGCTACAAATCTAATTTTGATATGATTCTAGTTGAGATGGAAACTAGACTTCAATACCTTTCCAACGGTAGCTGCCCGACAAAATGCGGAAACAACGAACATGTCTTATTTAATTAGTTGGGCTATCAAATTTTAATTATTTTGAGAGGAGACAATTTTTTTGGGTTTATAGACTTGTTTATTTGTTTATTTTAATTAGTTTGATCTAGTTTTAGCTTGGCTTGATTATTATTTATTTTGGGCTTATGTGAGACCCATTAGGGAAATTAGGGTTTTAGCTTGGAGTATAAATACTCTTTAGGAATAATGTTAGGGCAACTTTTTGAACAATATTTTCCAGCATTGTAGCCATCTTTAGTTGTTTCATCTTGGTTCTTGATTGAACTTTTCAACTCTTCAAAGAATTGACCATTCTTTGTTGTGAATTTATACTTCCTTTACTGGTCTCCAGGTGTAGGCATTGTGACCGAGTTGGTTTATAGTCTTGTTGCCTTGGAGCAAGTCTTCCATTGTGATAAGCTCATTCAATTCTCAACAAACTTGGGTAAGATTGATCTTGGGGTCGCGAATACCATTAAATTCCGTTAGGGTTCGCATCAGTAATTATTAAATTATGAGAAAAAAGACTATTTAGTTTTCTATCTATTTTCACCTAAAGAGTCGTAATTCTTTAACCACCACTGAAAAATTAGATTTAATGTGATTTCAAACTAACTAATCAATTTGAAGTTAAGTACAATAAGTCTTGATATGCTAATGTACAAAAATGTGTTAAAGACTTTTCTTCACCTAAATATTGTTTTCTTGATTGCTCTCTTCTTCTTTTTTACTATAAATAGAGCAAAAAAAAACACAAGAAAGAAACGAATACTGACCCAAAAAAATGATGAAGAGAAACTTATTCGAAACAAATAAGATAACAAAAAATAAATAGGATATAATTAGATTCTAAAGCCAGGTTTTGGTACCACCTTGTGATCACGTGGTCAAGCAACCCCTAATAAAGATGATACTTCCACAAGAATGTCAAAAATTAGGTTTGATAAGTGTGGCACAATAGAAACATGTCCCACATCACCAACACTAATGTAATTGAATTAAATAATGTCACAAGGTTAGTTATACCTTGATAAGTCAGATTTGATTCTTGTCCCAGCAAACAAAAAATGTTGCATCACCAAAAGCACAAGTTTATATTATGGCTACTAAGTTTGCAATATACAATTAATTTATATAATGAGTCAAATAACCCTAATAGATCTCTATATGTGGGCTGATTTGAACCCACTTACATAATTGACTCACATATGTAATATTAATCCAAAAACTAGTAAGGAAATAAAAAAACAAATCTGAAATATGCTAGTATCAAATTTTTCACCCCTAAGAAATCCTAAATAGACTAGGAAATCTGAAATGATCCAACCATCTTAATTAACCCAAATGAACTTTAGATCTCATGTAACCCAAACCCATATTCATTAGAATGGACCAATTAAGCCCCAACATAGACTCCAAATAAGCTTTCTAGCCTAAACAGACTGACCAAAAATATTTGTAGAGCCTTGTTATGACATATATCGCAAAGTCTTTTCGGATTCTAATAGATCTATAATTCCACCATAGCTCTAGAAATGTTTGGTACAATTTCAACACAATCTAATGATTAGACATGGAGATATGCTCAATGGTGTATGATGTGAATCTCATGGTCAAGCAACCCACAATAAAGACTGAGATCTAATTCTGGAAAGCTAAAATAGGTCTGATATCTTCCAATCAAAGTGCCGAAAGCAGGACTAAATTGGTACACTTTTCTAAACTCAATAATGCCTCATTTTGTTTCTTGCTTGAGAATAATCTTGGGTAATCTTAAGGATGTATGGAAGTATTGCATTGTGGGGCATGTTGTGGGTAAATTTTCAGGATTCAAAGCCCTTAATAATCTTATCATTAACTCTTGGAAGTGTAACTGTAAAGCTTCGCTAACCATTCATGAATCAGGTTGGTTAGTTTTTCGATTTATGCATGAGGAAGATAAGCTTGTTGTGCTTTGTGGAGGTCCTTACCTAGTGTATGGTTGGCCTTTAATTTTGAAATCTATGTCTGAATTCTTTGATTTTTCAATGCGGACATGTCCACCGTCCTAGTTTGGATTAAGCTTCATAACCTTCCGTTGCAATGTTGGTTGCCAGTCTATTTATCTAAGATTAGGAGTGTTCTTGGTAAGCCTATTCAGTGTGATATGTTAACGTCATCCATGTCCCATCTATCATTTTCTAGAATTCTTGTGGAGATTGATTTGATTGCTGATCTTAAACATAATGTGTGTGCATTGCGCTGCCTAATGGTGCATCTTTGAATCAGAAAGTTTTTATGAAACTTTGCCAAGATTTTGCAAGCATTTTAGAGTTATTGGTCATAACACTTCTCTTTGTCCGCATTCATTGGATAAGAAAGTGCCTTCAGCTCCCGTGACATCTAAGGTAGTTTCGGCAGCAGAGAAAGTTTTAGTGAAACAGTTGGTTTTAGTTAAGGAGGTGATTCCTGATCAGGCGATGCCGATTGTGAAACAATCAAGTGATGAGTCCTCTCGACCTATGACTAATGAAGAGGCCTCTCAGCCTATGGACTGTGAGTTGCAGGGTTCTTCTTATTTGAATGAGTCCTTTGATGAGCAGCGGGTTGATCCAATGCGAATGGAAACTGATGCTGGGGAGTGGACGATTGTTAAAAAGAGAAATGGAAAATCTAGAGTGGTTAGTGATAATGCAGTGGTTGTGACTAGTTTGGGGGATCTAGTTTGTTTGGTGGGAATAGATGTGGACCCGTTATATGGTGTGACCACGAGGAGTGGTATTTGGCGAACAAGTGTTCTTCCTAGGAGTAAAGGGTTGAAGGCCTTAGCTCCAGTGAATTTATGTTAATCTACTGCTGGAATATCAGGGGGCTTAATAGTCCTACGAAGCAGCATGAGGTCGTTATCCTCATCAAGAAGAAAGAAGTGGATGTTTTTGGCTTGTTGGAGTCTTCTAAGCTTTCTGCGTCCAAGGTTGCTAGTATGTAGAAGTTTCGGCTGAAGAATTGGAAGTTTTTGTCCAATGCTGAGATGTTGGTATTATTGCTCGGGTCATCGTGTTTTGGAACCCGTCCTTTGTCTCAATGGATCGATCTGCTTGCTAGTTCAGCGCAGGGTCTTCATGTCTCCATTTGTAGTCTAGTCCATCGAGTTTGTTTTCGAGCTTCTTTTGTGTACGGGTTTAATATGGTTGTAGCTAGGCGGGCTCTTTGGAATGATGTTAGAAGTTGGGACTCGTGTACTCCCTGGATGATCCTTGGTGACTTTAATGTTATTACGTCTCAGGTGGATAAGCACAATGGAGAGCCCGTGTCCAGTTATGAAACCTCAGATTTTTTTCACTATTGTATTGACTTGGGCCTCACTGATGTAAACTATTTAGACAGTCATTTCACTTGGTCCAATGAAAGGATTTGGACAAATATTGATAGAGTTTTGGTGAATCACGTGTGGTCCTCTATTTAGTGTGCTATTTAGGTTCATTATGATCCGCATAGTCCTTTCTCGGATCACTCTCCAGCAGTTATTAGGCTTGGTAGTAGTCATGCTATGGGGTGGCACAGTTTCAAATTCTATAATATGTGGGGTTTGCATGAGAATTTCACTGACTTGACGGCCACTTCATGGAACTTGGAGGTTTATGGCTCGCCGATGTTAGTTTTGTGCTCTAAGCTAAAGAGATTAAAGTTGCTGCTGAAGGAGTTGGGCAAGCATCCTTTTAGCCACATTTCAGAGAGGATTAGTAGTATGGAAGGTGAACTTCGGCATATTCAAACATGTTTACAAAATGATCGGGACAACTCTCATCTTTTGTATATTGAGAAGAATATGCGCAGAAATCTGGTCCATCTTAAATCAGCGGAGAAAATGTTTTTTAGCCAGAAGCTCAAGTGTGGTTACTTCAAAGACTGTGATAGGGGAACCAGTTTCTTTCATGCTATCATGGGTCAGAAACAGCGAAAGAGGTTCATTGCTTTTATTGTGGGTAGTAACGGAAATCCTATCAACTCAGAATCAGAGGTTGGGGCTGAATTTGTTAAATTCTATCAGAACCTCCTGGTGTGTTGAAGGAAACAACGTCTTTGGACATGGATGTTATTCGGTGTGGACCATGTCTTCCTCCCTATGGCAATGATGGTCTTCTTGCTCCTTTTTCGAGTGCTAACATAAAGGCGGCCTTGTTCAGTATTGGTAATAACAAAGCTCCCGGGCCAGACGACTACTCTGCCTTTTTCTTCAAAAAAAACTTGGGATATTGTGGGGATTGACTTTGTCTTGGCTGTTCAGGATTTTTTCATCTCCAGGAAGATGCTTAAGTAGATAAATCACTCCATTCTAGCTCTGATCCCTAAATCTGCTAATGTCTTTTATCGTAGTGACTTCCGGCTCATCTTCTGCTGTAATGTCATCTATAAAGTGATTTCTAAGCTTCTTTCGGACAGGTTAGCTCGTGTTTTACCGGATATTATTAGCCCGATACAGAATGTTTTCTTGGGTGGGTGGAAAATAGCAAATAATATCTTCTTGGTTCAAGAGCTGCTTCGGGAATATGGTCGCAAAAGGACTTCTCCCAAATATCTTATGAAAATTGATTTCAGGAAAGCCCTTGACTCGGTTCAGAGGGGTTTCTTAGAGAGTCTTCTCGGATGCTTGGGCTTCCATCTAGGTTTGTTCATCTGATTATGCAATGTGTTTTATCAGTCTCTTTCTCTGTCGCTGTCAATGGTAATCTTTGCGGTTACTTCAGGGGTCAGAGTGGAATTGGACAAGGTGACCCATTATCGCCTTATATGTTCATTTGCTGCATGTAATATTTTTCCAGAATGCTAAAGCAGTCTTCCTGCTTGGTGGGGTTTCACTTTCATCTAAAGTGCAATCTGCTCGGCATTTCTCATCTAGCGTTTGCTGACGATGTCCTCCTGCTTTGTCACGGTGACCTTAGTTCGATGCATATCATGTATCAGCAGCTTCAAACTTTTGATAATGTGTCAGGTCTTGATCTTAATCCCTCCAAATCTTCCATTTAGGTTGGAGTAAAGGAGACCGTGAAAGCTGATATTCTGGGTTAGAATCTTTCCTATCCAGGGGGTTGTTCTATCTCGTATCATCAGTATTTGCAAGAGTTTCTTGTGGTCAGGGTGCATTGGGAAAAAAACTGTTTTGGTGGCTTGGAAGCAAGTTTGTCTTCTGAAGCAAGAAGGGGTGCTAGGGCTTCTGGATCTGAAAGCCAGAAGCAAATTTGTCTTAACTGGTCTTATTTGAAATATTCATCTCATGACAGACTCCATCTGGATCCAATGGGTGCATCACGTTTACCTCAATTCCTCTGTTTTTTGGGTTGCACAAGCGAGTAAAACTTCTTCGCTTTGAAAGGCCATAATGCTCTTAAAAATCCAGATCATGGACGCGTGTGGCAATTAGGGAGCTACCATTAGCTTAGTCAGAAGCTGGGATAGCAGTGATAAATTCTCCAGGAATGCTTACAATTATTTCAGACTTCACGGGAATGAGGTTAATTGGTTGCATGTTGTTTGAGATTCTTGGTCTATGCCCCGGGATAATTTTATTCTCTAGATAGTTGCCTTGGGGAAGCTCCGAACAAAAGACCGCCTTCAGTTCATGTCCCCAGATCGAAGTTGTATCTTTTGTTTGCAGGAAAATGAATCTTATCGACATTTATTTTTTGCTTGTTATTGGTCTGTGTAGCTTTGGAATCTTATTAAGTCCTGGTTGAGGATTAGCCGACAGATGTTGTCCTTGAGTAGCGCGCTCCGTGGTCTTAACACGGGTGGCCATGGCATGAAGTCCGAGTTAAGGCACATTTCGTTAGGAATTATGGTGTATTTAATTTGAGAGGAGTGTAACAATCGAGTCTTCCATTCGACTCTACTGACGGTGCGCATCATTTTTCATAAATTCCAGGAAATATTTTTTACCATTTTCCACTTTAGGGAAAAGGATAACCACAAGTTACATTTTGGATGAAGGCTCTTGGGTTTCGTGTGGGTGCTTGGCTCAGTTTGAGATTCCTCTTTCTCACCCGGTTCTCAGCCCCGGTTCGGGTTTATAACCAGTTGTGGCTCAGTTATTCGGGTGGACCATCTTCAGCAGAGTGGCTGGGCGGCTGGTTAAGTGTCTTGGGAGTTGGGCAGTTTTGTGTTGGCTTCTTTTCACTACTTGGTGTCTCTCGGGTGTTAGCTTTCGCTGCAGGATGGGTTGTTTGGGTTGATGTGTGGCAGGCCCCTTGCTTTGGGTCAGCAATTGGGTTGAGTGTTTGGGGAACTAGGCTACTTTTGCTGACTTTCTTCCCTCTTTTGTGTTGCCTTGGGTGAAGGTTTTTGGGCTGTTGGTTGGTCAATTTGGGGTGCTGTTTGTCTTGCCGTGTGTCAGCTCCTTCATTTGCTTTTCTGCATGGTCTCTTCGTTGCTTAGTTTGCCCTATGAGCTGGCTTTCCCATTTCGGCTGTCTTGGGAGAAGTTGTTTTTGGCGTGTGGTAGGTGGTTTTTCCTTTTTCGGCTGTCCAGCTGGCTTGTTTTGTGTGGCTGGTTGAGAGGATTTTCTTTCTCTCTTTTGCTAGTGCAGGTCTGTCTTCGGCTGTTGGCGTGTTGGTGGAGTGCTTGGCTGCGTGACATGTCTGCCATGCAGCCTTTGGGAGCTGAGCCTTGCATGGTTTGGGTGGTTCTTGAGCTTGTCTTTTCTTCATAGGCTGCGGGCCTTGGAGGCTGATTTGCGTGTCTACATGGGTTGTAAGTGGGCCGTCCTTGGGCCTTTCTCTTGGGCTTTGCTCCAAGCTTTCAGATCTCTCTTTAGGCTGGGCCTTGGGTTTATTGTTTGTTTTTTGCTTAGGCCTTTTGAGTTTTGTTAAGGGAGCATGTTCCCTCGTTCCCTAGTTTTTTTCATATTTTTCTCCGAGTTTATCTCGGTCTTGTAAATTCTTTTCTTCGCTAGTTCTCTAGCTTTGTTCTTCTTTGATTTTTAATATATTTATATTTGATAAAAAATATTATGAGAAAAAAGACTACACGTCATTTGACATAATAGGTGACATAAAGTATACTCCCCCCTAAAAACACAATGGTTTTGGATAAAAATAAAGGGGATCCAAATGATCAACAAATATCTATATGTCTAACTGGTTTAGGAGAAAAATTGAGAAATTATTGAACTTTGGCCGCCCAAGTTAAAATCTTTCTTTCTTAGCCTATGTTTGTTTACAAGGTGTGTCATGCCCACGCAGTTCGTACACCGATACTCTTTTAATGGTTCGTTCTTCTCTTTCTTTGTAATTATATTTATTTAAATTTTCTTTATAATGTTTTTATAATTGATTTTTTTTTGTATAGGTTTTCAAATTTCTTAAGTATTATTATTTTATGTTTTATTTTTAAAAAAATAATGTTTTTTTTGTCAATTTGAGGGATAGTTTTATTAAGAAAAATAACATATAAAAATGTGAATATTTAAGGACTAAGAAGTTTAAAAGAACTTTATTTTTATTTCATTAGATATTTTAATTCCTAATTAATATTGTCTTTTATATTTAAAAAAACTATAACAGAATATACAATTTAACGACCAAATTTATTATTCAGGATATATTTAATAATGTTAAAATATAGTGCTTTATATATTCACCACATGAATGCATGAGAAAATAATTAATCAAGGAATTATTTAATTGACTTTGTTTTGTAATGACTAAATAAATAGTTTCAAAGAATTATTAATTTATAAATAACTTTTATATCCATATTATTGTGAAAACTAAACCTCATCCATTTGCTATATGTATAAATTTTCTGATATTTGATGAAATCTTTTTTTCAGAAGTATGTTTGACCTAACTTTTGTTTTTCAAGTTTAGCTTTTAACATGGATTTTTGTTAATTTTTTCTCAAACTTATTATTCAATATTTGATTTTAAACAATATTACATGCAATCCTTAAGATGCTTTTTAATGAAACTGGACTTCATCTTCTACCTGCTCCTTTGGTTATATTATAACAAAGTTCAATATCTTTTTTCAATCATTTGGTTTCGCTGCCCCCTTAAGCCTGAGTTTCTTCTCATGTTGATTTATGCATTGCTTTTCATATCTATCTTCAGCCAAGGATGAATAAACTGGCTCAGAATGCATTTTGTTCCAGGGTTTGTGCATGCACAGTCTATCGTAGTAAGCTGAAAAAAGTTTATAAGAGAGATGTCACCTGTAAAGCGAGGGCCTAAAACATGAAGAATGTTTCTGATATGTGCACGCCATACATGCAAGCAAGATAAGAGACGTGGACGTGAGCGGTGCTGGGGCATAAGTTCGGAAACGGTACACGTTGCATGGATCATGCATGGTCTTCAATCTTCAACTTACACGTAGAAGTAGGAGAATATGGCCCATCTTGTTAATAAGTTGTTATGGAATAAGTGAAGCCTTGATTAAGTAAATAGGATTATGTTAGCAGTTGCTATTTTCTCTCCTAATCTTTAGCAGTATTGTTATTCCTTCGTGTATTTATGCTTGGTTGTGTTCAATAAAAGAATAGGAAACCAAAAACTCTCCTTGTCAAGACTGTCAAAGTCACGATCTTGGCATCACATGGAATTGACTATTGAGCTTGGATGGTATATAAAATATTTCCATATAAAAATAGTAAAATCACAGTTAAAAATACAGGGTAGAAAAATCATAAAATCGTTGATGGAGATCAATTATTTGTGAAAGATAATAAAATGCATTAAAATTTATGAAAAAAATGGTATACAGATGCAGGGCATCAATTCTTTGTCTGCTGCATATATGTAGCTACTATTGTGTCTTGTTGCATCTTACGCTGTAATAAAATGAGAGTTTTATCTGTAATATCAGTCCAATTATAAAATTCCCATTCTCATCAATATTTTGGCTTCTCTTGCATTTTACAACACAAGACATTACAATCCATTTAGAAACGAGATAAAAACTGCCAGGTGCGCTCGACATCAACTCGACAACATTGGCAAAAGAAATCATAGCATAATACAAAGCATCAAAACACAAGCAAAGAGCAGCATTTCTAAAGATCCTTTTAGTTTGGCAGTAACAATGAAGGTTTAATAGATGATGTATAACATAAAAAAATCACTAAGTCCCCGTCAATGGTTCATAGTCTTTGGAAGTTGGATCCATATCTTATTAGTGAAGATTTAGAGCATCCCCTATAATGTAATTGCAAATGAATTTGCTTCAGTAAATCAACCCAGATGAAATTCAAGAAAACAGTCACCTAGTTCAGCATTTGTAGTTAAAATTAAACCATAAATATAACATGATCAGCAACGAAATATAGCATTCAATCAGTAACCGAGAAAAACCATAAATCATTCAATCAATAACCCATAAATAATCAATAAACCATAAATCGTAGGAGTTTGATACATAGACTAAGTTAAATAACCTCAGTTAACATCCGAATTGCTCCAGAACATTGATTCAATGTCAGTTTTGGAGTCAACACCAGATGTTTCTACCGTGGCAATTGATAAGCGTGCTTTGATTTTTGAATTCGATCTTCTGGTAGGGAAATTGAAGGAATTAGTGTTGTATTTAGTGGATAAGAGAGATGGGTTTGGTTTAAAAAGAGTGGGTTTTTGTTGAGGATCGGAAAAGGTTGAGCCGGTGAAGAAGGTAGAGTGGAATTTGGTGGACAAATCCATGTTTGGTTAGTGAGAAAAGGGAAGGGAAATATTGATAAGCTCGGGCGGGGGAGTGTTTCTCAGGGCAGTGAGAGTCTGGGGACGAGCTGAGAGGAGAGGATGATTTGAGGGATGAGAGGAGACGACGATTTGAGAGGACACTGATGAGTCTAGTTTGAGGACATTGACGAGGTGAGGTGAAGAATTGGGGAAAACGGAAAAGGAAATTAACTAACACATAAGTCTTAACAGGATGGATAGCCGAAGATTGTAAAATCGGATAAATCCGGTTTGATTTTACAAATTCTAACCGATTTTAACGAGTTTATTCTGATTTTAATAGAGTTTTATTTTTATATCTAATTTTATCAAGTTTGATCAAATGACTCATAAAATCGTATAATTTTCATACAATAATGGTAAATAAATAGTTTTTTTTGTTATAAAAAGAATAAATAATTAACATAAAAAAACATAAATATCAAAACATAATTAAAAGAGACAAGAGAGAATATAAGACAAGTGATTTATTTATAGGAAAAGAAAATAAAGATTATGAAAATCCAAGAGACTAAATTCAAGGTCATGGATATTTAATAAAAAAAAGAATTTATAACATTTTTCTTATATAATGGATTACTGTACTCAAATATTTGGTGGCTGTGAGTGGTAAACAAATTAAGTTCATGCATACCATGAAAAATGCAATATTCCCCCGAACCACGCCCACTCCCACTCCCAAATAGAAAAACCCAAATCAGGATTTTAGAAATTTACCTCGTATTACTTGCTGAACTAGTTTGTTTTGTGTTGGCCGACCATACTTCCATGTATTTCATTCGACAGATTTCTCGCAAACTTTCAAATCTAGCACAGTCAGATTTGATCAATTACAAAATCTTAACTTTAATTCAACAAGGACAATATGTAGATGCCTTGCAATTCTACTCTAGAAATCCCCTAAACGCTACCAGGTTCACATACCCTTCTCTTCTAAAGGCCTGTGGTGTCCTTTCAAATCTTCAATATGGAAAAACAATTCATTCTACAATCATCACCAAAGGCTTCTTCTACTCTGACCCTTACATCATTACCTCACTTATCAGCTTCTATTTTAAATGTGGGTCATTTGGAAATGCAGTTAACGTGTTTGATAAACTGCCTGAGAGTGAAGTGTTAGGCCAAGATGTAACGTTTTGGAATTCTATAGTTACTGGGTACTTTCGATTTGGACATATAAAGGAGGGTATAACTCAATTTTGTAGAATGCAATTATTTGGTGTTAGGCCTGATGCTTACTCATTGTGTATTCTACTTGGCGCGTCTGATGGATATTTGGGTTATGCGAAGCAAATTCATGGTTATAGCTTTAGAAACGTGTTTTACGCTGACCCTTTTTTGGACAGTGCACTAATTGATATGTACTTTAGTTGCGGTAGACCTCTGGATGCGTGGCGTTTGTTCAAAGATTTGGAAGATAAGGGCAATGCGGTAGCATGGAATGTGATGATTGGAGGATTTTGTGAGAATGGCTTGTGGGAAAATAGCTTGGAAGTATATTTGTCAGCGAAGAATGAGAAAGTCAAACTTGTTTCAGAATCCTTTGCTAGTACTCTAACTGCTTGTTGTCGAGGTGAATTTGTTAGTTTTGGCATGCAGGTTCATTGTGATGTGGTTAGGCTGGGTTTTGAGAATGACCCTTATGTTTGTACTTCACTATTGACTATGTATTCCAAGTGCAAGTTGGTTGAAGATGCCGAAAATGTTTTTGATCAGGTTTCTGTGAAAAAGACTGAATTATGGAATGCAATGATCTCGGCATATGTTGGTAATGGATACGCTTATGATGGTTTGAAAATTTACAAACAAATGAAGTTACTTAAAATTCCACCTGATTCTCTCACAGCGACAAATGTTTTATCATCTTGCAGTTTAGGTGGTTCATATGATTTTGGTAGGTTGATTCATGCAGAATTAGTAAAAAGACCGATTCAAAGTAATGTTGCTTTACAGAGTGCTCTGTTGACCATGTACTCAAAATGCGGTAATAGTGATGATGCTAATTCAATATTTAACACAATAAAAGGAAGGGATGTAATTGCATGGGGTTCCATGATATCAGGGTTTTGCCAAAATAGGAAATATATGGAGGCGTTGGAATTTTACAACTCAATGACAGTATATGGGGAGAAACCAGATTCTGATATTGTGGCAAGCATTGTGAGTGCATGTACAGGACTAGAGAATGTCAATCTGGGTTGCACTATCCATGGACTTGCTATTAAAAGTGGGTTGGAACAGGATGTTTTCGTTGCAAGTTCCCTGGTAGATATGTACTCCAAATTTAATTTCCCAAATATGTCTGGAAACGTATTTTCTGATATGCCACTTAAGAACCTTGTAGCTTGGAATTCTATAATATCCTGCTATTGCAGGAATGGCCTCCCAGACTTGTCCATTAGTCTTTTTTCTCAAATGGCACAGTATGGCTTGTTTCCAGATTCTGTCTCTATTACAAGTGTCCTTGTTGCTGTTTCGTCAGTTGCAGTACTGCTTAGAGGAAAGGCAGTGCATGGGTATATGAAAAGACTGAGGATTCCATCTGACCTTCAACTAGAGAATGCTCTGATTGATATGTATATCAAGTGTGGATTCATGAAATATGCCCAGCATATTTTTCAAAACATGCTTCAGACAAACTTGGTGACCTGGAATATAATGATTGCTGGTTGCGGATCACATGGGAATTGGTTGAAAGCAATTAGATTATTTAATGAGATGAGAAGTTTTGGAATTGCTCCTGATGATATTACTTTCATTTCTCTTCTGACAGCTTGCAACCATTGTGGTTTCATTGAGGAAGGGCTAAAAATGTTTCGATTGATGACAGTGGAACATGGGATTGAGCCAAGATCGGAGCATTATGTAAATGTTGTTGACCTCTTGGGCCGTGCAGGACGCCTGGATGATGCTTATGATTTTGTGAAAAACTTGCCCATTGAACCTGACAGGAGCATTTGGCTATCTTTGTTATGCTCATGCAGAGTTCATCATAATGTTGAGCTTGGTAAGCTGGCAGCTCATAAGCTATTGGATATCGAACCAAGTAGGGGCAGCAATTATGTTCAACTTCTGAATCTTTATGGAGAAAATGAATTGCAGGACAGGGCTGCAAACTTGAGGGCTTCAATGAAAGAAAAAGGCTTAAAGAAGAGTCCTGGATGCAGCTGGATTGAAGTGGGGAATAGCATTGATGTTTTCTTCTGTGGTGACAGCTCATCTCCTAGGACAAAAGAGATCTATGACATGTTGAATGGTCTTATGAGGAACATGCGAAAGAAAAGAGGTCATTATGAAAGGGATTGACATGTTAAATTCATTCCTTTTCCATTAAATTCATGCCTTGTAAGAATGACATCCTGGAAGGCATGAATTTCTCCCCATAAGGAATCCGTTGATCTTCTCCGAATTGCTCTGACAGCGAATGACGTGTTGCTTAAGATTCTTTTGAAGTGAATTGAAATAATTCGATGCTAGAAAAGGCTGAATAAAGAAATTTGGATTCTAATATACTTGTATCTACTGTTCAGTCTGACACTATCAAAAATAACTTTTAATTGTATTTATGAAGTTAAAATTTCAGGTTCCTCAGAGTTCAAGAAGGTCTTGCGATATAAATTAATAGATGCAATACAAATTTTGTTACCTGATGACTTTTTAATTGTGAACTTTCTATTTAGATATAACTCTTTTTCCTCATAATATAATGATATTTGACAACTTTTTAAAAAAAAAATATTTCTAATTATAACATATACTAAAAGAGATCAGATATTCACTATGTATTGTAAGTGTTTTCACTGTGAATTGTAATAGTGATTTTGGGTTTGATGCAAACCAAAGAGCTGGACATGTTGATCATACACTCGAGAATGCATCTGAATTTGCACAAGATCCTTTGTCACTTCCAAGTGGCCCAATTACAAGACTTAGAGCCAAACGTTTCAAGGAAGCACTAAATGGGCTAATCCAAGAGATTTGGGCTGATTCTAAAAAGACCATGATGGGATCAAATGATAATCAAGGCTTAGTCCACATCATCAAAGCAATTGAAGAGGGTAATAATTATGCAAAAACGTTTCAGCATGATCTGACCATCAAAGGGCATGAATTTGATGACTTTCAAGGTTATTAATTAGAGGAATGAAGTTGGTCTTAAATGTATATGTTAAATACATTGAATTTAGTCAGTTAAGCTATTTATGATAGCCTCTAGAAGTCCAAGAGACCTAAAAACATGGGGACTTGTTTATGTTACTGTTTGAACTCTTTTAAAGCTTTAGTTATGACTTTTCCTATTCTTGGAGGGTTGTTCCAAGTATAAAAAGGGGCATTTCGAAATGATTAGGCAGATTATGTTTTCAGAAAAATTATCATATTTGTGAGGTCTTGTGTTCCTCTTCGTTCTTAAAAGAACTACTAGAACTTATCAAGTTAATCTTGTGGCGTTCAGACAACCAAACTTATCACCTTGATTGTTGAGAGATTCTCAGGTTTTCTAGGTGTGGCGTTTCAATCTTTCGTAGTCTTGGTTTTCATCTTGTTAGGTGACGGGTCAAGGCTCAACCAATCTTGTCTACACGATCTTGGGGTTCTAAACCATCATTATTATTGAGTTTCATCACAATTGTTGTTGAAGTTCATATCAGGGTTGGTTTGTTTTTTTGGCTCGGTTCGGCGGTTTGGTCTCGATTTTTGTGATTTTTTAAAGTTTATTAATCTCTCTTTCTTTTTCTGTTTGTTTCGTAAGAAAAATGGGGTTTGAGGGGGGAAAGATTCAAGATACAAACTTTGTATTCCACGCAAAATAAAATCTCAATCAGAAACCCATTAAAATAGTCCCAAAAAATAAATAATCAAAACCTAGACTTTGAACAAAATGCAAGTCCGTAAAAGCTTTCACATTTTTCTCTACTTTCTTTGAGAAGGAGTAAACAAAATGCAAGCTTGTAAAAGGTTTCACCTTTTTCCACTACTTTCTTTGAGAAGGAGATATTTTCATAAACGCGAGACGTAAGGGTAGTAGTAGAGGTAGTCGAGGTCGAAGATGGAGTGGAATCATGAACTGAAGCTAGATTTGGGGTCGGGCAGAAACTGGAGCCTGATTTGGAGCTATTACTAGAGGTGTCACTGGATGTGGAGCCAGATTCGGAGTAGCTGGAGGAGGTGAAGCTGGGTCAGAGAGTTCGAATTAAAGTTTTTGAAATGAAAATGAAAACATGTTTTTGTGGATGGTCCTCGAGAGATTTAAGGTAGCTTAGAACCGACAGAGCACGCACACGTGCGTGTAAGTCTTTCGTACTTGCCTTATGTGGTGTTGGTTCGTCTATTTTCTGATATTGATTTACTTTTGCGAAGCACGTAGAGATGAAATGCCTGTAGCTCAGTGGAAAGGAGCCTGTTTTCTAAGCAGGTGGGGAGGGGTTCGACCCCTGCCAGCGCGCCTATTCTATGTATTGTTTTTGCTTATAATTTTATTTTATTTTCATATTTTGTTTGCTTTTTTGATTTTTTTTTTCATTTATGCATTTTGTTTTTCATTTTTCTTTCTTTTGATTGATCTTTATTGTTTTTATTTATTTATTTTGACTTCAGATTATTATTTTTTTCTTATATTGTTTTTTCTTTTTTTGTTTGTTTTTGTTTGTTAAAGTTATTGACCTTTTTTTTTCTTTGATTGAAATTTTTTCCCATTATTAATGCAATAAGAATAATAAGTTTAGTTTTTTTTTCTTACTTCCTCTTTTATTAAAGTTTTCAATTTTTTTCGTTGGGATAATTTAATAATTTTTATTGTTTTAGCAGTAATAGTAATGATATTTTTAGATGTTAAAACTTTGATGTTTTCGTTGATATAATAGGGTGTGTTGATGTGTTTCATTATATCTTGCATGTGTAGATGTTATACTTTATTCAATTTTTTCATTTGATTGAAATTGATAATATATTTGGTTTTGTTTTCGGCCCTTATACTTTTGAGTTTTGATTTTAATTCTTTTAATTTTTATAGTTCCTATTTTTGTCTATCTTTATATATATGTGTCTTTAGTTGTTAATTTTTATTATTTTCTCTTTTGTTGACATGACATTTTTTTCAAAATTTTTGTTCTTAAATTTTAATTTGTATTTATGATCATTTGAAAATTGATATTTCTTATTTGTTTTCATTTGTTTTTTCTTTTGGTTTTTTATTAGTTTTTTTTATTATCACGTCAAATGATTTTTTTAGCTAATAATTTTTATTTTTATTCATTTTTATTTTGTTTGCTCTTTTGTTAAAGTTTTTTGGCTTTTTTATTCTTTTATTGAATTTATTTTCCCATTATTCATGCAATAACAATAATAATTATTGTAATAATAATTTTAGTTTTTTTGCTTGCTTCTTCTTTTATTAATGTTTTTGAGTTTTTTTCTCCTCTGAATAATTTAATAATCTTTATTCTTTGTAATAATCTAATTATTTAAGGTTTTTTTAATGTTTTATTTTATTATTTGATACATACATTCAATTTAGAGTTTATATTTTAGTTTACAAAATCAATGTTTTGCATTAGGGTTTGTTTTTGGCTCAAAATTAATGTTTTAAGATTGTTTTAGTGATTAAGCTTGTGTTAGCTAATTATTAGCTTGGGCTTATTGGTTTGCAACAAGGGTCTAGTAGGATTATTGAGGAGAACTATATAATGTTTTATTTACTACAAAACTCAATAATCATGATGTTTTAAATAAATTCGTATTTTGTGTGATGCAACACTTTTCTCTTTAATGAGATAAAGAATAAATTTGACTTATTTTTGTATAATTAATATTGTGGCATCTTCAAATACTTTTGATATCTGGATTTTTTAATCAACATGTTCAAGTTCAATTTTCAATGCATTTGGTTGTTAGATACATTGTTATATTTAGGTCAAGGTTTCTATCCAAACCTGAATTTCAGCTTTCTTGGATTGTTTATCAACTTTGTTGTGAGTTTCATGATTGCTATCCTAAGGGTTTATATTACTTAGTATCATTTTTATGCTTTGAAAATCAAGTTATACCTTTTAGAAATTTTCATTTTTTATATTTTGCGTTTAAATTTCTCTTTGGTTTTAATCTTCTACATTATTTGATAGTTTTATTCACATTTATCTAGTATTTTGTCTATCTTTTATATAAAAAAATGTTTTGATATTCTTTGTTTTATGTTTTGAAAGTATTTTTGGATTAAATATTCAAAAAGGAGTAAATGGAAGGAGATTGACAGATTTGACCTTCAGAAAATGTTTTGTGTAGAGCTTGAGCTATATAGGTCGAAATGACATAATTAAAGTGACATTAGAAAGATAATATCCATATCCTTTTATAAATATATGGCAAGAAAAATAGTAAAAAAAGCATGGAAATTGTGACCTTCAAAGTCAAATCTTGCATACTACTAGTGTTGACCATTGACCATTATGATCTACATAAATCCATTTTATGAAAATGCATTTTTACTGGTTTCCTGACTCAAAGACCTATCCACGCACCAAATTCCAGAAGAAAACGAGCTCAGACGAGAGAAAAATGAATTTTCTAATATGATACA